>OZ016501.1:39119900-39285875 GCA_963966595.1 Physocephala rufipes
ATATATATATATATATATATATATATATATATATATATATATTATATATATATATATATATATATATATATATATATATATATATATATATATATATATATATATATATATATATATATATATATATATATATATATATATATATATATATATATATATATATATATATATATATATATATATATATATATATATATATATATATATATATATATATATATATATATATATATATATATATATATATATATATATATATATATATATATATATATATATATATATATATATATATATATATATATATATATATATATATATATATATATATATATATATATATATATATATATATATATATATATATATATATATATATATATATATATATATATATATATATATATATATATATATATATATATATATATATATATATATATATATATATATATATATATATATATATATATATATATATATATATATATATATATATATATATATATATATATATATATATATATATATATATATATATATATATATATATATATATATATATATATATATATATATATATATATATATATATATATATATATATATATATATATATATATATATATATATATATATATATATATATATATATATATATATATATATATATATATATATATATATATATATATATATATATATATATATATATATATATATATATATATATATATATATATATATATATATATATATATATATATATATATATATATATATATATTATTTATATAATAACTAAATATACTTTATACTATTTCTTAAATTGTTCGATTACAATTTCGTAACTTCCCTCTGCAGGTAATACGGTTTTTTGTTCAGCCGCTGCTGCTACGCCAATTAATCTTATTGACGCTATGGTAGATCATGCCAAAAAGAATAATCTTAAAGATATTACAGTATGTCACATGCACACTGAAGGTCCTGCACGTTATTGCGATCCTGAAAATGCGGATATCTTCCGTTCAAATTCCTTCTTTATGGGAGCAAATGTGCGTAAGGCTGTGGCTGATGGTCGTGGCGACAACATACCGATTTTCTTACATGAAATTCCTCAACTTTTCTATAAAAAAATTATTCAACCCGACGTTGCTCTTATCCATGTCTCACCACCCGATCAACATGGTTATTGTTCGCTAGGAACCAGCGTAGATTGTGTTCGCGCAGGTTTAATTCATTCAAAAAGAATTATTGGTAAATATAAAATCGAATTCTAAAAATTTCAGAGCTAAAAAGAAATTTAACTTTGTTGGAAATTTCAGCTCAAATTAATTGTAAAATGCCTCGTACATTTGGTGATGGCATTATTCATTCCTCTCACTTCGATGCTGCGATTGAAGTCGACACTCCATTACCACAACATGGCGGCAAAGATCCAACCGAAGTCGAAACAAAAATCGGAAAATTAATTGCCGAAAATCTAGTAGAAGATGGTGCTACACTCCAGATGGGAATCGGCACCATTCCCGATGCCGTATTGAATGCCTTGCACAATCACAAAGATTTGGGCATTCACTCGGAAATGTTTGCTAATGGCGTTGTGGAGTTGGTAAGAAAAGGCGCTGTCACCAACAGTAAAAAGAAACATCATCAGGGTCGAATCGTTGGTTCATTTTTGATAGGAAATCAACAGCTTTATGATTTCGTTGATAACAATCCATTCATTGGTAAGCCATGAATAGTTATTACAAATTTGGCACATTCGTCGTCTTTGAATTTTCGATTCTCCTCTTACAGAAATGCTAGTTGTTGATTATGTAAACAAAGTCCCGATTATAGCTCGAAATCCAAAAATGACTGCCATCAACTCCTGCATTGAAGTAGACCTAACAGGCCAAGTGTGTTCCGATTCGATCGGAACTCGCTTTTATTCTGGCTTTGGTGGTCAGGTAGACTTCTTGCGCGGTGCTGCCGAGGGTACAGACGGCAGAGGTAAACCAATTATCGCTATGCCAGCAGCAACAAATAAAGGGGAGTCTAAAATTATTCCTATTTTAAAACCAGGTATGAGCAAAGCAATCGGTGGTTAGTGATGGATATCCTAGATTATTATTTCGAATAAAATTAATTACAGGTGCCGGTGTCGTCACCACCCGAGCTCATGTTCACTATGTTGTAACAGAATACGGTATAGCTTCCCTTTTTGGCAAGAATATGCGTCAACGCGCCTACGAACTTATCCAAATAGCGCATCCAGATCATCGCGAAGCTCTTGAAAAAGCCGCCTTCGAGCGTCTTAAGACGTGTCCATCACCTTAAACAGTATATACCGATAATGTAAAAGGCACAACAACAAAATTATTAAGTAAAATGAAATCATATATATTATAAGATTGCAATGCCAAATTCTTTACATAAGCTTGGAAATACTCTCAGAACCAAACACGCGATTGACCATTACAGGAAATCGAAAGTTAGTAATTGTAAACAATTACTTGACGTTTGTGAGCATTTCGACGCTGATGTAAATTAGATAAAAAATCATTGCATTTTAGGAAAATTTTATAATTCACCCCATTGTGGTCAAGTGGCTAATATTTAAACATATGAACTTAAACTTTCTGCAAAAGATACTACTTTACAATTTTTCTTTTGGGCGTAAAGTCAAATACATTTTAAAATACTATTATAAACTAGAAAAGTTTATAAGAATTTTAAAATGTTTTACGAATTCGAGAGAAGAGTTTTTTGGAAACTCCAGAATTTTCCAATTTTTGCGGCTACGACGATTGTTTATGACTATTAAGTAATTCTTAAATTCAATTTTATGATATTCTCCATTAAATAAAATTTTATGTAACAATACTTCTTTACTAATGGTAAAACGGCATTATAATATAATTAATAAAAACTAATTAGGAATTGTTTTCTGTTTAATTACTTCATTTGGTAAAGATACTAATTATTCATTTCTTTCAAACCTATTTCTCTTTTAGCTTGACAACATAAATGTAAGGAAGCAATATATAAATATGTTTAGTTACACAAGAATTGAACGATTCCTCATTAAATTTTCAAATTTACCAATATTAAAAAATCAAAAGACCCATATAGTATTCTTTTATCGCGCCTACGAACGTTACTCCCCGAACTGGCCGCAATTTAAAAACAATACCCTCTGCCAAAAGAGGAAAATGGACAAAGCCATCACAAACTTCTCCATGGTATTGCTTTATCGTGGTGATATTCAGAATGTTCGTGGTGATGAAAGCTCAATTGAAATTAAATGATGACCGAATATTTTTTGCCTCGATCTAAGTTATCCATCACAAGTTACTGTCCAAACCTACTTGTTTCTAAGCGTTCAGAAAAAGAATTTATGGGATAAAACTATATTCAAAAACTATATTCGAAAACTCATAGAAATTTTTACAGACTTAGGAGTTTTTTTTCAACCAGAACTTGAATCTGTACCTTTTTCAATTTTACTTCAGAATTTTCAGTTTCAAGTCAGAATTTTTCATTTGTAATTCAGTTATTTCAGTTTAAAATCAGAATTTTTCGTTTGTAATTCAGAATTTTTCATTTGTAATTCAGAATTTTTCATTTGTAAATCAGAAATAACAAATTAATTAAATCAGTATAAACAATTAACTAAGTTAACAATTAAAGAACAAACTAAGTAACAACTATGTTAGTGAGCTCACTCGCCAACCACCATGTCCTCTAACAAAAGCACCCTTGCGTGATGGGTTGAGCAATTCTGCTCTGCTCAAAATGCTCTGGAGCAATCTCCGTTGCTAACTGTTGAAATGGCTCTTTCTATTATGGTTTCCAAATACAACAGTCGTTGCTCCGCCAACCCTGTGCCAAACCGTGATCGGAACACTGATTTGGAAAGAATGGGATTGAGCATTGGGGAATACGGCCCCAGACGCAATACTTTTGCTCGATCATCACACAAGGGCACTTTCTTTAGAGGATATAGTGGTTGGTGAATGAGCTCACTAACATAGTTGTTACTTAGTTTGTTGTTAATTGTTTCTACTATTATACATATGTCGTTGTGGTAATATAATAAAATATTCACGAAATACTACCATGCGCAGTTAAACTTTCTTTTACAGCTCTATTCCGAAAATAAACTTTACTATAAATTATATTTCTGCTTTTGTAAATTTCTAGTAAAATTTATTAAATATTGATATTCTGAAAATTTGTTTACAACTGATAAATTTATTTAGTTCACCATGCATGGGGAAAATCTAAATGTCAAAAAGTTTTCGTTGTAGCGTTCAAATTTAAATATTATTAATAATGAAAAATTTATAAAGGAAATTATATTTTCATAATAAAATTTAAAAGCCATTTTAGTAAAATTACTTATTTTCAGTAGATCAGAAATTCCATATTTCGCAAAATATCTACAAATAGGAAATATTATGAGTATGTAGGTGTATCACAAGGTATAAGGTAGACACCTTCCTTACCCTGTTTGAACTACTAGTTTTTCCTCAATAGATTTGGGAAATGCAATTTCCTTATTTTTTACCCGAATTAATAATTTTGATATTTCATTAATGGTGCGTGACACTGATGATTGACTCATTGGTTGGATGCAGTGATCCCTACGCATTTTTGGTATGAATCGTGCCCAAAGAAATATAAGGCTATGGTACCTTACCGTTAATGGTAATGGTTTTATGAATATCATAAGGCTGAATTTCTTCTATAATATTTAAAACTAAAGATTGCGGTAATCGAAAATTTTTTATGAACTCTCTTTCGTTCTTTAAAAATGGATCATTAACATCGCGAAAGTGTCTTAAGTAACGGCGCCTCTCAATTATTCTTTGTCGTTTAAAAGAATATATTCTTCCATAATTATTTTCACGGTCAAAAAATTAAAATTGTTCAATTCGTAAGTAAAACTCGAATTGGCTGTGATTTCAAAAAACTGTCAACACGTTTTCTGATTTTTACAAAATAATAAGGAAATAATTTTTTCAATTTTTCTCTGAATACGAAACCTTTGTAAATAGTAAAATATTTACTATTTGTAAAAGTGGTGACTTTAGTAAACCAGCCAGAATAGAGCCGTTAATGATATTTGAAAAATATCGATTTCAAACGAAATATTCTGATTTACAAATAAAAAATTCTGAGTTAGAAATGAAAAATTCAGAATTACAAAAGAAAAATGTTTTTAAACTGAAATATCTGAACTACAATTGAAAAGTTCTGAACTATAACTGCAAAAGGTGTAGTCGCAGGCTTTTCTTTTCTGTTCCATAATTAAATTATCTTCTATCTTTTTTTCTAATTGACACCACTCTTCTGGTTAAGTGACAAAACTCAACTCAATGACACGTCATTCCAATGACATATGTCACAAAAAGCTATTCCGGTTAAAATTTAAGAGCTCTCCGGATAACATTTGTCATTTTTATTGTTATGATCTCTATTATAAATATGTGATTATGCCTTCAAAGGTTTATTTGAGAATTGAGAAATGTATATACATTAATTTTCACATATAATATTCATACATCAATGAAACATTGATTCATAAAAACAATTCGTATAACGAGTGTATTTATGTAAAGTATTATATTACAACACCCCCACTCGAATTGTATTTATACATTCAGAAAACCTATTTGCTTAGAAAAATATTTATGTTTATCAGAACAAACTTGTTTTGTCAAAAATCTGCTAGCATGTCATTAGTCGAAACTCCCAAAATATTATTTCATTTTATTGCCTACGTTCTCTTATAAAATGGTGACGTACATCAATATGCTTTGTTCTCGGATGATATTCATCGTTTAAAGCCAAATGAATAGCACACTGATTATCACAGTAAATTTTTGTTGATTGTTTGCAATTAAAATTTACATCACCTTTTTGCAATGCTCTTAGCAATGTATTCTGCTTCCGTTGTTGATAAAGTCACAGTGGGTTGTCGTTTGCTGTTCCAGGAAACTGCACCACCATGGATAATGTTAAAATATCCGGTAACTGATCGACGGTCTTCCTTGTCATTAGCCCAATCAGAATCCGAATATGATATAATATCCTAATTACCCGATGCCGAAAATTTCAACCTCCAATCAGCTGTCCCTTTATGGTATCGAAATATTCTTCACGGCATTCCAATGAATTCTTTCAGGATTGTTATTGAATTTGGTTAAAAAATTGGTTGCTTGTGAAATTTCAGGTCTCGTGCACTTTGCTGCAAATAACAAGCTTACAATTGCTTGCTGGTAAGGAACGTCCTTCATCCACGGATCAACAAATTTTGATTTTTCTAATTTTTGATTAATGTCGAATGGAATATCGGATTGCAATTTTCCAAGTTGTATCTTTTGAGCATTGAAATTATATAATCCTTTTGGTCAAGATATATACCTTCTCTTTCTCGCGTTATTCTCATATCAAGACATTGTTTAGCATTTCTAGAAATTTTCATTTTGAAATTAAGCATTAGTTTTGATTTCAATTCCTCTTTATACGGTCCGTCATTGCTAACAATAACATGTCGTCAACATATAATACTAAGCAAGTAATTTTGTTATCATTGATATGATAATATATACACGGATCAATTTTTGATCGAGTTAACCCATATATTTGTAATGCCGAATCCAGCTTCTGATTCCATACTAAGCTCACTTGTTTTAACCTATAAAGCACCTTTTTTGTTTTAGAACGCCCCCTTTCTGCACCTGTATAATTGATGGTTGGTCAACATATATATCCTCTGTCAGATCTCTTTGTAAAAATGCAGTCACAGCATCCATTTGCTCAAATTCTAAATTCAAACGTACGGACAAAGCAAGTTTGTTTTCACCAGATAAAGCTTCATCAATTGTGTTTGGCTCATCTTCGGATCGAACAAGTTTGTAACCAACCAGCTTTTTGGTTCCTGTTTTACAATCCAGCCACTTCGCCTTAAAACCTAAATGTCTGAAATTTTGGCATATGAGTTGTTATCGCTATAAATTTCCCCCACTTCATTGTTATTATCTGTTAAAGAATTAAATGACAATTACCTGGAATATGAATTTTCTAAATTGTTTTTTGAGTCATTTTCTAAATAATTTTATAATTTTTCTGCATGAATGTTAGGGTTACTGAATGAAATAAAAACTATATTCAGATCCTCCCAGTTTTGAAAAGCCTTTCGTGTTTTCTTCGAATTGCACGTCTCTTCGGATCACGATTTGCTTACTTTCAATATCATAAAAACGATACCCTTTTGACGTTGTTCCATATCCAACGAAAATGCAGCTTTTTGACTTTGGATCCCATTTCTGTCTTTTCTGCTTTGGTACGAAAGCCATTGCCAACATCCAAATATTTTCATATTGCCTACATTCGGCTTTCTACCTGTCCAAATTTCTTCTGGAGTACATCTCAAAGATTTATGAGGACATCTGTTTGCTATATATGCTGCGGTCTGCACGACTTATGCCCAAAAACGCTTTGGTAGATTTGCGTCATATAACATGCAACCTGATTTTTCTGTTAATGTCCTGTTGACTCGCTCTGCTAATCCATTTTGTTCCGGATTATAAGGCACTATTGTTTGATGTATTATTCCGTGTGTCTTCATGTAGAACAGCGTATTTTTGTTTGCAAATTATTTTCCGTTGCCACTTCTGATTACTTTTATATTTCTGCCAGTTTGAGTTTCAGCCATATTTTTAAATTCCATAAATTTTTTGAGTACTTCATATTTATTTTTCATAAAATAAGCAAAGGTCTTTCGAGTAAAATCGTCAACAAAAATGACGAAGTATCTACTCCCACCCAAAGATTTTATTTCAATGGGTCCACAGACATCCGAATGAACAATATCTAAGATACCTTCACATCTACTCCCTACATTAGAGAAACTACCTCGTATATATTTTCCTTTAGCACAGCCTTCACAAAAAGTTGTTGGTGCAGCATCTTCATTATACTCAATTCCAGTTACAAGACCATTCTTTAATATTTTTAAACTTTGTTCGCTTATATGAACGAATACTTTATGCCACTTTTGAGCCGTATCTTCCACTTTGACTAAAAAAACTTCATCAGGTTTGGCCGTGTCTATCTTATACATTCCATTTACACTCGAAGCGGTGGCGAGAAGTTGATTTTTATCATTTCATGAATTCATTTTCTTGAATTCATTTTTGCACCGTTGTACTGCTCCGGATTCTTCATTAAGTATTCATCATTAGTCATGTGAGCCGTTGCTCCACTGTCAACGTACCAGTTGTTACCAGGCGAATTCATTTTTGCTGAATACGCAGCGAAGAGAGAAGAGTCTTTTCTCGAAGAGCCTTTTTCCATCTTCCAGAATTTTTGGTTGCCTTTATCTTTATTTTTCTTTGTGTGGCATTCAGCAGCAAAGTGTCCAAAGCCATTACAATTAAAGCATTTGCGTTGACCTTGTTTCTTTTTGTTCTTACTTATTAAAACATGACTTGTATTTTCTGCTCAGACGTCTTGAAGAAGTTTCATTTTTATGGAATCTGCAATAATTTTTGTACCACAACTTCCCAACGACATTATCATTGGACGTTATGTTTCCGGGAGCCCCTTGAGCAACAAACAACCTAACCATTCATCATTCACCACAAATCTAATTGATCCAAGTTTCTGTGATGTAGTTACAACTTGGGAAACGTGTTCTTCAATTGATCTACAATCTTCAAGTTATATTGAATACAGTTTCTGAAGTAGTCCTACTTTTCTACCCAGACCCGAATCCTCAAAAAGATCTTTTAATGTTTTCCATATAGCTTTCGCTGTGGTACATTCTTTTACGTAGACATATAATGTCTTATCCAGCGATAAAATTAAGCGGCACTGTGCCTTTTCTTGATCTAATTCAATGTCTGCTACGGCATTATCAGTAACGTATTTCCATAGATCATCTAATTTTAACTGTGCTTCAATGGCAAAGCTCCATGTTAGCCAGTTTGCAGAACCAACGAGCTTTTCGAATTTATCAAGCGTTGTAATACCAGCCATTTCCAAATTAACTTTTTTTAGCAAGCTCGATTTTATGTCGCGATTCTCTAAATTATATTCCTGGGGCCATAACCTATTATAAATATGTGATCATTCCTTCAAAGATTTATTTGAGAATTGAGAAATTTATATACATATAAATTATATATATATCAATATATATTTTCATAATATTTTTCATCAAAGAAACATTGATTCATAAAAACAATTCATATAACGAGTACAATCCCGAAACCAGTAGCTCGTTTCTGTAACTCTTCTCGAATGATTTTCTCGAATGACATTCGAATTGTAATTTTAAAAATATGTCATTCTCGCACGTACCGTTTCTGTATCTGCGGTGTGTCGAGAAACTCCAACCTCTCAAACGAGTTTATTCTCACTAACAATCTAGCTAGTGAGAAACTCATTTTACAGTTGACATTTAAACTTTTAAAAATTATCAAAACACAATTATTCTTACAATGAGCGAGGTAAATACTTCTTATATTTAATTTACTTAAATTTATTGGTATTTATGCTTTTATAAACTATATATACATATATATAATTGTACTGCAGAAAAAAATTGTAGCTGGAAGAATTACAAAAATTCAAAAAAGTCGTTTGTTGGAATGTATGAAGGCCAACAGAGCTGTTGGTCGCGGACAGTTTTTTGGGCCCGACAGCAACAAAAAGGCAGAAGGTATTTGGAAGGACGTTGCTCTGGAACTTAACGCGTGCGGTGGAGCAAATAAAAGTTGGGAGCAATGGAGGAAGGTTAGGGTTTATTCTTTCAAAAATGTCTACAATTATCCATATTGGATAAATTTTAAATTGTTCTCTCGTAGTGCTGGGCAGATTGGAAAGGTTCGGTGAAGAAGCAGTATTCGGCTCTGAAACGTTTTAAAAATAAAACCGGAAACTTTCCCGAAAGTGAATAAATATTAGGTGTTAGATTCTAACCCGATCCCGTCCAATCTGTCCAAGGATATTGCTATTGAGGTTTTGGACGACCAAGATGTGCCTCAACAGATAAAAAGTGCAAGAGCTCCTCTCGCAATGAACAGCACGCTTGAGGAGATGAAGCGGGAGTTTAAAATAATGCACGAGCGGAAAACTGATTTGCTATTGCTACTGTTGACTGAGACAAAAAAACTTAAAGCAAACATATGCAAACTATGTGCTCTAATAGAAGGTAAAGTTCTCATATAAGAATTTCTCAGAAATATTTAAAATTATTTTTTACTCTCTCTAGGAGATGTTGTTTTTCCCAGGCAATGTAATTAGTTACGTAATTATTTTAATATAATTTAAATAATAATTTTATTAAAGTATTAAATATTATTTTAATAAAATAACATTATAATAAATTTAAAATTATAATTATTAATAAAATAAAATTATTAATAATTATTAATATTGGAAATTGACTTTACTATTTAATTATTAAAAATTATTAGTTGCGAAAATAATTTCTTGCTATATTCTCGCGAGTCTCTCTTCTTTGGGTAAGTAATACATTGGAGTTAGATATTTGTTGATAATGATCCTCTATCGTGCTTTCCTGATTTATACCTACATTTGGAATTGGTAAATTATGAAATTTTCTATAATTATGCAAACTGCAGAAAGCATTGATTATAACACCGGAGAAGGCTGGATCTACCAAGAGGCCACGGTCATGGGATAAACATCCGAATACTTTTTTGATGACTCCATTCAATATTTCGATGCAAGAGCATCGAGCTCTAATGTGATGGTAATTGAATCGTCTTTGCATATCATTTATGGGGTCTCTGTATGGTGTAATTAGCCATGGCTGTAGGGGATAACCAGAGTCGCCTACCAACCAAAACGTATTCAGATTCTGTCGGTACTGATTTTCCAAAAATTCTCTTATTTGACTATTTTCCCAAATAAATGCATCGTGAGTACTTCCACCAAAACGAGCAAAGCACCCTAATATCTTTAGGTCATAGTCGCATATAAGTTGAACATTTTTTGAAAAATAACCTATAATATTGTAAATTTATACATGTATGCATGTATTATTATTAGGAAAGTAAAATAACCTTTGCGGTTACGGTAACAACACTTCACATTTGCTGATGGTTTTTTTATTTTTACATGCGTACAATCTATTGCTCCGATAACTCCTGGAAATCCAGAATTACTAATTAGCGACAACGTATCAGGGACATTCTGTTAAACTTACACATTGTGAACATGATTTTGTTCCTCGCATATAGTTGGAAATCTAATATACTTATTCATTAATTTGTTTTGAATTAAATAAGAGATTCCCTTTACAATTCTACACATCATCGTTTTCGATAGGGGACAGAGAAAATCTTGCCCAATATCACGTAGATACGACCCTGTTGCATAAAAATGTAGTGCTGCAACTAAGCGTAGGCTCTGTGGAATATATGTTGATCTTATTCCAATTTTCATAAAAGGGCTTATTTCGCGTAAAAGCTTCAAGCACACTTCTTTATTAAATCGAAATAATTCAGCAAATCTCGCTTCTGGAATTTGAAATGGGTTTGTCGAATCCCTTAGATGCCGTCTTCGAATCCTTAACAAATTTCGTCGATCAGTAGCATCCGCGATAACAAGCATTACGATTTCCATTTTCTTATCAAAAACTTATTCAGAATTCGAATTTAAAATTTTATACAAAAATGTCAATTGTCATGTAATGTCAAACAAATTTCGACATTCCCCTTCAGATTTAACAATTAACCATGGCTTTGTCGTGTGGTGAATATAAAGTATTACAGAAACACTAGCGTCGACTCGTTCGAGAAAGTCCCTTCGAAAATGACTGACTTCACAATCATTCGAGAACTTCTCGAACAAGTTACAGAAACGAGCTACAGGTAACAAGAAAATAATAATAATATATATGAAAATAATAATAATATAATAATAAGAACAAAAAAGCACTTGCGATGATAGAAATTCAATGAAATAATATTTGTATACATTATTCTAACATTTTCTGTATTAATATTAAATTATATTGCACTCATAGGTTAGCCAATCCGACCAATGCAATTAAGCAATTCACACACAGATTATGTTTATTTCAAAATATCTGTTGCTATTTCTTTATACGTCTGAATTAATAGAGCATGTGCCGCCTATCCAAGGTATTCGAATCATTGCTTCTCGTCGACAGGAAAAGGTTTCCTGTCGCTTTTCAACTTTTAAATACTCCAATGAGTGATATCTTCCCAAGAATAACTATGCGAAAGAGTTGTGAAGCAGCCGGAAATAGCAGATGACACAGAAGGAATTGAATCATAGATTAATGCTAGCAATGGTGAGCATAGAGAGCTTTCGTGCTGTCACCGCTTAACTAGAATGCCGATCACAATGAATGACAAAATGATTGAATGACAAAAATTATAACATATTTGTTATAAGTGACTTGTGCCGCACCTCGCCAGAATGGGACTGTGAATTAAAAATTTTTTACTACAAATTGTTCAACCTACTATCAATACCCAAAACCAGATTACTCCTCACAGTTCATTATAGGATGACGCATAGGTCATAGGAGTTGTAGGAGTTTCTAATAAGGGTTGTATAGCATTACCTCTCCATGACAGAGATTTTCTCTGACAATACTACTTTTTTTGAGGGTGGAAAAGTACAGAAAATTTTCGTCGTTGCTTTTTGGGAGCAAACGCTAGCATTTACACACTGCTCAATAACTATATTACTTGTTTCTCAAACTATTTAAACCAGTACGGACGTACGTACGCGTACTGACGTCTAAAATATAATAGTATAGATAACGTATAAATTATGTTGAGAATTTATATGAGGCATAACTAACTCGATTTTCCAAACTCTAAGTAAATTCTGAAAAAATTTGTTGTATCAAAATTCAAATATATCCGAAATCATCTTTTTACATGCTTCTTAGCAACGACAATGTGAAATAATCCTGACATATATGCCTATGAATGTGATTACCATAAATTACCACTTGTAAGTGTATTCTAAATCGAAAAACTTACGATAATATATGCTGGTTTATAATTATAATGATATGCATACAGTTTAGAAAATATAGTACAAATTAGATCTAACTGCCAAATACCCCATATTTTTAAATTGCAAAGTTTCACAGTTTGGAAAAATGATTTTTAAGCATTATATGTGTGGACACAAATTCTGATAGAAAATAATTTAAATTCCGTTCTTTTTCAGTTTTCGTTACGTATTCTTTCTTTACATTTTTATTTACATCTTAGGGCTTTTAACAATTTCTACAACATTTTATAATTTTCATAACTCTAATAATAAATCTAAACTTTCTCATTACATTGAAACTGCTTGAAAGATTTATGATAACAATGGAGTTAAGTAAAAACAATGTTACTTAACCACATAACCATCAACATGATATACACATACGCTTCAAAATCTTTCTTATTTAGTATTAAATTTAATGATTCTTGATATATTTTTAATAGCATTAATTTCAGTTTATTTCTTTTAGTTAATACTATAATTTATTGCAAAGCATGTCTGTGGAAAGTGTAAATTTCTTTAAATAACGATCCGTGAGAACATTTTATATTCTGAATACAAAAAACCAGCTGAAAATTGACAAATAATTGCATGCTTCCTATTTCGGAATCACTGATTCTTCAATCAATTCTCGGTTCGCCTCTTAATTCATATAAACTGTTTTGTAGTGCTATCTGTAATCTGACTCACAAGATGTTGTAATATTGCCAAATATAAGTTGATTTTTTATTAGGGAAACGTTGAACAAATCTGTGCCTAAAAAATGTGGTTACAAATGTTGCATTTTGCATTGTTTAACTGAGTTTACGATATATGCCGGTTTTCTTGTTATGCGAGCTTGATATACTTCGTAAAAATTATAAATCGAAGACTGTCCTCCTACTCCTCCTACTAGCTTAAAAGTATTTCGCCTTACATTTTATTGCAGATGTTTTCTTTTAAATGAAAAAATTAAAAGGAACTAATTATATTTAATTTCGGTCGCTCTTCTTGAATGTCATTTCGCACTTATATAGCGAAATATTTGAAATATATACAAATTTATTTCTTCTTATTCTTGGCATTTTTACCATCAGCATTATTTTCAAGTTTTTGCTTTTTCTTTGGATGTGCATCATCTTCTTCTTCTTCGGCATCATCTTCCTCGTCAGTGTCTTCGTCATCCATGTCTACAACTTCAACTTCCTCCTTAAAATTTTGACCATGGATATAGACTGGACCATAACCTTTAATAAGTTTGAAAGTCACCGATGTATCTGAGAATTCAACATCCGGATTAGCAGCTTGTGTTTCACCGGCCTTTAGAACAGCTATTGGAATTCTCAAAGAATCTTTCACGGTGTATACCTTAAATTTTTAAAACAAAAACAATTAAATTAGCTAAATGGAGAGAACTGTAATATTGACATTTTATACGCTAATATAACAAGGCTTGTGTGCTTCCTATTTCGTTTTAATCCACGGAAAAACCCTTTTTGGCTTATTCCCGGTCCTTTCACTCCTTTACGAAAGAAAGGAATTATTGTAATCGCAAAAATGAAGTAAATCAGTTTTCAACGGTAATATACATTTTGACAATAGTAATACTTTGACTGGTTGCGTCGTAACATTTGTACGTATGGATCTCGCAAAACTAAAAAACAGCTAGCCATAGATATTTTCAAATTAACAGCCGAATTCTGCTTATCAGGTTGACAGAGGTCTAGTCAAGATTCTAGTCAATGAACTTGTCAAGCTCAGTAAATTATGGTATTCTAGCGAGAACTTGACACCAGAAAAATTCTGAGAGTTCACCACGCATGGTGAATTTCAGGTGACGGATTAGCAAAGAGAAAAGATATTTGCTGACCCTGAAATTTTTTACACAAATTTCTTCCTGCAATAGAAACGGGTCGTTCTTATCGCGGATGTGTCTTAAAAAACGACGCCTTTATATTTTTTGCATCCGTTTCTCTTCGTCGCTGTTTACAAGCAGTAAGATGAATTCTTCCATTTTTATTTTAGTTGAGAACGGCACAATTGAAGAATTAAGAAATCAGCTGCCATGTGGTCTTTTGCTATTGACAAAAAAGAGCTTTCATTTTTTTGCCAAAATACGAAATCTTGACAACTGTCAATCGATAAATTTTTTCTTCATACTGTCAATGTGGTGAGCTTAGTCAATCAACCAGAATACGGCTGTAAGAATGTTATGATTGTCCACCTCACTTTTTGGTTAAAATGGGTTTCGTCCAAGACATGTTCTTTCAGTGTTTCGTGGAGTTTTGCCAGGAACTCAAAGAACAGCCAGCCCCAGGAATATGGTTTTATATTTTGAACTGCCTTTGCATCTAAGTTCGTATATATGATTTTGATTTCAATCAGTTGTGCGCAAATGACATTTCTTTAGTTTTGAATAATTTTATAGACAACAAAAAATACGCATCACATAGGGCCAGCATTTTTAAACTTGAACCGCTAAACCCATCCCATTATTGATACCTCTCTTTGGTAATAATCAAATTGCCGTACAAGGAAGCCACCATATGTTTCACGCGTCAGATTTTTAATTACAAAAAAATTATATAGCCCCAAAAATGACAAATAATAGCTTGAACACATAGAAATTACTGTTTCTGCCGGCAGTAACAGCATTTCAGCATTGAACACATAGACTTCTCGGGCAGAAGGCAGTAAATGTCAAAATGCTTTACAAAATGTAAACAAGAAGTTTGTGTGAGAAATTTCGTTCATACAGTTCAAATAAGAAACAAAAACAAAAACAAAATAAGAAGAACAAGGGTAGCAGACGGCAGTGGAATTAGAAATTTTTAATCTATTACCTGGCAGTAACTGCTTTTACTGCCCGACAGAAATTATTTTTTTCTCACTTCCCATAAGAGCCAATGTAAATTTTGACATTTCTGCTACTGCCGGCAGAAACAGTAATTTCTATGTGTTCAAGCTATAACAAATAGACTATTTGCATGATGAACTTACAGATAGAAAAGTACATATATTTTGACTTAAAATCAACTACTAAATCAATTAAATTCGGACTCCTCCGTCTGTTTGCAAAAATTACTAATACTGGAGAATGAATACATTCATATTAAGTTTGTCACAAATATTGCGTCTTTGTAACAATTTGGTATTTCATAATATGAATGAAATCGAACCCTTGCATACCTACGAGTTTAATTTTATTCCCTTCGAATGTAGGGTGTTAAAGATGCGTTGTTGATAAACAAAATAAACGCAAACGCTACACTATAGCTTATAAGGACTTATGGTAAAAGGATTTAAACAGTAATGATAAGTAATTATAAAGTTAAGTAAATACGGATTGACGCGAGTATAACGCTACAACGCATAGAGCGGGCACTAACAATATTACATAAAAAATTATCGCTTATCACTGGTGCTTATCACAAAACCGACTCAGCAATCACAATTATTTTTATAAATGTGCGATTCATTCATTTGGTATTGGTCGTCGGTATTGATTGCAACGGAGATCAAAAACAAAAATTTCAAAATAAAAAAACCATGACAGAATCAAGTGGTATGTTTGCATATAAAAATCGCGAGGGAATTACATAATATAATTTTTTTTCTCATTTAAAGATGCTGAAAATGGCAAGCCAGACATAAAAGTTTACGACTTTTTGAAAAATAAATCGAAAAAATGTTTCAAAATGGATAGAATCTCTTCCGTTTTACCTGTATTAAATTGGTTGCCATTTTACAGAATCAAATTTTTACCACAAGATATCATAGCTGGCCTTACTGTCGGTTTAACGGCTGTACCCCAATCCATAGCTTATAGCACAGTAGCCGGTCTTCCGCCCGAATATGGTTTGTATTCAGCATTTATGGGTTGCTTCGTTTACATTTTATTTGGTACTTGCAAGGATATATCTGTAGGTATGTATAAGTATAATAATACCTAAACAGTAGTAGTAGTATTAAGAGCTACATAATTTCAGGTCCCACCGCTATAATGGCTTTAATGGTGCAACCATACGTGGAATCTGGGAGCGCAGATTATGCTGTTCTCTGTTGCTTTCTTATTGGTTGTGTTATAACATTAATGGGCATACTAAATTTGGGGGTATTAGTACAGTTTATATCAGCGCCCGTAACTATTGGTTTCACTATGGCTGCAGGTATAACAATTTCCAGCAGTCAGATAAATAATTTATTTGGGATGAAAAGTAAGTACCAGGTCCTAGTGCATTAATGGAATAATTAAATTAACTCACTTCAAGGTC
This sequence comes from Physocephala rufipes, assembly GCA_963966595.1. NCBI lineage: Eukaryota > Metazoa > Arthropoda > Insecta > Diptera > Conopidae > Physocephala > Physocephala rufipes. The sequence continues at coordinate 39,137,216 of OZ016501.1, forward strand.
CCTCAAACAATATTATTGGATCTTGGGAATATTTATTCACTCATTTAAAATACATTCGTTTTTATGATTCCCTTCTGGGTTTATCTACTATAGCTGTTTTAATTTTAATTCGGGTAAGGCTTGATGATCTTCCGTCGATGGTAAACAAAAACATATTTATCCATTCTTTTAGAAAATTCAGAACATACACTGGAAATATAGAAAGATTACTAGATTTATTTCCTTAGCAGCAAATGCTTTAGCAGTTTTCATGGGAATTGTGTTATGTTATGTCATGACTAAAGAAGACCAGACACCATTCATAACAAGCGACCAGATAACACCTGGCTTGCCACATTTGAAATGGCCTCCATTTTCGACAAATGTAAATGGTACGGCTATATCAACAAAACAAATGATATCAGACATGGGAAGTACTTTACTTTTAATGCCAATTATTTCAATTCTTGAGAGCATAGCCGTAGCCAAAGCATTTTGTGAGTACTAAAATGAAATCAGAACACCCGGCGCTATTTTTACATTTTTTTAAAACTAATTCGAAGTTACACGGTTCGAAGAAAAATTTTATATGAAATTTTTTGACGATAGTTTAGTTTTAAAATAATTGTTTTGAAATTATATTAGTCTATGTGGTATAAATTTCATTTATAAGTGGTCTTATAGAATGTTTTTGGAATCAAGGTATCGAAAAAATTCACATTTATAATACTTAAAAAACTAAGCAATTGCTGCAATGTAGTATTTACAGGAATATCCCATAATTCGATAAGTCTTATCTACCAACTGCTTCCGCAAAACACATATAATACACATTAGATGTGTATTGGGTAATTAAATTGTTTAAGTTTATTAGCTCGCATTAGCTTATCAATTGCTCTTCCTATCAAGTTATCAGATTTAACGTTCATTTTCTGCTCTTAATTTTAGATTAAGACTTCTTTATTTTTATACCCTACACCCGAAGGAATAGGGTACATTCACTTCTTTCATCCATTTGTAAAGCATTAAAGGGAGCGTGAATGGTCAACCTGAGTCAACCTGAGTGAATGGTCAATCTAGCCACGTCCGTCTATCTATCTGTTTGTTTGCCTGTCTGCCTATCGGTGAAATAATGATTGCAGTCGAACGGAGGGAGATATCGGCATAAAATTTGGTAAGAATATTCATTATCATGATAGGCTGTATCGGATTGGGAAATACGAAATCGTAAAATCGCCTGTTTTTATGCAAAAGCCACTTTGAAGACCGATTTCTACAGAAATTGAATTTTCTACAGAAACAGAAACAGAAACAGAATTTTCTACAGAAATGTTATGTTTATTAGTAGCGCCATCCGTAGAACCTCGAAAAGCCAATTTCACTAAATGAAGACTGTTACTTCTCCGATATTACAGATGACTCCGATAACGAGTATTAACATAAATTTTATACTGCTAGTAAGCAGTTTTCTCGTAACTATTATATTTTGTTTTAATTTCAATTCATTATATGAATATATTTTCTAGATGGCTGCCTTATGGATTTTTCTATTTTGCCTTTTGCACAAAATAGAAATCCATAAAAATGTCTAATGTCATTTCTTGTAATCGATAGAGAAGTGTTGATATAATACACTGGAACTGGAATCCATGTAGATGTCCCAAGTTCAGAGACAAAATACTCTCATTTTTGAAAATTTTTGGCAAGAAGACGTATTCAATGGTAAGTTGTTGACAGTTTTTTTTCACTTATACATATATTGAGGATATATTCGTAACGGTTGTGCACTTTCAAGTGCCGTCGCTTTGCTTTTCATAACTTTTTGGAGACATTGAATTATATGAATTGGGACAATCCATTCTATATGAAAGGATTAAATTCATGCAACACATACTCAAGATAAGCTACGATTTAGATTTTGGAAATTTAAGAACTGTACGGAATGACAAGTTAAACCCAAGGAAAAGGAGTCTAAAGAAAAAGCACATTCAAGATGAATTCAAAAATTTGGTTTAATTCTTGACCAACCAACTTAAGGTGCAAGCAACACAAATGATGGAAACACAACCAGAATGCTTTTCTCGGACTCACACCAAGCCGCTACGACTTAATTTATTTAGCGAAAATTTAGAAATTTATTTAGACGAAATTGTATTAGCCACATTGGATCCATACAGTTTCAAAATCCGGTAAGTGCAGAAGCCAAAATGTAAGTTCAGAAGCCAAATTGTTACTATTAAATATGTTTACTATTAAAACGAAAATTCGCAAACAAAACAAGTAGGAACGCTAACTTCGGTCCCCCCCCCCCACACACACACACTTTTTTAGAAATCTGTCCCATATAATAAAATAGAAAACCTGAAATCGAAACTTTTAAAAATGACGGAGAAATTTAGTTTCAAAACACAAAAACTGGATTCTTCTTCAAATGTCCAAACAACTATGAAAAACTAAGCGGCTGCACTCGAAAGTTCACACCCGTTACGAATATATTCAATATATTGATAAGCGGGAAAAACTCTCGAAAACTTATCTTTGAATACGTCTTTTCGCAAAAATTTTAAAAAGTGAGAATATTTTTCGATGTTGGAGCCTTACGTCTCTTGGAGCCTTACCTTTACACATTTACATGTAAAGATGTATCAGCATTTCTCTATCGATTGATGATGATCAAAAAAATTCCTCCCCGTTCATAAGTTAGAGATAGTTGGTCGATGGATTTCTATTCCGGACCTCTTTGCGCCCTGTCAAAAAATTGAAGTTGTTTGTAGATCCAAGACAGGATCCGACAGGATACAATGAAACGCATTTAAATGAGAAGAAAAAAATTGTGAAATAATTGAAGAAAAATCTTCTTAAAAAACCCTAGTAATTCTTAAAAATAACAGAAACAAGTACGTTAATTTCGGCTTGCAAAAGCTCATATACCCTATGCCCGTGTTGCAAAAACTTCTAGTTTAAATCCAAAAACTAGTGATCGGGACACGTCCCTTTGAAAGTTTCCCCAAACTCAATTTCAACATCGCTTATCTTAAGAAAATCTATATACGATATCGCACAATAGTGGGCTGATCACGCCCCTTTTATGTTATGCTAATATCCGCGACAGTTATCACGGTTATAATTTTTTATCTTTATTTCTTTATTTCAGTTTTATCTTCAAAACTGTACTAAGAATAAGTAAGAACATTAACTTCGTCCTAGCCAAAGCTTATATACCCTAGACCCATAATATAAACGTACAATTCTAATAAAGAGCAGACTGTGGCGTCCCTTTTGGCGTTACATTTTTCTCTTGTTGGTCAATTTATATCTCATATTCAACACAACTCTTCTCAAATAGATCGACATATGGTATAGTAACAATAACCAGGCCCGCCTCGCCCGTTTTTTATGGATTTATAATGCCCAACCAATTTCGGTCGTAACATTTCTGTTTAAAATTTTCAAGACTGAAAAATTGGGATTTGCATATTTATTTCATACAAAAGTAGGTGTGGCGGCAGACCGTTTCGGCCCTTTTGTAGCACCAAACAATTTGCATTAACATATTATTCGTATAACAGGCATTATTACCCCCATTCAATCCTCTGGAATGCGATCTCTTATATCATTGTAGTCCACGCCCATTTCCCGGGGGATAATTTTTTAATGGATGTTTACTATGGGAACATATAGCCAGTTCTATAACTGGTCTAAATACAAAGAGATTATTCTGAAAATATTTATGGTATATTTACTACGAGAAACGTAGGCGCTGCCGAAAATATTCGTACCGAATACTTCAAGCCGATATCTCTTCACAGACCCACACACAGGTATTTCCACAGACACAAAAATATATATAATTTTCTATAACTTCCACACCTCATTTAATACGTTACAAATGGAAGCACGAAGTGAAAATCCTTGCGATGTTAGCTAAGTGTTAAAGTGTTAAGTGTTAAGTGTTGCCTCATTCAATTCTAGTGTAAATATCTGTCTTTTCAAGCAAGGGGGAATATTGTTAAATCTACCCAAGAAATGATAGCTCTAGGCATGTGCAACATAATGAGCAGCATTTTTTCCTCAATGCCAATTACCGGCTCATTTACAAGAACTGCCATCAATAATTCAAGTGGTGCTTTAACACCATTGGGAGGTGCAATAACTGGAGCTCTAGTGTTAACGACATTAACATATTTAACCAGGCCTTTTTATTACTTGCCGAAAGCTACACTAGCTGCAGTCATTATAACGGCTGTGATATCCATCATAGAATACGATCAAGTTCTAAAAATATGGCTTGCGAAAAGTAAGTTTTGAAAGAAAACATTGATATGAAGTATTTGAATTAATGTCTTTTATATTCACTTCAAAAAAAACTAATTTTCTTTACTTGTGTTCACAGAAATTGATATAATACCTTTTGCTATTACACTCATCGTATGTCTCTTTTGGAGCTTAGAATTTGGAATAATTTTTGGCATTATTGTAAATTTAGTTTTCATTTTGTATCGGAGCGCAAGGCCAGAAATATCAATAACCACAGAGAGGGTAAGATCGCAAATTACTCCTTCGGAATTTTCAATATTGTTTCCTACAGATAAACAACACGAACGTTGCAATTGTTTCTATACGTGAGAATTTAAGTTATGCCTCTGCAGAATACTTAAAAGTAAGAATCTTCAAGTTTTTAAAAAGTAATGATGGAGATATACATGCAACTGCTATTACGGGCGTGAACAAATCTATTGATTCCACTGTGGGTTTAGTATGTATATACAGACCATTACTTTATTTGCAATTCTTGCTACTAACCATGTAATATCTTCTGATTTAGAATATAATATCTCTTGAAAAGGATTTGCTGATACAGAAATGTGTATTGCTTTGTTGGAATTGGAATGCAGATGCAGTAAATGTCGTTTGCCGTTTACAAAGTGAAACATGTAAAATGTTTTACACTGGCAGAAATCTTGATGAAATTTTAAGAATTTCGTCGTGACAAATTCGATAATGTAGACATTTTAAGAGAATATATTACAGATTATGCTTTTTATATTCATTGCAAGGAAATATAATTCTAATTTCCTTTAAGATTTTATGAATTATATATTTCGCATATATTTGGATTGCCGTCCATCTCCGTAGGGCCTGTTGTAGGTTCGAGTCCTGGCAGGATCGCCAAATATGTCGTAGTTGCGGAGGGAGAGATTCCGTGGTCCCGTGAAACTCCAAAACACTTTGTTAAGTTTTCTTGTAGTTTTAGGTTTATTGGATTTGATACTTATAGTAACTATTATAGGTTAATAACAGCTCCTTGAAGCACTTCACAATTTCTTTTACAATAATTATTTTTGTTTTAGTTTTATCGAATCCTTTACAACTGTATTCACAACTCCGTATTCAAAATTTCGTATTCACAATCTTGTATTCACAATTCCTTATTCACAACTCTCTCTTATCTTTCTGTTGGAGGTCTTTTATAAAATATTTTTGGGAATGCACACACATATCTACATATAAAAATATTAATAATGCAACAATCTCAGAAATTATTATTTCTGGTAATTTCCGGGTGCGTCTGCATTTTTAATTCCAAATTTTAATATTTCTGCAACTATCTCAGAAATTATCAATTCTAAATAATTTCTGAGAGTTGCACAATTCGATCTTATTAAAATTTCTTCCGGGTACACGCGCTTCTTTTGTCTTTTCTTCTTTTTATTTTTGGTTTCATAGCGTACTAAAAATTATTTTCGATTGAGGTTCGCGTCTCGAAAAAGCATTGAAATAAGTAGCGTGAGGCGCTGCTATTGATTGGAGCCAACAGCCGCGTGAGGCGCTGCTATTGCACAGAAGAAACCTTACCGAGTAAGACGTACTGCTAACTTGCAGACCATAACATCCCTCCACCCTCAGGGGAAGAAAAAATTATTATCGCAAAGCGATAGTAATTTTTTCATTCACAAATTCGTTTTACAAATTTTGTGAGTGGTACAATTTATGTTACGTTTGTTTTTCTTTCTTAAATCTACTTATGTTAGAAGTATTCTATACATTACTATGCTTCTAGTTGGATAACATTTCTACGTATAAAATATAAAATTCTTAAATTTCAGGTGATCTTCTAATATAACAATCCGCCGTGTTTCCCAGTTGTTCGTTGAATTGCCTTTCGTGTGTTTCTCATGGAGTTACATCCGGTGCGTTGTTAACACCCTTCCCTCTTTCACTTGTGTTTTTATTCCATCGGTTTTTCTTCTGCTTAGCAAGTAATACAGAATCTAGTTTGTTATTCTGCATAAACCCAAATGTTTTGAATTGTCCTTTTGTGTGTTTCTCATACTGTTGGTCATATTGGAAATGGTTGTGATGATATCCGTTTGCGATTATAGTATTGTGTATTATTTTAATGGAGTGGATTAGATCTTGTCCCAAATATAAATGAGTCGCTTTTGCATGGCTCCCTCATTGTCACTTCGGCGTTTGAAGTTTATTCGGCATTTGGACCCAAGAATCACTTAATGTCCACATAATCTCACACTACATGTTTTCTTCTTTCCCCTTTTTTTTATTCTTATAATTTTTTTTTTTTGAGGTACTACTATACTTAGTAGCTGCTGCATGATTGTCGGAGGTAGTTTGATAACATTGAATTGTTATAAAAAGGAGTGTGTACATCAGCATCATCACGAATTGGTGGAATAGTGTGGGTGATAGAGACTGGAAGTTAGGTACGCAACGATGATTGTTGGTGGCAATATCGTTGAAATTCTTCTCTCCCTTTTTGTTGTTGTTTGTTTTAAAAAACTATTTTATAATATTATTTTAAAATATCAACATATGATATAATATTTCATTTATAGTTATATATATATATCGATTTTTGTTTCATAAAATATCTGTTTTGTCATTAATTGTGTCATGATTTTTTTTTTAAAAAACTATCTTATAATATAATATTTCATTTATAGTTACATATATATATATATATATATATATATATATATATATATATATATATATATATATATATATATATATATATATATATATATATATATATATATATATATATATATATATATATATATATATATATATATATATATATATATATATATATATATATATATATATATATATATATATATATATATATATATATATATATATATATATATATATATATATATATATATATATATATATATATATATATATATATATATATATATATATATATATATATATATATATATATATATATATATATATATATATATATATATATATATATATATATATATATATATATATATATATATATATATATATATATATCGATTTTTGTTTCATAAAATATCTGTTTTGTTATTAATTGTGTGCACTCCCTTTTTTTATTTTTTATTATTATTATCTTTTTTCGAATTGAGAAAGATCTCATGTAAGTTATATACCAAAATTTAATTTAAACATATGAGGCAGTATTTACGAAAGGTGCCTCATATGTTGCAATTCTTTTATTTTCTTTTTTAATTGTCTCTTTCTTTACATTATTGGGTTTTGGTGGTGGGGGAGGTTGACTATTTGGTATGGGTGGTGGCGTATCTTTCGGAAACATTGATATTGATGTTGATATGATTGGTGTAGAAATTGTTGGCAATATAAATGGTTCACGCCTTTTTTTCTGTTTTTTACTACATAGAGCCTTACGATAGCAATTTTTTAATATTATCCACAGGACCATTATTGATGCTATGGAACCTAACCCAAATACCCCATAAGTTTCCACACTTTTTTGTCGATTTGATAATGTGACAATTTTTCTCTCCTGACTGAGTTCCCTCTTTAGATCCTCAATTCGTTTTCTACCTACTGTAAGACTGTCCTTTACGTTTAGTTTATCAGTTATAGTAATGGGTTTTAGGCGATAGTCAGTCTGGTTATCCGTAAGTGACATATCCCAATTTTCACTAAGTGTCTTAACTAAAGTTGTGTGGTTGGGTGTTTTGTGGTCCTCATAGAGTGTAGAGTTTACATTACCATTGTAACGTAGAATTATTTCGCTATTACTAATCTCGCAATTTTCCTGAATTTTTAACTTACCAAACCCAGAAAACCTTAATGTAGTAATTGATTCACCGCAACGAACTGTGAAGTTAGTTTCTTCTCGTAATTTGAATAGCCATGCATTTTGTGCTAATAGCTTTACTATTATTCCACTACTCGCTGGGGTTGCCACCTGTTTGCATTTCTCTGTATCTACATTGTTATGATGTAGGAGAGATATCTCACATATATTGCTATTGCCTGTTAGAAATTTCCCTGATCTTTTACAAATTCTCATTGCTATCTGTTTTCCTGTTGTGACAAAATTGCAATTATTTAATTCATTTTCTGAAAGCCCTATAAAAATCCAGTTTGATGTCGATTCTGCTAAGAAATCGAAAACATTCTCGGTTGAAACGTCCCAGCTCCCTTTAGGAAAAATGGGTATAGAATATGGTTTTAGAATTGTATACCTTTCCTCCTCCGGTAGGGGAATCCTAATAACTACTATTAACTTGTTCTTTTCGCGGAATGTCCTTACTTGTGTCATTTGGTGGACCTTAAAGCTGTCTTCAATGACCCACCTCGTTTTCCCGGATAAATCTAATGTCTTAGCGGAATTTTTAAGTTCTTCTTGGCTTAAAATGGCCGGATGTAATATGCCTCGGCTCAGATCATCTAATATTGCCATCTCTACTAGTTGCTGCCCTTGTATCTCGATGAGACTAGCTTCCAATGCGGACTGTACTTGCACCATTCGCAGCGCCAATTGTACATTTTTCAGTACCTTTTCATTTATATCATTTATTGTACTTTGTTGTTCAACGGCTCGACTTAATTCGCCTTGCATCGTGTTAATTCTTTCAACCGCTGCCGTGATTGGTTTAGCTAATTCATCAAAATTTGTCTGCATAACCGTAACTTGTTTTTGCAGTAGATCGTAATGTTTATTTTGGTTAACATCAAGTTCTTGAAGATGCTGGTATATTCTATCGGCGTCCTTTTGATCCATTGTACCGAAGGCCCAATTTAATGCTTCTCCAACGAAGTTCAGTGCTCTTTTTGCTCGACTCTTAGTCCCTGGAGAGCTAGAGTTGATTATCCGTTCATTGTTTCGTAACCGCTTAAGGATTGTCCTCATGGTTTCATCAATGGCTCCGCAAATGCTAGTAAAATCAAAAACTAACAAATCCTGATTAATATTACCGCACGTGGTCCTCATTTTTATCGCATATTCTTCCAGACGTGTTACCAAACTAATGTAATCATAAGGCTCGAATTTTGTGAATACGGTCCATTCATCACTAAAGAATATTGCCTCACCCATCTTCTCAAAGTAAATTGGAGTTAGTGGTATGTTTTCTATCACTATAGGTGTGTTCACCACACTTCGGATTACAATCAATATGATTAAGATTGTCTTCATTTTTATTTCTGTGGAAAAGCAGATAAAAAATATAAGTATATTATGTATATAAAAAAAAATATTCGTGTGCTCCTTTACAAAACCCCTATAATTAAAAACTTAACATATTTGTTCGAAAAAAAATTTTTTTTTATGTCTGTATTGTACAATTTGAGTAAATTGTTATGGAATGGTTTTTCCTTTCCCTTAATAACTATTACAGTGGTAACTGGTGACCTTATTTGAGTTACTTTGTAAGGTCCAATCCAAATTGATGAAAACTTATTTTTCCGTGCTTGATTTTTCAAAAGAACTTTATCTCCTATCTTGAATGCGACGGGGTTGGAGCCCTTGTCATATTGTTTCTTCGATTTCTGTTTTGCTTCATCTTGGTTTTGTCGAACCAACTCATGGGATCTCTGAAGTTGATATTTTAGAATTTTCGAAGGGTCATGCGCATTATACACAGGTCCGCACTTCCGCTTCAGGTTTGTTGGAAATTCTGAATCAAAACCGTACAATGTACGAAAAGGCGTTTGTTTCGTAGTTATGTGGGGTGTATTGTTGTGCACATGCATCGCTGTTGAGAGCCACTGATCCCAGTTAGAACCATCTTCTTTTGCGAAACTGCGTAAGTACTCGGCCAATGGTCGGTGACTGCGTTCCAAAGAACCGTTCGCTTGCGGATGATATGGGGTTATGTGCAATTTTTTTATTTCTAATAGTTTGCATATATCCGAGAATACCTTTGACACGAAATTGGTGCCGTTGTCTGTTACCAAGACCTTGGGGATGGAGTAACGAGTAATGATTTCATCAAAGAATGCTCTTGCTATTGTGGACGCTTCTGCATCTGGCATAGCTACACATGCCATGTATTTGGAAAAATCATCCTGAAATGTAAGGATGTATTTATTGCCAGAAAGAGTCTCCGGCAATATTCCGACTATATCCATGTGTACCTTATCGAAAGGTTTTTGTGGGGTATCCGTCAACACCAAAGGCATCTTAGTTAGCCGGCTACTTTTATTTGCCTGACATTTTGCACAATTTTTCACAAATTCCTTAATTTGTCTTTGCATTCCAGGCCATCTGAATTGCATCCTGATTCTCATATATGTTTTCAGTGCTCCTTGGTGCCCTCCTAATGGCGTGTTATGGAAATCCTTTATTACAGTTTCTATCTCCTTTGGGTCGGATAATATTGTAATGTTGTCTTCTAAAGGTTCCGTTGGTTCCTTCTCTGTGGTTTCATCTACGTGAGCAAGTTGATTTTCCTCCGATTGCTCCCTTGACTTTGTTTTAGATCGAGTTTGCACTGCTTCGACGACGCTGTTAACTGCTTGAGGAATTCTACTTAAAGCGTCCGCATTTAAATTTTTGCTACCTGGTTTGTAAATAATCTCGAATTGATATTCCGATAGTTTATGTCTAAAACGTGCTAATCTTGAAGTTTGGTCCTTTAAGTTTGCTATGCCCTTTAACGGTTTGTGATCTGTTACTATCTTAAAGTGTCTTCCTAGCAAATAGGGCATATAATTTTTTGTGGCCCATACAATGGCTAAGAATTCACGTTCTACTGTTGAATAACGCTTTTCTGCGCAATTGAGGGCTCTACTGGCGAAAGCTATTGGTCTATCTTCGCCTATTTTCCCCTGAGATAAAACTGCTCCCAAAGCTTCACTGCTCGCATCCGTTGTTAGAATAAACTCCTTATTAAAATCAGGGTAAGCTAACACTGGCGGGGAAATTATTGATTCTTTTAATCTCTCGAATGCCTTTTGACAATCTTTTGTCCACTCAAACACAGAATTTTTTCTCAAGAGTTTATTTATAGGTAGTGCTATTTTCGCTGTGTCTCGTATAAATTTTCTATAATAGTTTACTAAACCCAAAAATGCTTGAACTTCCTTTTTGTTCCGTGGGGGGTTGATATTCTTGACGCATTCTACCTTTTGGGGGTCTGGTAAAGCGCCCTGTTCTGAACACTTATGCCCCAAGTAGACAACTTCGCGACGTAAAAATTGGCATTTCCCAATGTTTAGTTTTAGATTATTTTCTCTAAGAGCTTTAAATACTTTTGTTAGTCTTGATGTGTGTTGTTCGAGGTTACTACCGTATACTACAATGTCGTCTAAATATACAAAGCAATCTATTCCTTGTAGGCCAGTCAAGATATTATTCATGACTCGTTGAAAAGTAGCAGGTGCCCCTGTTAACCCGAAGGGCATTCTATTGAATTCAAAATGTCCTAACGTCGAACTAAAAGCTGTTTTTTCCCTTTCTGCTGTTATCCCCTTTATCCATTAAAACTTGGTGATATCCACTTGCCAGATCTAATGTTGAAAAATACCTACTGTTACCTAACTGATCTAATATCTCATCTATTCTAGGTATTGGAAAAACCTGTTTGATGGTAGCTTCGTTTAATTTTCGATAGTCGATAACCAACCTCCATTTTTTTTCTCCTTCCCTATCACTTTTCTTGGGAACTAATAGTAGCGGTGAGTTCCAAGGTGAGGTACTCGAAGATATAATATCTTCCGCTAATAATTTATTTATTTGTCGATTAATCTCTTCTTTATGCGTATGAGGTAAACGGTATTGCTTTTGGTTTATTGGTGGTTGATCTGCCTTTGTAGGAATTTTATGTTGTATTCCTGGTGTATATGATAATTCGTCTCCTTCTAAAAGGAAAATGTCGTTGTAAGTTGCACAGAGCTTCACTATTGATTCTCTCTCTTCACTATTTAAGTTTTCATCTAAGCTAAGTTCCTCCATCAATATCTGTAACCTTTCTTCCAAATTATAGCTAACTATATTGCTTATTACGTTGCATGTATTTCCTTCACCATACTTGCCGAAATTACTAAATTCTGGTTGGAAGTTATCATTTATTATGAAATCTTCCTCTGTTGAATTTAAAACCGGAACTGTGACTGTGTCTTTTATCACTTCTACTAGAGTTTCTCCCAAATAAATTCCTTCAGAAATCTGTTTTTTATGAACAATTACTGCCGGGTACTGGGTTTTTAACTTAATTTGAATATTACTAATCGACCTTGCTTTGGCCATACTTTGAATTTGGCCTATTTCATTATTTAAAATATTTACTAGGGGCAACTTTATAATATATTCCCCTCTATTATTGAATAATTTAATATTCTTTTCTATGGTATCAATTATGGACTTGTGCCAAAAGATATCTCTGCCAAGTATCCCATCTCCTGGTAACCCTTGATCAATCGTTACCTTATGTAACGTTAAATTAAGGTTTGGCCAGTCATAATGGGTCACTTTGACAGTACCCTCTGTACACGCAGTTCCTCCAAAGGCACCGTTTAATGATTTTATGTTTTCGTATGTAACCGGTGTACCTACTTTTAGGGAACTTGATTTTATTAAGCTTGTATCTGCTCCGGTATCCACCAGAAGAAAAAGCTTTCCATTAACTGCCTCTGCACATGGAATTACGGCGAATACGTCATTTTCTTGTCCTTTTTTGTCATAGTTCTCATTAATGTTATTATTTCCCAAGTTACTTTTGGCTTCTCTTTCTATTTTCTTAGTCTCTTTTTCGATATTTTCCATGTCACTTTTTTCCGATTGCCATGTTTTACTTTTAATTATTCCCAGGTTCAAAGGGGCTAGCTCTCTTAGGTCATTCTCCAACTTCGTTTGTTCACCTTTATTCTCAGTCGTATTCACTGTCATATTTGACGTATAATTCGGCTGATAGTATTGTTTTGGCCTACTGTTACTTGTATTATTGGGTTTCCAGGCTACTGGCCGTGCCTGGCCCCCTTGTCGTTTCCCTGCAACATTTCCCAATTTTTTTTCGCTTGACAATTTTTTATTATATGTCCACTTCTATTGCACCAATGGCAAGTAAAGTTATTTAGTCCTGCAGTTTGCCTATTTGATTCCTTGTCGGTGTTTCGGATTTCTGCTTGCGGTCGTCTGTTGTTACTACTACTCCCTCTGGGCGTCCATTGATCACTAGGTGGCCGCGAATTATGGTTTCCTACTTGCTTACTACATTTCCAATTAGCTTCATGACCATATTTTAGACATTTTTGGCAGTAGGGTGTGTTTTTTCTTATCAGGCAGTCATCCCTCGTATGACCCTTTCTATTGCAAAAACTACACGTTACTTTCGCAATCACATTATTGGAATAGAGCCCGTTGTTCGTTTTCCCTTGTTCCTCTTTTTCATGAAATTTTTTTACGTTATTGTTATACTGATTTGATGGACGAAAGGATTCTAGTTCGGCGGCTTGTAGGGTTCTTATTCCTTGCCCTTGTTGCTTGGTTGCAATTTTACGAACATCATCTGCGATTTGTACCGCTTGTTCTACTAATTCTTGCAAGTTTTTCCTTGGTGAACCCAGCATGTACAGTCTTAGAGTGCTGTCCAACAGACCTAATTTGAATGACTTAGTGATTGACTTCTCAATTTCTGACCGCAAGCCTGTGTCAGCTTCTCCCTTATATGTGTTTGTAACAATATCTTCCGCTTGGGATTTGAGTTTGTTTAATCTCATTGCAAATTGTCTAATATCCTCATTCTGTAGTTGCTGAATGGTTTGAATATCCTCTAATACGGTGTCCAGTGACCGATATTGCAAGTAATTCTTTTTAATTATTTCAAAAAGTTCTTCCAAGTTTTTGAATTGACAAGACCTTAATAAAGCATACGCATTACCATGCAGTCTTTGTTTAATACAGGCCAGGAAGTCTTGTGTTTCCCCCTGGTTAACACTCCTCTTTGCTAAATCGCAACCTTCTATAAATTTGTACACCTCATTACGGAGGTCAACTGATGGCGTTCCTGAAAATAGAGGTACTAGACGGCACACAATTTTTGATATCTCTTCTATTCCCATTTCTGCTGTTTCCTTTCTTCTAAAAATCGTTTCCTTGGGATTTTTGTCCACCGCTAGTGCAGATGGTTCTTTATTAAATTGGGTCGTCTCATGTACTAACGCCAGTTCCTGTTTTAAAAACCTATTCTCTTTGTTGAGTTGGCTTATCCTTTCCTTTGCACTTTCTAAGTCCGCAATGTCCTCCCTTCGTGTTTGATTAGTATTTCGCCGAGCTGCTTCGTTTAATCCTGCGTCTTTCAAAGAGTTCCGCAATTGTTGATTTTCTAGTTCCAGCTCTTTCAGCAAATCTTCTTGAAGAATTCTTTCTTTTAAAAACCTGTCATACCTATTCTTTAAAGCAGTAAAGTCCTTTTTCCAAACTTCCAATTCCTTTGCTGTTGAAGTATGTCTTTGATCCAAAAAACTTAGCAATTCATCTAGTATTAAGTCTATTTCCTCTATTTTAGATACACTGCTTAAAGACCGGATTTTTTCCTTTATAAGGACTATGTTCTTCTTTTTGCCCACGGCAGTGCTTAAATTTGTCCAAGTTTTTTCAACTAGTCTGTCTAGTTGTCCTATTAGATCCTTATATTTTGCTTCCAATTGAAAAAAACGGGTTTCCCAAGTGTCGCCGCTAGCCATTAATCATGTTATTTTTTATATTAATAAAACTGATTTAATTTATTTATTTAAATTTATTTCATTTTAAACATTTTTTTTTAAAAATCCAGCTTAAAAATCTAAATTGAAACTTTATTTTTTGTTTATTTTAAATACAAATTTTTTATTTTCTGTTTTTATTTTAAATACAAATACAATAATAAACCTTTTTTTAATGTTAAATTTCTTGTTTAAGTGATTCATAACGCATAAAATAAAATTGGAATATTTTTTTTAAAAAAATGCATAAAACAGAATGTATCTCAGCATATCAGAATGTCTAAAATAAATCGGGGGATATCTAAAATGAATCGGGACTTTTAGCAAAGACGACATAAAAGTAGGTATTTGAAATGCGGAAGAGGAAGAAGAGAGAGAGGGAGGGCTGGTTTGAATTAATATTAACAATTAAATTCTTATCTAGGAAAAAAATGCAATCTTTACAACAAAACAAGCACAATTTAAAATTAAATGCATTTCTTCTCGAATCCAATAATTCAATATTGTTGATCGATTTTTTTGTCTCTACAACTACATTAAACACTTGTTTTTAATTTTTACGTTCATACAAATAAATTCTTTTAATATTTTTTAGTATTTTCACTTTTTATTTCCCTTTACGACAACCTTGAGCTCCTACAAAAAACTTTAACCAAAAAAAAACCTTAGCCAGCAATAATGCCACCTTTCCCAGTTTACACGAAGGAAAGAAAAAAAAACGATCAACAATTAGTGAACAATTTAATTTTTATTTATAGAAAAATAAAAATGCAACGATGCAGTTTCGCATTAAAATTCAAGTTCACTTCCTATTTTTGTTTCTTTTAAAATATTTATCATAAACTTTTTCATGTAAACTTTTTTATGTATTGTAAAATTTTTTATTTATTACTCACCTATTATTACTCACCTGTTCTTGAAACCGGCTGCGCCAAATATGTTGTAGGTTCGAGTCCTGGCAGGATCGCCAAATATGTCGTAGTTGCGGAGGGAGAGATTCCGCGGTCCCGTGAAACTCCAAAACACTTTGTTAAGTTTTCTTGTAGTTTTAGGTTTATTGGATTTGATACTTATAGTAACTATTATAGGTTAATAACAGCTCCTTGAAGCACTTCACAATTTCTTTTACAATAATTATTTTTGTTTTAGTTTTATCGAATCCTTTACAACTGTATTCACAACTCCGTATTCAAAATTTCGTATTCACAATTCCTTATTCACAACTCTCTCTTATCTTTCTGTTGGAGGTCTTTTATAAAATATTTTTGGGAATGCACACACATATCTACATATAAAAATATTAATAATGCAACAATCTCAGAAATTATTATTTCTGGTAATTTCCGGGTGCGTCTGCATTTTTAATTCCAAATTTTAATATTTCTGCAACTATCTCAGAAATTATCAATTCTAAATAATTTCTGAGAGTTGCACAATTCGATCTTATTAAAATTTCTTCCGGGTACACGCGCTTCTTTTGTCTTTTCTTCTTTTTATTTTTGGTTTCATAGCGTACTAAAAATTATTTTCGATTGAGGTTCGCGTCTCGAAAAAGCATTGAAATAAGTAGCGTGAGGCGCTGCTATTGATTGGAGCCAACAGCCGCGTGAGGCGCTGCTATTGCACAGAAGAAACCTTACCGAGTAAGACGTACTGCTAACTTGCAGACCATAACAGGCCCCACTGATTATCTTAAACCCCCTCAAAATGTAAGACGAGGACGAAACGCGTCGTTGACGCCGACTTCGAAGAAAAACGCGCCGGTGTGGTCAAAATGTAAAACTTTCGTCATCCTTCGTCGGACTTCTACGATTGTAGTTCCATTTTCCAATGGTTTGTTGCTAGTGTTGGGAGCTATCGAACATTTGCTACCTAATTATTCGGTAGTTATGAACTAACCATTTATTCGATAGTTTTTTCCGCTAGTTTTTAGTCATTTGGAAATCACTAAACGAGTAAAAGTGCCTCTCAGAATTAGTATTTACCAGAAATTATCGAATAATTCAACCATTATATTTAATTCATAGTTTTAGTAAAACACGAGTAAAACCTGATACCCAATTAATCAAACAAGAGCAACGGGTTTGTGGTATTGTTGTATACACACACAACTCCTGCGGCGTTCAAATGTCTGAAGATTATGCTGTTATCTCTGTGTTAAAAAGCAAAAAAAAAGGCGAGTGAATGAAAGAGTGAGAGAAGTGAATGAGTGAAAGAACTTCGGCTGTAGAAAGCAATAAAAACTGATTAATGATTTGACCGACGAAACCTTTTTGGTTTCGTTAGATTTCGTCGCAAATTTCGCCTGCCATTTTGCCCGTTGCTTTCGTTATCGCCTGGAATGCATTGAAAGGCACAAACAAAAATTGTTTATTTCGTTGGAGATGCCAGCGACCATATTTTTATCTGCTGCTTTATCTAGAAGCTGTCAAATCGAGTAAAAACTGAGGACAACACAAAAGGGAGACCAAAAAACGTTGTACGTTTCGCCCAAAATTTTGAGGGGGAAAATATAGCCTACCACTATTGATTACGTTTGATGAGATTATATAGAAATAGAAGCTGGGAAAATGTTTTCAACACGCCCGATGGCAAATATGGCGTTATACTCGTTAGCAAACGCACAGAACAACATCGAACGAGTTCTCACACATTGTGTCCGTGTATTCAACCATAGAGTAAGAAATAACAAGAGTCACAATCTTGAACAAAATATTTTTCTATGGTCGGTCCAGCACTGGACCGATTTCTCACTCAATAGTGAGTGGTTCGCTCTCTCTCTCATTCAATTTCTATAGCTTTTGCTTTGTTTTGCACTAATGCTCTATAAATATTTCGGTTGTTAACAATTTTTTGTTGGGCTTGCTACTCTTCGTGATTTTATTCTTCGGCGTAGTCAGCACGATGAATAGACAAGATTTGCGTTGAAAGGGAAGAAATTTGCATGGATACGTTTTAATAGCCGAAATTATTGGCGTGAGAGAGTGATATTTACATTGGCAATTGTTTTTGTAACTAGTCAAATTTTATTAAAACGCATCATATCGAAAGTTTGTATGTGTGTGAATGTGAATGAATGTTATTTACGGCACAACATTAGTTTTTTATTTTTTTGCGGTCTGCAAGGCCATCGTAGGACGTAGCAAAATTTTTCATAGATATAATTCAATTGTATTTTTACATATAAGTATAGACATATATAGGGACAGATATATACAGATATTATATAGAGATATATAAAAGATAAATTTTTATTTCTATTTTTAATATTTTATTTTTATTTTTAATTGTTTTTCACAATTACTACAAGAAAATTCTGTGTCACATTGATTACCTTCTTCAGGTAAATTCAATATGTCTGTATTATCATAAGTGTTATCAAAAAAAATTGGTACAACACCTGCCTTTAAACATCTTTTACCAATATCGGATGGTGCAAAATGTTTATCGCATATTTTATTATTTTTGTAGTACATATTTAAGGGTATCCTACATTTCTCCCTCCAAATTTGCCATAAGGTTTGGTCTTTGTCTTCAGACAATTCGAAATCATAGTGAAATACAATCGCATAAAGAGGAACAAGTGTACGTAGATTTCTTACTTGGAGAGGCAAAGAAAAGAGAAATCGTTACAATCGTTCTCTGTGCTTTCTCATTCTTTTTGCTACTTATGATGAAATAGAAACACTATACACATACGCATAGCAACGATTGAGAGAATAATAAAAAATACCGCAGTCATAACAAATGAAAACAAATCAATCAATTGGTCTATTCTGCTCTCGCGAGAATAATAGCACGAAGTAATGAGAGAATAATAATAAAAATTGTGCTGAAGTAAAAAAACGAATAAAGAAAGAAATCGTCCGATATTCTGCTTTCGAGTACTTCTCACTCAAAACACTTCTTCGTTTCCCGCTCGGACCGACCGCTTCCATGATGGCAAATGAGTAAAAAGAGCTGTTTGGGCCTCTTGTTATTTCTTACTCTATGATTCAACAGACAATAATAATTGACCATTATGCAACCTACATTAGCTATATTATTTTTATATCCTATTTTAGGGAAAAGTGTATATTAACGTTGATACAAAGTTTGTAACGGATTTAAGGAGCTACAATAGATATAGAAAAGTATAATTATTCTGGCTCAGAACGATTCCGTTGGTCGATTTAGCCCTGTCCGTCCGTCTGTCTATCTGTCTGTCTCTCTGTCTGTCTGTCTGTCTGTGGAAATCACGATTACAAGAGAACGAACGAAGGTATGATCATGAAATTTGATACGAATATTTCGTATTATAATTGGCTGTTTGGTATTGATCGGACAACTTCCACGCCTACTTTTTAAATGTGAATTAAATCGCGTTTAGTTCTCAATTTATCAGCTGCGAGTACGAACGTGAAAGTGAAATTGTATATCCGAGTCTACCACATCATTTGAAAACATAAGCCTAAAAATGGGCGTGGGTCGCCCACTAGAGGCAAAATCCGTACAGGTGTACAGGCGTAAAAATATAGATATAGCCATGAAATCTGGCACAAATGTTGACGGAGGAACAAACTTAATATACCCTAAATCCTTCGAGTGTAGGTTATTAAAAGGGTTTAGGTATGGAATACGGTTTCTGAATGAATTCCGATTTCTATGATTTCTATTGGAAGGAAAATAAAATTAACATTTTTTCATGGAAACCCATTATCTTGGATTGTTAAGCATTGAAAAAGCCAATGAACGTAATGTTATATCTCCAAAACCAGACGTCCGGTCAAAACACCAAATATACCGTTTGATATATAATTTTTTATTATCTCCAAGTTATGTAAGATACCTTGTTGTCGAGATTTTTACAGTTAATTAGTTATTTATAAAAATATGTACACTTTTTTCATTTAATACGGTTTTGCTTCTAAACAAGTACATTTAGATACCAAAAATATTGCACTGTTAATAAGCTTATTCCTCTACATTTGAAACGATGTACAACACAAGTATTATTATACTTGTTATTTTAGTTTAAGTAATTTTATCGTAACGATAATACTAACTTTTCTGTGAGATTTACTATTATCTCCTTTGTTATTATTAGTCCTTTGTTATTATGGAAATTAAAATAAAATGTATAAAGTATATAAAAAACCCCATTATAACCACTTTACTTTGTTGAGAGTATTTTGTGATTGCGCATTATGGTTCCTGCCGGGGCCGAAAGATTCTTGCAAACGAAATTATATTTACGACAGTATTCTACGAACGAGGGTTGTAATTTTTGCCACGGCCGAAGGCCGCTGTGTGCGAATACTTTTTATGTAAACGAAATCATATTTACGATAATATTCCACGAACTGAGGGTTGTAACCCTTGTCGCGTCCGAAGGCCGCCAGATACGGATATTTTTACGTAAACGATCTTTTATATACGAGAGTATTCTACGATCATAGTTTTCATAATAACAAATAACTATATAGTAAAACTGACATAAAGGTTAGTTTTATCATTTAACATGATAAAATTACATAAACTCAAATAGCAGGTATACCGTGGTGTACATAGTTAACCATTTAACAGTAATTTTTTGGTACGTAAATGTACTTGTTTAGAAGCAAAATCGTATTAAAAAGGAAAAAGTGTAATTATTTTTAAATATATTACTACAACTCCTAAACTATAAAAATCTCGACAACAAATTATCTTACATAACATGGAGATATCAAAAAGTATTTCAAATATTCCAAATACTATATTTCGTGTTTTTATCCGACGCCTTTATCCGACGGTTTTAAAGATATAACATTGCGTTCATCTAATCTTTGAATGCTTCTGAAACCAAAATGGGTAATACCATTGAAATCGGAACCCAGACCGTATTCTATATCTGTTCCTAAAAAAGTTCTCAAGCAGAGACAAGTTCTCAAGCCGCCGCTATTTCGAGTGAGATTGAACAACCAACTTATGTGGACATGGATGTTACCCATACTCTTATCTCTGTCGTTTACCGATTAAATCTCTCAGCGTAGAGATGTTCGATCAACCGTTGAGTTGGGTTGCTCCTACTTTGCGTGAATTGCGGAAATGAGCGAAAAAGTTGGGTACTCAAGAACTGGAAAGAATTTCAAACTTCTTAGAATGGAATTATCGCTCAGAGCTCTTCATTCAGTAAGAGACTAAAGGAGGACTTCCAGTTGCTATTATTGCAAACCGCATTTACCGATCGATCGCATATATTATTAGAAGAAAAACTACAGATCGACCTTGGAGTTGATAAGATGGGGTTCAAAACTATCAAGAAATTATGTCGAAAGTTTCCTAAATACGTCATTGCCAAATTTACCTGAAGAAAGCCAAAGAGCTATAAGATAGCATTTATAAAGTGAAACCTCTTCATCGAGTATAGCCTTCAATATTGGTGTGAAGGATTTAATATTTTCTTCTGAATATCCTCCCGAAACGCAAACTGCTGCTAGAGCTCTTTTGATGATTATCGATGCCTTGGTAAGCCAACGGGTGCTGGTAAAGCCTTCGTTTTTATACGCGATTTCGTATGCAGTCAATTAAATTAGTGTGATTTGTTGGACATATGTCACATTGAAGATCCCGAGGAAATGTTGAAAAACACATGCCATGAACGACAATTAGCTGAACTCGAGCCTCGACTAATTGGCTATTCTGCTAAAAATACCGTATTGGTAAAGTATTATGTTGGTTTCTACGCCGATAAAGACCTTATTTGGAAGGGTACATATAATGAAATATTTTCAAAATCTCCATCTTATTCATATAAATAACTTACTTGCGAACTTATGGTTTCGGGGAGAATGTGGACACTGCAGTCAAAACTGCAGCCCTAGATGACTTGCTCTATAGGGCTCTATAGGGACTCTATATTCAAAATTCAAGCTAAAATTACTCCCTTTAATTTTGAAGTACAATCCGAACCACCGTCAGTAAAATTTCCGTTGAAATAGTTAATTTAATTCCGTTTGTTGTAGGTCGCATAATGAATTTCTTAGGCGGACTCAGCAAATATTGCTTATCGAGTTGAACGCTCAATTCCGCATTCAATTTGTTTATTGAATTGAACGTTCAATTCCGCATTGAAATATGTCAAGGTTTTTGACCCACTAAACCTTTTGCGTTCAGGTGTTGAGGCAGTTGTTTTCCGCTGCAATCAGCACATTTGAATTTAAGTTTCCGTAATTTAAAATATAAATACGACTACTTTGAAGTAGTCAGTAAGAAGTAGTGAATATAGTGTAAGCAGCGAAAGTAGTGAATATAGTGTAAGCAGTCAGTAAGTATTGAATGTAGTGAAGGTAGTGTAAGTAGTGAAAGAAGTGAATAAGAGTGAATAGTGTTTCTAAACTACAATAAACTGTTATTATTAAATAAAATATCATATAAATATTTTCTAATAGACTGAACCGCGTTTTCATTATAGTAGCACAACATATTTGGCGCAGCCGGTTATTGCGAGCCGAAAACCAAGTGAGTAAATTAATTAAGTGAGAAATTATTTTAGTATCACATATAATCCTGGGGAAGAGTCCTTTACCCATAATCCTGTGGCTAAGTCTGGGCATAGGGGGATTATTTTAATAATTTCTTCAAAATTAAATTCTTTAAATTCTTCAATAATAAATAGTCATTGTATAAGTAGTTTTTATTGTAATAAATAAAAAAAATTGTGATTTACTCTGAAAGGCAAATAAAAAATTGAATGCAATTTTTTTTCTCTAGTGGTTTCTTTTGGTTTTTTTTTCAAAATTCAGCAGTTTTTGCGAGTAGTAAAACAAAATACGCGAAGTGTGTCGTGACGTGAAACGCGAGAGTGACGGTGACGCTTACGTTTGTTTCAAATTTCAGCGGAAGAGAATATTGCTGGAGTTTTAATTTCTTTTTTCGGATTCCAGGTGTTGAACAGAAAACATTGTCTTGTTGTTTTCTTTTGTTTTGTTACTATATGTCAGCTAGACAGGTTTATAGATAAAATTTGGGATAATCTTTCGTCCACCGTAAACAATAAGGAAAATTTAGTGTTAATAAAGGAAAATATAAAAGATCTGGGCAGTCTCTCCAGAGTAGAGAAGGCGGATGCAATTTTAGACGAGTTGCTCAATTTTGTATCGAGCAAAAATAAAAGTGCGCTAAAAGAATTAGAGAGGTGGAAAGCCGAATTTTATGTTTTAAAAAACAGATACGATAATCACTTGGCGGACAAAAATTTAGAGGCGATTTTAGTAAAAGAAGTGGAAGAAGAAAATATTAAATTGCGAAAGTTGATTGAGAACAAGGGAGCTTCAGAAAATTTTCTTTCGACTTTTTTAAACCAGAAGGGCAGTTTTAACTCTTTAGAAGGGGCGCATAGAAAACTAGAGGAATTAAAAGAAGAAAATAGACTCCTGCGACAAGAAGAATCATTAGCGAATAAGACCCTGCAGCAGAAGGATCCGATTGGACATCCTACTCTTCCTACAACAGATTTTAAAATAACACGGCGCAACAGAAAATGAAAAATTTTACCCTCCAGAAACGAAAGTTCAATTTTCTACATGAAAATTTTCCGCTGATTCCGAAAATGTTGTTAGTTTTCTAGTTGCGGCTTTAGTTTTTTAGATATCAACAAAAAACCGTTTTTTTGGTATTTCGAAAACTTAGATTTATATAATTAACTGTGGCTTCCTAATTTTTCAATTTTTTAATAAAAACCGACCATGGAAGTAAAGATAATTTTCTAACAAAAATTTTAAGACTACGTTTGTTAAAATCAGCTAAGGAATACCAATTCTATCGCAAAAAGAAGTCAGAAAAAAATTAATTTTTTTCGATTTTTTGAAAAAATATTGAAATCATCAATCCAAATAAGTTATAAAACGTATCCCTCCAAAAATGAAAACTCAAGTTGAATTTTATCAAGTGAAATTTTATGCGGTTTTCAAAAATGCTATTAGCTTTTTCCTATATCATCTCATTTTTAAGCTATCGCCATTTATCCAAAAAAACATCATACTGAATATAACGGATATAATGAGAGTAATCAACCGCAGCTCCTTTATTTATAATTTAACAGGAAAAATTCTAGGTGTGCAATGACAGGTAATCCCTTAATAAAGATTTCAAGACTTATTTTGAAAAAATCGGTTGTAAACTGTTACCTCGGGAATTGAATTTTTGTCAATTTTTTATGTTTATATTGACTTTTATTCCGTTGAAAAACTTTTTTCAATTGAGATAATATTTTTTTGTTTTATATATGTAATAATTTTATTAAAAACATTTTTGACCTTAATGTGTTATAAATAAATAATATATACACTTATTTTTAGAAAAACTAAAAATATGAAATTGTTCATAAAATACTTTTTTTGATTTTAGAGTAGGTATCTTAAGGATGCCAATTTTTTAAGATATTTTTTATATATTTAATATTTGTAATAATAAACTAATAATGTTTATTTTTATTTTAATTATTATTTCTCTTCTCTTATTTGCGGTCCAACGAATATGCCTTCCTTTAATTTCGCGTATGATATTTTAGGAAGGATTTTGCATATATACTTAAATGCTTCACTCTCCTTACTTAAGGCTTTCACAAAGGTCTTCATCAGTCCAAGTTTTATATGAAGTGGAGGCAGCACTAGGCAGCACTAGTGGTTGGTTTGGTAGCCGGTTCTTGTTGGCCAATATTGACGAGTAAAATTATTTTCTCTGTCGCGACTATCCCACAGGAACAAGAAACAGCAGTATTTTGCGTACCCACTTTATAGTCAGTATAATATATATGACATATAAGGTTTAAAAATAGTTTTTGCATTTAATTTTTTATATATAGCATGCAAAGCAATAAAAGTCAATATAAACATAAAAAATTGACAAAAATTCAATTCCCGAGGTAACAGTTTACAACCGATTTTTTCAAAATAAGTCTTGAAATCTTTATTAAGGGATTACCTGTCATTGCACACTTAGAATTTTTCCTGTTAAATTAGAAATAAAGGAGCTGCGGTTGATTACTCTCATTATATCCGTTATATTCAGTATGATGTTTTTTTGGATAAATGGCGATAGCTTAAAAATGAGATGATATAGGATGATATAGGATGATATAAATCGAAAAAAATTAATTTTTTTCTGACTTCTTTTTGCGATAGAATTGGTATTCCTTAGCTGATTTTAACAAACGTAGTCTTAAAATTTTTGTTAGAAAATTATCTTTACTTCCATGGTCGGTTTTTATTAAAAAATTGAAAAATTAGGAAGCCACAGTTAATTATATAAATCTAAGTTTTCGAAATACCAAAAAAACGGTTTTTTGTTGATATCTCGAAAACTAAAGCCGCAACTAGAAAACTAAGCAATAAAAGTCAATATAAACATAAAAAATTGACAAAAATTCAATTCCCGAGGTAACAGTTTACAACCGATTTTTTCAAAATAAGTCTTGAAATCTTTATTAAGGGATTACCTGTCATTGCATACCTAGAATTTTTCCTGTTAAATTAGAAATAAAGGAGCTGCGGTTGATTACTCTCATTATATCCGTTATATTCAGTATGATGTTTTTTTGGATAAATGGCGATAGCTTAAAAATGAGATAGATAAAAATTTTCTTTCGACTTTTTTAAACCAGAAGGGCAGTTTTAACTCTTTAGAAGGGGCGCATAGAAAACTAGAGGAATTAAAAGAAGAAAATAGACTCCTGCGACAAGAAGAATCATTAGCGAATAAGACCCTGCAGCAGAAGGATCCGATTGGACATCCTACTCTTCCTACAACAGATTTTAAAATAACACGGCGCAACAGAAAATGAAAAATTTTACCCTCCAGAAACGAAAGTTCAATTTTCTACATGAAAATTTTCCGCTGATTCCGAAAATGTTGTTAGTTTTCTAGTTGCGGCTTTAGTTTTTTAGATATCAACAAAAAACCGTTTTTTTGGTATTTCGAAAACTTAGATTTATATAATTAACTGTGGCTTCCTAATTTTTCAATTTTTTAATAAAAACCGACCATGGAAGTAAAGATAATTTTCTAACAAAAATTTTAAGACTACGTTTGTTAAAATCAGCTAAGGAATACCAATTCTATCGCAAAAAGAAGTCAGAAAAAAATTAATTTTTTTCGATTTTTTGAAAAAATATTGAAATCATCAATCCAAATAAGTTATAAAACGTATCCCTCCAAAAATGAAAACTCAAGTTGAATTTTATCAAGTGAAATTTTATGCGGTTTTCAAAAATGCTATTAGCTTTTTCCTATATCATCTCATTTTTAAGCTATCGCCATTTATCCAAAAAAACATCATACTGAATATAACGGATATAATGAGAGTAATCAACCGCAGCTCCTTTATTTCTAATTTAACAGGAAAAATTCTAGGTGTGCAATGACAGGTAATCCCTTAATAAAGATTTCAAGACTTATTTTGAAAAAATCGGTTGTAAACTGTTACCTCGGGAATTGAATTTTTGTCAATTTTTTATGTTTATATTGACTTTTATTGCTTAGTTTTCTAGTTGCGGCTTTAGTTTTCGAGATATCAACAAAAAACCGTTTTTTTGGTATTTCGAAAACTTAGATTTATATAATTAACTGTGGCTTCCTAATTTTTCAATTTTTTAATAAAAACCGACCTTGGAAGTAAAGATAATTTTCTAACAAAAATTTTAAGACTACGTTTGTTAAAATCAGCTAAGGAATACCAATTCTATCGCAAAAAGAAGTCAGAAAAAAATTAATTTTTTGCGATTTATATCATCCTATATCATCTCATTTTTAAGCTATCGCCATTTATCCAAAAAAACATCATACTGAATATAACGGATATAATGAGAGTAATCAACCGCAGCTCCTTTATTTATAATTTAACAGGAAAAATTCTAGGTGTGCAATGACAGGTAATCCCTTAATAAAGATTTCAAGACTTATTTTGAAAAAATCGGTTGTAAACTGTTACCTCGGGAATTGAATTTTTGTCAATTTTTTATGTTTATATTGACTTTTATTCCGTTGAAAAACTTTTTTCAATTGAGATAATATTTTTTTGTTTTATATATGTAATAATTTTATTAAAAACATTTTTGACCTTAATGTGTTATAAATAAATAATATATACACTTATTTTTAGAAAAACTAAAAATATGAAATTGTTCATAAAATACTTTTTTTGATTTTAGAGTAGGTATCTTAAGGATGCCAATTTTTTAAGATATTTTTTATATATTTAATATTTGTAATAATAAACTAATAATGTTTATTTTTATTTTAATTATTATTTCTCTTCTCTTATTTGCGGTCCAACGAATATGCCTTCCTTTAATTTCGCGTATGATATTTTAGGAAGGATTTTGCATATATACTTAAATGCTTCACTCCCCTTACTTAAGGCTTTCACAAAGGTCTTCATCAGTCCAAGTTTTATATGAAGTGGAGGCAGCACTAGGCAGCACTAGTGGTTGGTTTGGTAGCCGGTTCTTGTTGGCCAATATTGACGAGTAAAATTATTTTCTCTGTCGCGACTATCCCACAGGAACAAGAAACAGCAGTATTTTGCGTACCCACTTTATAGTCAGTATAATATATATGACATATAAGGTTTAAAAATAGTTTTTGCATTTAATTTTTTATATATAGCATGCAAAGCAATAAAAGTCAATATAAACATAAAAAATTGACAAAAATTCAATTCCCGAGGTAACAGTTTACAACCGATTTTTTCAAAATAAGTCTTGAAATCTTTATTAAGGGATTACCTGTCATTGCACACTTAGAATTTTTCCTGTTAAATTAGAAATAAAGGAGCTGCGGTTGATTACTCTCATTATATCCGTTATATTCAGTATGATGTTTTTTTGGATAAATGGCGATAGCTTAAAAATGAGATGATATAGGATGATATAGGATGATATAAATCGAAAAAAATTAATTTTTTTCTGACTTCTTTTTGCGATAGAATTGGTATTCCTTAGCTGATTTTAACAAACGTAGTCTTAAAATTTTTGTTAGAAAATTATCTTTACTTCCATGGTCGGTTTTTATTAAAAAATTGAAAAATTAGGAAGCCACAGTTAATTATATAAATCTAAGTTTTCGAAATACCAAAAAAACGGTTTTTTGTTGATATCTCGAAAACTAAAGCCGCAACTAGAAAACTAACAACATTTTCGGAATCAGCGGAAAAATTTCCTATAGAAAATCACTATCTGGTTTTTGGAGGAAAATCTTGTTGCACCGTGTAATCAATAAGTTTGTAAGACAAACTTAAATATGAGTATAGAAGGAATTGCAAAGAATGTAAACAGGTTAGTGCCTTTTTTCTCAGGTACCCGTTCACCTGATTTGAGGAACGAAGTGTATAAATTTATTGAGGGATGTGAACTCGCGAGGAGAGGTGTATCAGATTCCGAAATAGGTGACTTCTTAGCGTGTGTAAGGCAACGGTTTCGTGGGAACGCTTACGGGTTAATTAGGGGAAAGAAAATAACTAGCCTAGAGGAGTTATATAGTACATTAAAGCTGTCCTATCTGAAGTGTAAATCCTTAGACACAATAATCTCGGAGATACAGGCAGTGTCCCAACTCCCAGGTGAAGAAATAGTGGAGTTCGGAGAAAGGTTATTAAATTTGAGGACACAGGCCGAGGATATTTCAAAATCTCAGTATTATGAGGCCCAGGATCATGGACTGCGACTTGAGATTAACAAGTCAGTGGCGAGGACATTCGTGTTGGGGTTAAGAGACCCAATGATAAGGATGAAGATGTTTGACACCAACGTGATCGACATGGAGAATCTGATCGCAGAAGCAGTGCAGCTAAGCAAGATCATCAGTAGATCTTCCGGAGCCCAGCCGAAACTTTTGGCAAGCATGAATCCGGTCTGGACGGCAGAAATGAACCAAAGGTCTGAAAGCCATACACCCATTGCTACATTAAAGGTGCAGAATGGTGACAACATAAAACACCCGAGCATCGCACGGGACGGCAAGAGATTGGGATTTACACAAGGATATAGTGGGGAAGCCAGTGCTAATGCGCGGGTAATATGCAGTTTCTGCGGAAAAAGGGCTCATACTATGGACGAATGTCTCGCAAGGAAAAACAGTCCGTTTTGTGACAAATGCATGATGTATGAGCATGAACTAAATTGGAGATGTCAATCACGAGGGCAGCCGACGAGAAGAAATTTAGCCGAACGTCATCTGGGTGGTCTAAAATCTGGTAGGACCGACCTCATGAGCGGGGGCGGTCATCAACAACAGTTTAACGAAGGCAGATGGGTTAATGGGAAGAACGGAAGCAGGGGAGATGTGTTTCCGTTGTGATAGGATAGGACACATAGCAATGAATTGCCCCGAGAAAAAATATCAAGGCAAAATGCAGGCCCATCGATGGCCCAGCCAAGGCCACTGAGCTGGGAACCCAAAAAGATAAGTAACTTGAGGCCACACATCATGGGGCAGACGGTTCATACGTCGACAACGATTGTTGAACCGTCCCCCTCTGATCGTTGGGAGAAGGTCAATCACAAGCGAATCAATAGTGCGAGTGGAACTGTAAAAAGTGCTGAATCATTCCCGAAGAATTTTGATAGTTGTAAGGAAGCAAGGGAAATTAGATTAGAGCAAGAAGTTGATAACAAACAAACTGTTAAGCCGACGACCATTGAGTCAGTGGATACGTTTGGAGTTTTTACTTCACGCTTAAGTGTGTGCATTGCACAAATTTTCGTTTTGATCATGTTGTGTCTGTGTATAATAAAAGATGTGATAAAGGAAAATAAATTAAGAGTTTTTGATTATACTGAGCATTTTTTAGGCAGCAGAAAGACAAAATTGAAATCATGGCAAAGAAGCATAACAAAAATATTAGAAAATTTTTTCTCAATAATACAATGTGGAATAAGTAAGAGATACAATATAGCATGGAACAGCGCGGGGAGTGGGCAAATTAATTCAGGATTGAACTGGCAAGCGGATCGCCCAGACACTATAGATGACGTGTTCATTGAAGTATCATGTGAAGAAGCAGCAAATGGAAGACTCATCCTTTTAGTGGATACTGGAGCAGACACAAGCCTAGTAAAGGAGAAAGCATTGGATAGTTTATTAACGGTTAACACTAACGATGTAAAAGCCCTTAATGGAGCTTTTGGTGGGTGTGCAACTACGAAGGGTTCCGTGGTGATCAAACCTAACGGTATGAGTCGGCTTTGTTTGAAGTTATATATTGTACCGCTTGGACAAGGAGTGCCAGCGGATGGCATAATTGGCAGGGACAATTTATGGAACCGATCAATTATAAACTCAGTCAGTAAACGAGTAATATTTGTGGACGAGAAAAATAAACATACTGAGACACTGATTATGCATTCGAGGGGGAGGTCAGATCAGATCTTACATAATGAATGTCCGAAAGTAATGGCGAGAACTATCAGAGCGGTTCCAGTTAGGATTAAAACAAAAATTCCGGAAATAGTGGTTCACAAACAGGAAATTATTCCGGGAGTATACATGGGGGAGACTTTAACGGAAGTGAGAGGAGGTGTAGTTTATGTTCCGATACTAAATTCAACAGAACAACATGTGGAAATAGACAGTGACCTTAGGCCACGTTATTCCAGTTTCGATAAATTTGATGCACCCCGAGTGGGTAAGATAAATAGAATAGAAGAGATGGACCTTAAGGATAGAATAGATTCTCTGATAAGTAAACTATCTCTGGATGAGAGTTTGAATAAAGAAGAAAGGGATTCAGTAGAGAGAGTATGGGCAGCCTTTCATGACATTTTTCTTTTGGGAGGAGATGAACTGTCCTATACGCCGGTCTTAAAACACGAAATACCAACGAGACAAGACCAGCCCTCAATTAATCAGAAACAGTATAAGTTGCCTCATATCCATAAGGAAGAAATCAACAGGCAGGTACAGAAACTGTTAGACGACGGAATTATATCACCCAGCAAATCGCCGTGGAATTCGCCAATGTTACTGGTGCCAAAGAAAGCCGCAAAGGATGGACAGAAGAAATGGCGACTAGTGGTTGACTTTAAATTGAAATTTTAAATTGAAATTAAATGACGTTACCATTAGCAGGTTTTCCCTATACCCAGAATTGAAGAGATTTTAGAACAGTTAGGACATAGTCGGTATTTTTTAACATTAGATCTTGCTAGTGGGTATCACCAGGTTTTGGTGGATAAAAAGGACAAAGATAAGACCGCTTTTAGTTCGGGATTAGGCCATTGTGAATTTAATAGAATGCCTTTTGGATTAGCGGGAGCGCCCGCTACGTTTCATAGAATAATGAATCATATTCTCACAGGCCTCCAAGGAGTTGATTGTTTCGTTTATTTAGATGACATAGTAATTTATGGTAGAAACTTACAACAGCATGAGGATAGGTTGATTAAAGTATTTATTGCTCTGAGGGAACATAATTTGAAAATTAACACGGAAAAGTGTCAGTTGTTGAGAAGAGAAATAGTTTATTTAGGCCATAAGTGCTCGGAACAGGGTACACTGCCTGATCCACAGAAGGTTGAATGTGTAAGGAATATAAGACCTCCCATGAGCAAAAAGAAGGTCCAGGCATTCCTAGGGCTGGCTAACTACTATAGGAAGTTTATTAAGGGCATGGCGAAAATCGCTTTGCCAATTAATAAGTTACTAAGAAAGGATACAAAATTCGAATGGTCGGGGGACTGCCAGGAAGCGTTCGTCAAGCTGAAGGAGGCAATATCATCACCACCTGTTCTCGCGTATCCAGATTTTTCGAAGCAGTTTTTGTTAACAACAGACGCCAGCAATGAAGCTTTGGGAGCAGTATTGTCTCAAGGTGAAGTAGGAAAGGACCGACCAATCGCTTTTGCCAGTAGGACGTTAAGTGGAGCCGAGAAACGGTACTCTACAATCGAAAAGGAATTCTTGGCTATAGTTTAGGCAACGAAGAATTTTAGGGCATATCGTTTGGGGAGGCCGTTCAAAATATATACCGATCACCAACCCTTAAAGGGTATAGCCAATTTATGGGATCAGACTTCTCGTTTAGCCAGGTTTAGACATAAACTATCGGAGTACGATTTCGAAATTGTATATAAACCTGGAAAAAGAAAAAAACGCAGACGCTTTGATTTCTGCCTTGTGCTTAACGTGCACGCCTGCCATGATGGCTTAAGTGCACGGCGGGCCATCCCGCACGGGGTTGCGAGTACGAACTTTGTGAACGTACTTTTTATGATTATATGGCGGCAACCGCACCCACTTCGCTTACGGCAGCCAACCGTAGCTTTGTCGTGTACCTGTGGAAGCCTGTGTGTGGCAGGACATTCCTCGCAGGTAACTAGTTCGGCACTATCTAAGGCCTTGTGCCGGCTGGGACAACACCGGCACTTGAGTTGACGGAGGTCTGCCTCCTCGCGCAACTCTCGCGGAGACTCATGGTCTCTACCCGCGTTTCTTTGGGTGGCAACCACAGCCACCACGAAGCTCTCACAAGTGAGAAGCCTACCCACGATGCACTATCTGCGTGGGCTTTATATTAGCGGGGTTTGGAAGACCCCTATACATCGTGCATCACCCGTGGTACCGCTTTTAAGCCTTCGGTGAGGCCTCGGAACCAGGGTGCAGCTTTAGCTCTTGGCTAGTGAACCAGCTTGCACTCTGGTCACTGCCATTTTGTCGCCCACACCACGACGGGACTGGCACCCGAGCAGACGCTTTGAGTAGGATTCCCCAAAATATCAACAAGGTCGCTGCAGTCCAAACGCGTTCTAAGACGAGAGAGAAAAATCGCCAATATAATGACAAGCCGCGGGAAATTTCCGCATCAGTGGAACCAGATAGTCCAAGGACAAAACAGAATGATAATGCTGTTCTTCTAGAAAACCCAGAGGAAATTGAGACAATAATTACAGATTTCCATGATAAACCATTAGGAGGACATCAAGGAGAAGTTAAAACCAATTTACGCATTAGACAAGAATACAGCTGGCTGGGAATGCAAAAGCAAATAAAAGAATACGTTAGGTCATGTCGCAAATGTCAGGAGAACAAGCTCAAAACTAACGAAAATGCCCCTAGTATTAACGGACACGCCAATACGCCCCTTCGATAAGGTTAACATGGACATTGTAGGTATTTTACCGGAGACCGTATCCGGTAATAAGTACATTCTTGCATTCCAGGACGATTTTTTAAAGTTTATGGCATGCACAGCTATTCCTGATGCAGAAGCGAGCACCGTAGCCAGAGCATTCTACGACGAGGCGGTGACGCGATTCGGAATTCAACGAATCCTAGTAACAGATAACGGCACCACTTTTACTTCAAAACTATTCTCCGATACTTGTAAGTTCTTAGGGATTAGAAAATTACACACGACACCGCACCACCCACAAGCCAATGGTTCCTTGGAACGAAGTCATAGACCGTTGGCAGAGTATTTGTGAAGTTTTGCAAAAGAGGACGGATCGAATTGGGACCAGTGGTTATCAGCGGCAATGCACATATAACCACCAAACAAACACCATTTCGCACGTTGTATGGATTCGATGCGCAGATGCCAACTAATTTGAAGAAAAAATGTGGACCACTCTACAACAAAGACGATCCCAACAAAGTCCGGAAATTCCAAATACAAAGGACCCATGAGATGGTTAAGCAAAATTTAGAACGTGGGAAGGAAGTGGCCAAAAGGCAGTATGACGACAAGCTACACCCAGTAGTTTTTAAAGTTGGAGACAGAGTAATATTAAAAAATCAAACAAGGAAAAATAAATTTTCACCGATATGGTTAGGTCCTTATGACGTGACAGGGATTAGAAGCCCAGTCACGACAGTTTTGAAAGTTAAAAATAGGGATAAACCATTCTATAACAATTTGCTTAAACGGTACAACAATTCAAGTAAAATAAGGATAGTTGCGGACACAGCAAAACGAAGTCGGAAATATTATGCTAAGTGCATACAATAGTTCAATAATATAGAAAAAACAACTTTTTTTAGGTTATTTATTTTTGTTTTTTCTTTTTGACAGAATAAACCATGAGAGCCACTTATTCGAGGATTCTGCTATTAATAGCAATTTGCGCGAAGGTTTGTGATGGAAGATCACTAGTTAAACAATTGGTGGACACGCCTGTATTTTTTGAGAAATCAAGCGAAACGGTATTTTATAGGGAAACAAATTTAATAGTTTAATGAAAAATGAAAATTTTGATCTAAATAGATATAACAGAATCATGAAATATTTACGTACATTAATTAATTAATTACACATACATCTTCAAACATTAAGTATTAACGATCCATTAATAATCATGCAACCACAGTTTAGTGCACATTAGTATCTTAGGATCTTAGTAACGCACAGATGCACATTAGTATCTTAGTATATTATTAATATAAAACGGTTTTGGGTTGAATATGTAATTTTAGTAAAAGTTAAACTAACCATATACTAATTTCACTTAAGTGATATGTTTGAAAAGATAAAATTTTGAGATGAGTAATTTGTGGTCGACTCTGGTGGGTCGCATGTCTCGATTGTGTTATGCCCAGAGGTCGAAACTTTTATGACTTTTATAATAAAAGTCATGAAATAAGAGTTATTCAATGACTTTTATTTTAAAAGTTTTTCGTTAAAAGTTATTTGATGACTTTTATTTTAAAAGTTTTCCGATAAAAGTTATTCGATGACTTTTATTTTAAAAGTTTTTCGATGAGAGTTATTCGATGACTTCTATTTTAAAAGTTTTTCGATAAAAGTTATTCGGTGACTTTTATTTTAAAAGTTTTTCGATAAGAGTTATTCGATGACTTTTATTTTAAAAGTTTTTCGATAAGAGTTATTCAATGACTTTTATTTTAAAAGTTTCTTAATAAGAGTTATTTAAGACTTTTTCGTACTATACCAAGGAAAAAAATTGCTTATTTTGAAGGAATATAAAAATAAAAATACAAATAAGATTTTAAAATCATTTATATTTTAAGATAGTAGTTGAGTAGTCGTGTGTTGTAAAATATTCCAAGCCAACTGTAACATTAGTCACCTAATTCCGCTGCGAGTTTTTTTTAATACTGTTCTTAGTTGAACCTGAAGCAAGAAAAATTATGAAAAGTCAAATCAGTCTGCGGGGAATTCTCAAAAGGCAAATGCAACACGTAATATCAATGCAGAAAGAAATGCACAAGTAAACGCAAACAATAACGATAGGGATGAAAATAATACGGTTGACGAACTAACAGCACTAAAACAGTCAATAGATAAAAAAATAACCGATTGCGTAAAGGCAGGTATGGCTGACATTATAATATATGTTAATGAGATGCTGAAGCCACTAGAACATCTTAAAAATAAAAGATGTAAAAGCGCGTCTAAAGAGGATGATCTTCGTCATGTACAAATTGAGGATTTGTGGGGAAATGGGATAGGATTAAATATACCCAGAATAAGGAATTCAAACCCAACATCTGGTGCGTCAAACGCAAATCGTTTTCCATTGCCAAATATGGATTTTCAACATCCTACTCCAATAGATCAAAGGGGGGATAGCGCTTACGCGAACCCGAATGGAAATCTTAGAAATCATGTTGATTCTAATATACAATACGTAACGTCAAGTGCGATTAAAATAGATAAATGGGGATTGTCATTCGATAGGAAAAAGTCCAGCATGCCAGTCGAGGAGTTTATATTCCGGGTAGAACATTTACAAATATTGTACAAATGTAGTTGGTCTGAACTGAAGCGCGATTTTCATTTATTGCTTGAAGGCGATGCCAAAGAGTGGTATTGGCTCTTTATTAGAACGTCTTTTGTTGATGAGGTAGATGGTGGTCAATACGAACTAACATTGAGCTACGATATGATGAAAAGAATGGATCTTAGCTGGTGGGTTGGAAGATGCACATATATAGAAAGTATTGTGAAATAGATTTTTTACATAATGGGAAGTGGGCGGGGGCCACTCAATACCGGTAAAGGGGCGTTTCTTACGAAAAAATGACTTTGCGTCAATCGGTAGCAAATGTCGCGAAACGCATATAAAATCAGGTGGGAGGGGGAGTGGCCGCCCCAAAAGGGCGTAGTGGGCATTTTTTACCAAAAAAACCACTTTGCGCTAATCGATAGCATACATCATGAAACGGATTTGTGACATAGTGGAACGGGGCGTGGACCCCCAAAAGGGGCGGAAGGGGCGTTTTTTACCAAAAAAAACACTTTGCGCTAATCGATAGCATATATCATTAAATGGATTTGGAAGATGGTCTGAAGTAGGCGTGGACGCTAAAAAAGGGCGGAAGGCCACGCCTACTTCAGACCATCTTCCAAATCCATTTAATGATATATGCTATCGATTAGCGCAAAGTGACTTTTATAACGAAAAAGTCTTAAATAACTCTTATTAAAAAAACTTTTAAATTAAAGTAAAAGTAAACTTTTAACTTTTATTTATAAAAGTAAAAGATAAAAGTAAACTTTTACTTTTATAAATAAAAGTAAAAGTTAAAAGTATACTTTTACTTTTAAAAATAAAAGTAAAAGTTAAAAGTAAACTTTTACTTTTAAAAATAAAAGTAAAACTTAAAAGTATACTTTTACTTTTAAAAATAAAAGTAAAAGTTAAAAGTAAACTTTTACTTTTATAAATAAAAGTAAAAGTTAAAAGTATACTTTTACTTTTAAAAATAAAAGTAAAAGTTAAAAGTAAACTTTTACTTTTAAAAATAAAAGTAAAAGTTAAAAGTATACTTTTACTTTTAAAAATAAAAGTAAAAGTTAAAAGTAAACTTTTACTTTTATTTTTAAAAGTAAAAGTATACTTTTAACTTTTACTTTTAAAAATAAGAGTTAAACTTTTACTTTTAAATAAAAGTTTTGAAAATAAGAGTTATTTTCGAGCACTGGTTATGCCACATGGTGTCAGGGCGCCATGGCATTATGTGTCATCACAAATCAGTCCATCATATATAATGAATACGTAAAATATAAAAGCGTGTGGTAAAGAAAAAAAATTTTTTTATTCGGCTTGCTAAAGAATTAAATTAAACTGGGTTGATAATAGTTTAATTTAATTGTTGAGCACTATAAAAAATTAATTTTTAAAAGAAAACAAAATTTTACACAGAATTCAAAGAATTCAAGAATTGTAAGATA
Organism: Physocephala rufipes; assembly: GCA_963966595.1. NCBI lineage: Eukaryota > Metazoa > Arthropoda > Insecta > Diptera > Conopidae > Physocephala > Physocephala rufipes. Next base: position 39,174,318 of record OZ016501.1, read on the forward strand.
TAAATACATAATAATATAATATCATTATAATATAGTGTTGAATTTAATTGTTAAGTAATACAAAAATTTTAAGACGCGAAAATGTAAATGTCAAAGTAAGTAAGAGACAAAGGAAGGAAGATAATTAAGTGAATGCATGTTTGTTAAAAAAAAGATAATACTATACGATGGAAAATTGCACACAAAATAAATATGTAAAAAAACACAACAACAAGTTTAATCGAATGATTTCGTAGTATAAGTATTAGGATACAAATAGAATAAGCATTCAGCGCCATCAACCTCCATGGAAGCTGCTGTCTGATCGAGCGACACACCGAAGTTTCTAGCTAGCGTTTATCATAGTGTTCTTGGCCGTGCGGACATCAATTCGCATTCATTTACAGTCCTTTTGAAAGTACAATCAGTGTTCGAGTATTAGTAAATCCTCTAGCAATTCAATACGAGTTCAAACTTCTGAAATTATGAATTGCTTTTAAGTTATTGGTCTTGTAGCATGCTTGCTATTGGCTCCAGTATTGGCCATACCAACGCACCTGAATTCACCGAAACAGAATATCCATCGCAGCAATTCGATAAACGATCAATTGAAACCTTCGCAATGGCTTCCAATTTCTAAATTGCAATCAATGCCATCACCAAAGGAGATTCTCACTTTCATCAATTTCAAGGAATGGGAAAAGATGTCGAATACTGAAGGAGCCGAATTGATCAATAATTTGTATCATCTGGCACATATCAATCATGAAATGGAGCCTCAATATGCACCAAACCCTAATGAGATTCCTGTCCAAATCATGAAACCGGATGGACGCAATGAATCGCTCACTCTTTATCGATTAGTTCAGGCAGTCAAGAACAAACCGAATTTGGGTGATGAAGAGGTAACCATTTTAATGACTTGAATGCCACAAAATTCCAAAACGGTTGCCAAAGCCACGCAAAAGCTAATAGAAGCCTACGAAAAACGATACAATGGCAAACGACGAAATGAGAAGTCGAGTGAATCGAGTGAGTCGAGTGATTCGAGCAGCAGTAGCCAGGAGGGCGACAGTAAGAATAAGGATAGTTCCTCATCCTCATCCTCCTCCTCATCGTCCTCTTCCTCTTCAAGTGAAGAAAGCAATGAACGCAAACCCAAAGGTGATTTAGTGGTTACCGATTTGGGTTCCACTCTAAAATCGTTCGATCGTGTATTCTTGCTTGATGTTGATCGTACTAGTCAGATGATTGGCAAGGTCCTCGTTTAGCTAACCAAAGAAGCGGACGCTCCTCAGGAAATCATTCATATTGTTTCTCAGGGTATTGTCGCTCATGTCGCCGGTGCCGCCGGACGCGAGTTCAAACGTGAGACTGGTCATCATCTACGACGCATCACCGCTTTGGATCCCTCTAAAATCTTCGTGACAAATTCTATTAAGTTGACCTCGTTAACACGCGGAGATGCTGACTTTGTAGATGCTATTCATACTTCCGCCTACGGTCTGGGTACTTCGGAACGTGTTGGTGATGTAGATTTCTATCCGAATGGTCCTTCTGTAGCTGTTCCCGGCGCCGATAATCTTGTAGATGCAACCATGAAGGCTACCTGCTATTTCGCGGAAACTGTAGTTCCCGGAAAGGAGCGCAACTTCCCCGCCGACGCTGCCACCTCGATGAAAGAATACAATAACCGAGACAGCAATACTAAACGTGCATATATGGGCATCGATGCCGATCCAAGTTTGGAAGGTGATTTCATGTTGCGCGTAAACCCACAAAGCCCATACGGCAAAACATCGAACCAGTGGAGAAATCAATCCAACTCATCTCGATCGTCTCGCTCGGAATAAGAACAACAAACTCTTGGGAAAGTCGTTGAATGAAAAAAAGAAATCGATTTAAGAATATGGACCGACTATTACTAGATGTGATCCTCTGAGAACGATAGACATATAATCATTATAGAAAACTATTCCTGCAATTTATTCAACATAATTGATTTTATTTGAAATGAAAACAAAAAAAACTTAAGAAAAAAAAGTAGCATTAAAATAGCGGTGAGAATAATATTAGATGGTAGACCACCCAGTAAAAACATTGTAATAGAAGGACAAATTAACATCGTTTCACGATATTAATTTTTCCTTTCCCGAGGGGTGGAGGGATGTTGTAGGTCGCATAATGAATTTCTTAGGCGGACTCAGCAAATATTGCTTATCGAGTTGAACGCTCAATTCCGCATTCAATTTGTTTATTGAATTGAACGTTCAATTCCGCATTGAAATATGTCAAGGTTTTTGACCCACTAAACCATTTTTGCGTTCAGGTGTTGAGGCAGTTGTTTTCCGCTGCAATCAGCACATTTGAGTTTAAGTTTCCGTAATTTAAAATATAAATACGACTACTTTGAAGTAGTCAGTAAGAAGTAGTGAATATAGTGTAAGCAGCGAAAGTAGTGAATATAGTGTAAGCAGTCAGTAAGTAGTGAATGTAGTGAAGGTAGTGTAAGTAGTGAAAGAAGTGAATAAGAGTGAATAGTCTTTCTAAACTACAATAAACTGTTATTATTAAATAAAATATCATATAAATATTTTCTAATTGACTAGACCGCGCTTTCATTATAGTAGCACAACACGTTGAAATAATACAATGGATATACTTTAGTTATACAAAATTGTTACATTCAATTATTTTTCAATTATTTTAAAATTGTTACATTCAAATATTGCGGGCAGTGACTTTAATTGATTAATTGGTATCTGTTAGTTTACATTAATAGAATAATTTTGTACTGAATTTTTAATTTGATTTGTTTACAGAAATTAATTTATATATGTGATTTCTCTTTGCCTTTATTGTTTGATACTTGCAAAACTAGATCGTTTTAAAAATTTTTATATCTTTTATATTAAATTTTTATATATTTTATATTTGTAATTCTTGATAGTTCATTTGCTATTTTATTATTATTGTATTTGAATTATAATTATGTACATGAAACGGAACATATATATATATATATATATATATATATATATATATATATATATATATATATATATATATATATATATATATATATATATATATATATATATATATATATATATATATATATATATATATATATATATATATATATATATATATATATATATATATATATATATATATATATATATATATATATATATATATATATATATATATATATATATATATATATATATATATATATATATATATATATATATATATATATATATATATATATATATATATATATATATATATATATATATATATATATATATATATATATATATATATATATATATATATATATATATATATATATATATATATATATATATATATATATATATATATATATATATATATATATATATATATATATATATATATATATATATATATATATATATATATATATATATATATATATATATATATATATATATATATATATATATATATATATATATATATATATATATATATATATATATATATATATATATATATATATATATATATATATATATATATATATATATATATATATATATATATATATATATATATATATATATATATATATATATATATATATATATATATATATATATATATATATATATATATATATATATATATATATATATATATATATATATATATATATATATATATATATATATATATATATATATATATATATATATATATATATATATATATATATATATATATATATATATATATATATATATATATATATATATATATATATATATATATATATATATATATATATATATATATATATATATATATATATATATATATATATATATATATATATATATATATATATATATATATATATATATATATATATATATATATATATATATATATATATATATATATATATATATATATATATATATATATATATATATATATATATATATATATATATATATATATATATATATATATATATATATATATATATATATATATATATATATATATATATATATATATATATATATATATATATATATATATATATATATATATATATATATATATATATATATATATATATATATATATATATATATATATATATATATATATATATATATATATATATATATATATATATATATATATATATATATATATATATATATATATATATATATATATATATATATATATATATATATATATATATATATATATATATATATATATATATATATATATATATATATATATATATATATATATATATATATATATATATATATATATATATATATATATATATATATATATATATATATATATATATATATATATATATATATATATATATATATATATATATATATATATATATATATATATATATATATATATATATATATATATATATATATATATATATATATATATATATATATATATATATATATATATATATATATATATATATATATATATATATATATATATATATATATATATATATATATATATTCAAATACTGGCCACAGATTAATATAAATTGGCAGATAACTATAAAAATTATTAATTTTTTTGAATTGATTGGAACCCAATACCTTCAAAACCCTTGTCAGTTGGATTGAAAATCAATAATTTTTATTGAAACATTATTTATATACTTAGTATCTAAATCCATATAAAGTAAGAATATGTTACTTTATTCAGTTTTGAACGGAAAAACGATGTGCATTTATATTTTTAGCTATAGATCTAATATATTTTGAACGAATAAGTTTAGCTCTCCGTAAATATTGCAGCAGCGTAAAAAAATATCATTAGCTAAAATGAAGATCCTAAAACCTTCATTCAATTAGTACCGATATTATATTGGTATTTCAATAAATAGGCACATATTCTCCATCAGTTGCTGCGTCCGAAAACTTTTACATATGTAGATCCCCCAGACACCCATCCTGGCAGCGTATTCGCAAGTCTTGCATATTTATTTCCATTAAATTAATTATTTTTAAATTAAAATCATACTAAAATAATTTCTATTTTAAGTTGTGGTGAAAAAATCATATCAAAACAAACGTGGTGAAGTTATAAAAAGGATTGCCATTCGGGGTCTGAAAAAGGTGCAGTGTCCGGGTCTGAAGCTTGAATTTTCGAGAAATAATCAATATTCAAGGTCTGCAGCATAAAATTTACACGGAAGAAATTATGAGCAAGGGTCTGAGACTCACGAAACCTCACTTAAATCAGAGTTGCAGTTTGCGAAGCAGGGATAACGAGATAGGAAACTTCTCTAACTACAACTCTGATTTAAGGTAGTGTTCGTGAGTTTAAGACCCTGACTCATGATGTCTTCCGTGGAAATTTTATGTTTAAGACCCTGACTAATTAGTTTTTCTTAGAAATTCAATCATAAGACCCGGCCATTACACCTTTTTCAGACCCCGAATGACAATCCATTTTAGAAGTTCACCAGCTATGTTTTGATATGCCAACGTAGTTATTGGTTTAAAGAATTCAATTATTTTTCATGTACACTTTTTTAATTTAAGATGCGTAGACAACATGTGCATGATTTATTTGATAACTAAAATATTTGTATAAATTGTTATAACTAATATTTGTATAAAATAACTAATTATTGTAATAACTAATTATGGTAACTAATTATTTGTATAAAATATTTATATAAAACAAATAAATGTATTTATTTCATATGCATAAAAACATAAATGAAACTCAATTTTATGAAATATTTTAATGTATAACAAATTCGATTGACTTCGTTAATAGAATACTCAAATCATTTAAGGCAATTTTTGGACCCCAGAATCTAAAAATAACCTAAAAATAAAATTACATAGAATAAGTTATTTGAAGAAATTCTTCACATTGATTTATTAAGGACTCTGCAGCCATTACTTTGAAGCCAAGTATTAGCCGCACTAGTGCATTTAAAATATAAAAGATTTTACTTGAGTATATCAATACACAAATATGACTATTTTTAGTTTCAAATAAAATTGTATAATTATTAATAAGTTCCTTTCTTCGTCCTAATTCATTTAATATAACTTTTGAGCGTCTGGTGCTGACATTAATAACCGCACCTACACGGAAATATTTATTTATTATCATCAAGAGAAACTCTTGAAAAATCAAATGTGTAAAACATTTTGGCATTGGCATATCCTAATTATTTCTTCACCTCTCCCACAAATTCGATGATTTTAGTGTTGCCAGCATGTGCGGCGCTTACTACTTAATGGGCCATTTTGGGTATTCGCATTAAAGCAGTGTTGCCAGTATTCAGTAATAAGTATTATATTCAGGTTTTTTGTAATTTATTAAAAATATTAATAAAATAATATATTAGTATTGCTGCCTATGCATCGAACAACTATCAAATTTACCAAATTTCATAATTTTTGGTACTGCATACAAAAATTTGATCCCATTTTGAATTGAAATTTCAAACGCTTCGATAATTTCTATGCTATATTAACATGGGTTTTAGCTAAACCATTCATTTTCAGATTAGATTATTTCAATTGGGACATTAAGGATGCTCATAAAATGTTTGCATTTACTTAAGTGCATTTTGTCCATTTCATTCTGTTTTAGTTCTATTTATGAATTTATTTTGCACCGCTGTGATAATTTCTCAAACAATTATTTTCACCACACTATAAAATATTTATAATTTTTCAAAAAGTTTAAATTTAAATAAATTTAAGAAAAAAATAGGAATGCCGGACTTGCGAACATGTTGCCAGGATGGGTATATGGGTGTTATAGGCCTACTGGGGAACTGGACATCCAAAAAAAACCGGTAACGCGCCAATGTGCATACCTCTTGGGTGGCGTGGAAGTGCACACAGCCCTCTGATGGAAATTTTATGTTTTCATTTATTTACTATAGGAAATAAAGGTGTAATTTGTATTGTATTTACGAAAAATAAAAAATTAAAACACTGTTTTTATTAAAATATTAACTAATATAATTATAAATTAACAATTTAACTATCAAGAATTACAAATTTTAAATATATAAACATTTTCAAAGTGAACACTAATATATAAACATTTTCAACCAATACTTCAGTAAAAATTGTCAAGTCAAAAGATCTTATGAGGGGATCCCAAAAGCCGTCAGGAGTGGGAAATATATCAAATTCTGGTGATTTATTAAATAAATCTCTCTTTAAGCCCGCATTACTTCCTTTGTCGTCTTGAGGTTTTAACCTTTCTCGTCTAACTCCCTTTTCTTTTCTAACTAAAATTGGTTGCGGCATAAAATCTTCCGTTTCACTACTACTGCTCTCATCAAATAAATTCCTTTCGGCTACTTCCATTTTTGATACTGTTTCCTCCGTTGTCTTTTTTGCGTCTGTTTTCTCTTCACTTTTTTGCTCTTCTTTTCTAGAAAGGAAAATATTCAAAATTAATTAGAATTCGATCATTATAATGTTTTTACTTTTTGGATTACTTCGCGCTTTCTATACGTTTTAAATTATATAAAGTCTCATTGCCATTCTTGGGGACTTCATACAGGAGGCATTGATTCTTTCCTTCCAGAGCTCTCAAAAATGTTTCTCTGCTGTTTTTGTGGATTTCTTTTTGTGGTGACATGAAAACAAGACACCAGTGGTGTTGGCCAGCTCAAAGTGGTGTTGGCCAACCCATTCGAATTCTAGCTGAAGCCCATGTTCTGTTCCATTTTTCCATATTAATATTTTCTTTCACTTAAACTATATAGAACTTATTGAATTTAAATTCTTTTTCGTGACTCTTTTTCTTATTATTTTCAGTATAGAGCACAAAATGTGCTTTCAAATCAAGCCGTCGAAGCGAACTGTTGTTTACATATTTTCATGAAATGACATACGTGACATTTAATTTGGTGAATTACGCAAAAGTATACATAACCCCTGTATGTGAGTTGTTGTTGTTGTTGTTGTAAAATCGCCTTGCATCAGTAAGGCGATGGTTGTTAAGGTCTAACTAAACCGCCAGGTTTTTATATAGACCTTCGTGTATGCCCAAATGAGGCTGCTAATAATGATTTCAAATTGTAGAAGTATTGATTTTATGCGATTAAAACTTATGCGGAGGGTTATAGGGCGTTCGGAGTGACCTAAATTACGTAATTTAGAGGCTTTTCGTAATTTACACGTAATTTAGAGCTAAATCACGAACAAATTATGAAATTTAGCCATGCAATAACTGTCATCTAAATTACCCAACCATTCGTAATTTATCATAAATTACTTCATAAATTACATAGAAAACAGTATGCAACTCTGAATTTTGTGCTAAAAATGTACTAAAAGCACACATAACTTGTTAATTTTGACAATTGAAAGCGCTAATTTACATATTTCAAAAAATATGGATCGGATGGATGGGAAACAACAAAGAAGAGCATGGTGCTGCGAAGCGGCATATTGGAAACTTGATCTGTTCATGCGAAAGTTTTCCTTAAATGGTTCCTCACTGCATATTTGGCAATCTACCTCCCAAAAATATTTCGTTTTTATCTATATGGAAATTGTTAATTAGATAATAATTGCTGCAAATTCCACAACAGTTTCACCGTCAATGAAGGGTTCGGAAGTAAACCTGAAGAAAACAAAAGTAGCTATTGCTGGATCCTGCAATTGTTCATATCTCTTTGTATCATCCTTAATTTATTTGATAAGAATCTTTTCTTTTTTTGTAATGCACTCGCTCTGTTGCTGTAAATGCTCTCAATAATTGCAAAACTTTTTGAATTTCTTACATTCCATAAAAATATAGGCACAATTTTGTTTTCTATATCCATTTTTATTTACTTTAGAATAATGTGTACAATAAACAACAGAGCTGTCAAATAAATTACGCTGCCGACTCCGAACGCATGTGATTTAGATCTAAATTACGTAATTACAAATTGCCTCAAAAAGCGACTGCGAACGCCCTATTAATTGCAGATTATTTAATGATGAAGTTTTTGTTGATTGTTGACAATTTCATTGTAATTTTGAGATGTGTTACGACATTGTAATTTTTGAGGTGAGTTGGATGTACAAAATAAGTTAGTGAATGACAATATTAAACTGATTATGTTTGACTGAATTGATTGTATTTAAACTAATAAAAGATTTAATGTATGACAATTTAAGTTAAAAGTAGTTAGTAATTTATAATGGAATGCGAATTGTGATTAACAAAGGGAGATGGAAATTTAGCGGGTATTAAATTAATTAAGCGCTATATACATATTGGTATATATAATATCAGCAAGGTGAGAGTTAATACAAATCAGTAGATAAGTTACGTTGATATTATGAATACTTAAATATAATATATGAATACTTAAATATAATAAGGCACATATATCAGACTAGTTTGAACTGGAAAGCTTTGAGCAAGAGACTATGCTACTATTAAATGCGTTATATAATTAATCTATGAGATCGAGTGGGTTTTACCCATCACAGAATAAGTTTTATATTATCTATTTTGATAAATGCTTAGAGCTAAGAGAGATTCATGACTAAAGCTTCGCTAGAGTATTATATTGGCAGTAATACAAAATTTGTGGAGTGCAATGTAGATCTTTATATTTCCTGATATGAGCAATTGATTAACGTTAAACGTATTGACATTAAGTCGTCTAAGGGTGGAGACGAAAGATGCTCTGTGCGATGGATTTATGTTGCAGCAGTGAAAAATCATGTGATCGACGGTCTCGATAGAGCCGCATGAACAAAGATTGTTGTTGACCACATTAATTTTGAAGAGGTGATCACGACATCTTGTGTGATTGATCAACAATCTGTTGATGAAAACAATAAGAGGACGACTCAATGATAAATGACTAAACCATGTGGTAGTGCCAATTGTAGGGCGGATGGAATGTAGGTGCCGCCCGAATTCAGACGTACTCCATCGTCTCTGCCAGGAAGCGAGTTGAAGAGATCTGTCTAGGGATCTAAGATCATTGCCACGCATAGGGAGAAGAATGCTGTTAGCAGAGTATGTCCGGGTAGAGGCAACCAAGTCGGCCTGGTCGTTGCCTTCTATTCCCATATGACTAGGAACCCATAGAAGGTGAATGGAAAACCCAAGAGCTTGGAGTTCATAGATTACGGACTTAATGATGAAAATATTCGGGTGGGCAGACGACTTGGAGAAGTTTGTTAAGGCGGTGAGTACAGACTTACTATCGGAAATAATTATGATTTTTTGAGGGCCTAAGGATCCCGCAAATTTTATAAAGATTCAGCAGAAAATATGGTAGCGCAGGGATTTAGAGGGAAGTAGGCTTCGATATTTAGCTTAGGGAGCCAAAAGGCACAGCCTACTCCTGAACTGGATTTCGAGCCATCCGTGAAGATTCGGGTGAATGAGCGCCAGCGGTTGTTTATGATGAAATTGAATTTTTGCTGAACTATGAGAGGGGTACAACTGGATTTAACGCAGTCGAGGAAAAATACTGCCGGTATGAAGAAAGTGATCGCGTGAGGTGAAGAGAAAATTGGAGGAGGACTTTGAGGGATTATATTATACTTGGAAAATTTGAGCTTAAATTTTGAAAGAAGAGGGTGTGAAGAGAACTGAGCCCGTGAAAGCTCATAGAGAGACGTGCGGGCGGGGTGATCTGGGCGCTGAAGAATTTTATTAATATAGTGATCAGCAAGTACATGGAGGCGCTCCGGGATGGGCATAACATTAGCTAGAAGTTCAAGACAAAGAGTGTGAGAAGAACCCAGGGCGCCTAACGCAATACGAAGGGTTTTCCACTGGACTCTTTGAAGTTTTAGCAGATCATTAGTGGAACTGCTGAGAAGAATGGGGGCTAAGTACTCGATCTTAGGTCTAATTGCACCTATGTAGAGTAAAATAAGGCAATTGGGATCAGAGCCCCAATAAACTCCGCAAAGGGAGCGAATAACATTGATGAAACGGAAGCATCTGTTGACCGTGTAGTCAATATGGGGTCGAAGCTTAAGGTGTTTGTGGAATACAAAACCTAGAAAGTTAAAGGTATCCACATATTCTAATGCTTGAGAGTCAAGAAAAATCGGGTATTTAAGTGGCCTAGATCTGGGAGTTGAGAAAAGCATAACTTTAGTTTTACTAACGGAGATGGTAAGTTCGAGGTCGGAAAGGGACCTATTGACATAATTTAAAGCCTCCTGGACCTTGGTGACGGCAACAATTGCATCAGAGTGGGTACAAAAAAGGACTATGTCATCAGCATATGCTAAACATGGACGTCAGAATTAGGGAGAGTGAAAATGCTGTTAATGTACAGAGCAAAACAAAGGGGACTGAGTATGCAACCCTGTGGGACACCAGTGAAAGAAGTTCTGTTGATGTAAGCTCCATTATATTTAATATATAAATCCTTGAATCGAAATAAGCAATAAATTAAACTGCAGAAGTCAGCGGGAATGCCCAAACCCTCAAGTTTAGTGAATAAGGTGAAAATATTGACGCTATCGTATGCACCGAATCGCTATCGAATGCTATCGAATGCTATCGATGCTTAGCCTTAATGTCAATAAAGGCGGCTACCGTATGTTGCTTATTTTGGAAGACAAGAAGGATTGTAGACCACAAGGAGATGACATTGTCGGCTGTGCATCTGGTTTTCCGAAAGCCAGATTGAGAGTTATTAATTAAACCTTTGGATTCAACATACCATTCCAACCTGGAAGTGAGCATGCTTTCAAATATTTTTCTGAGACAAGATGCCATGGAAATGGACCTATATGAAGATGGCAGATTGGAAAGTCCTGAGCGTTTTTTGATAGGAGCAACAATGTATTGGAACCAAAAATTTGGCAGGCGACCTGTAGCAAGAGTTTCATTGAACATTTCGAGAAGTTTCTGCTTGTTCTTAGCGTTAAGCAGTTTGATGTGGCCATTTCTTATGAAGTCTGTACCAGGGGAAGTGTCTTTTGAATTTTTAATGACTCTGTCAAGCTCAGGGAGAGAAAAAGGAGAAGTAAGCATGGAATTAGGGTCAAGCGGGCCAGGAGAGATCTTACTGGGACCAGAAGGACCTGATATTGAATCACAAAAGGGTAAGATGCAGTCCTGCAAACCAGACGAATTGTTTGTAAAACTTCCTCTGAAGCATTTAATGGTGTTCCAGAGCTCTACAACCGTGATACGTGAGTCGATCTTTTCGCAGAAGTTTCTCCAGCCTGACCGCTTCTCTGATTTAATAATACGCCTGTAGGTTTTTTTCATTTCCGCTAAGGAGAGGAAGTTAGAACGAGAGGGGTTACGTTTATATCTGGTTGTAGCGAGACGAAGTTGGGCACTGGCTTGGTTGCACTTGACACTCCACCAAGGGTTGGGAGGACGAATTTTGCTGTTAGGGCGAGTTTTAAACGTATCAAAAATTTTCTGGGTCAAAAAATCAATTTTATCAGGAGAATCAACAAATTGTGGTGAGGAAAAGATTTTGTTTATTTTCATGTTGAAGATTGATTTGTCAAGTGTTTTAGGAATAATTTGTTGTTTTAATGAACGCGAAGGGGAAAAAGCAAAATCTAGCTCAATGATACAATGGGTGCTACCGAGAGTGGTGCTAGTAGCAGACCAATTAGCATTGAGGCTTAAATTAGGAGTTGTTAAGGAAACGTCAATAGCAGAAAGGGAAGGGCCTAAATATGTTGGCGATCCATCGTTAAGTATAATTAGACTGTGTTCGTCTATGAAGTCAAAGAGATTACGACCCCTACAATCAATATAGCTGCTTCCCCAAACGGTGTGATGGGCGTTAAAATCACCACATATAATCATGGACGAATGAGGAACTGAACTAATGATAGAATTGAGATGTTGTCTGGAAAAGGGTGCATTGGGCGGTATATAAAAAGAAAGAATGGTAACAGCGTTTGAGTTAAACTCAACTTCACAACCACAAACTTCGATAGAACTGCAAGGGGAGGGAATGTTGAAACAACGAAATTTCAAAGAGAAATTGACGACAATGGCTACTCCACCACCAAGAGAGGGCCTATCCGAACGAATAACACTATAGTTCTTTAGAGAGAAAGCGTCACAGGAGTTGAGAAAAGTTTCTGATAAACAAGCAACAGATATATTGTGTCTGTACATATATTGAGAGAGCTGCAGTTTTTTATTACGCAGACTGGTGCAATTAAATTGACATATCTTCATGTATGGTTGTGAATGATTTAGCAATGGACGAAAACAAGGGTTTGATTATGCTTTGATTAGCAGCGTTAGGTAAATTGGCCTTTTCAATGGATGAAAACAACTTTAAAATGAAGAGAGTTATGACCTTAATGGTGTCATCAGAGGAAGCCTCTATTTCTTTTTTACATACGCTCTGTATGACATCAATGGTACCCTGTCCAAAAGACTGCAGAGATTGCGGTTCAACGCAAGGGGCTGATGTAGGCATGCCTTGAACACGTGGACGTTTGTTGGTAATAGTTTGTGGCGAAGGACGCAATTGAAAATTAGCAATTTTAGGTGTGGGCAATGATGGAAAATCAATCGATTTTAACGTGTAGTTAAAACTGGATAGATTATTGCTGGTGACGGCAAAAGTGGCAATTTTGGGTTTTGCACTGTTCGCTTTGTCAGCTTTCATTTTAGCCAAATTAATACGAGTGGGGCATTGTGGAGAGGTGGCTGGGTGCACGCCCCCAGAGTTCACGCACTTTGATTTTGCATCACAAGTAGGGCTTTCGTGAGAAAGACCACAATTGACGCACATAGTATTAGGCTTTGAGCAAATTTTGCAAGAATGATTAAAGCGCCAGCACTTGGTGCATTGTTGCACCTTTTCTTTGAAAGGGGCAACCGGATAACAAATACCGTCGATATTAATGTGGGAGGGGAGAGTGTTCCCAGAAAAAGTAATTAAAACGGAGTCCGAATTAATGAAGTGTGAGGGATTGTTGGCATCCTTTCTAGAAAGCCTTTTTACTTCAGCAATTAAACACGTTTTTAATAGAGGGACAAATCGAGGTAAATTTTCGGGACAGCGCTTTCAAAAATCTCCTGATCGGAGTATTCCAGAGGAATAGGAGCGACGCCCTTAACCTCACAATTATCAGAAGGTATGAAAACGTTGTAATCTATATTGAGACTTGGGTCTACCGCCATTTTGTTGATAGTGGCCATTTCTAGCGAAGTTATTTTTACTTTTCGCTTGGAAATAAAAATCATTTCAACACTTTTATAATTTTGGTAGATGGTTTAACCCAATTTAACCAGATTAAGGTTGGAGCCGTTTTTTAGCGAAGTCAAAAAAATAGAGAATTCATGAAGGCCGCAGCCGGACACATATAAACGCGCGCGTGGGATTGTAACCTTTTCACCATTGCTGGTAGAAAGTTCTCGGTTTGCCGGCCAAACCATCGCACAGAGCACTAAAAGAAAGATCTATAAAGCACAACACTTACTTCCATGGATGAAAATGCCTTTAATGAAATCTTCAGATTTGAATGTTTATTATTTTAAACTGAGAAAATTATCAAGCAAAAGTTAAAAGAATTCGGTACGACAGTCATTACAATATTTCTCCCTGTATGTGTTTCGGTCATGTAAAATTTTGTCATTTTTTTGACACATTTTTTTCGGGAAAAAAGTTTCCTATCTCGTTGTCTCTGTTGCGAAGTTACCTATTCGCTATCTCTGTTCTCAAGTAGACATAACTGTTCTCAAGAAAAGTTATACATGACAGAACAATGATGAACTACAGATCGTCGTGCGTAAGTACTATATACGTGTGTTGCAGAAGCGAACAATTTTACTTCTTGACATATTTTATATGCGGGGAATTTCCTATCTCGTTATCTCTGTTTATACTAGGCCGAAATTACGCGCTTGTCAATTTCGTTGTTTGAAATTTAGGGTGAAATTTGGTGATAAGTGAATAAATATTCCCAATTTAGGGTGAAATTGGGAATATTTATTCACTTTTACCGTACAAAAGGGTGTCAAGCGAATTGAGTTGGCGAATTGATTTACTTGCTAGGTAGACACTATGAATAGCTTTTATATCGGCAACCAACGACCACGGCTGCAACTTTGCCCTCTTGCGGCATATATGTACCTATGGATGAGGACATTCCTCGCAGGTAAGCGATCGAGGCCTATCTAACACCTCTTCCGGTATGTTGCTACCAGCAGTTGAGCTGGGGGAGTGGGACTCCCCCAAAACTCAACTCTACGTGGAGACGATGGTCTCTACCAGCGTAATTTTGGGTACAACCACGGCCACCACGGAGCTCCCACAAAGGGACCTACCCACGATGTGCTGTATGTGTATGAGTGGGCTTTATATTACAAGGGTACAATGACCCTAGGTGCACATTACCCGTGACATCATTTTTAGGCCTTTGGTGGGGCCATGGAACTAGGGTGCGTGGTTCATTTGGCAAGTGAACTGTGCAAGCACACTATCCACTGCCATTGTGTTGCCCCTATCGCAACGGGACGGGCACCCGTCCATATTCAAAACAAAAGGAAGCCCAGAAGAGTTTTATTTGCATTATTAATGGTGTAAATACATTACTTATGGTGTATATATTTCGTGTTCACGAAGCGCTTACGTTATTTATGGAATCCATATAAACATTATGAGTTTGAAAATATGTGCAATTTACATTGTTTGCTAGTGTTGCCGAATGTCCCCAGTATTAAGCAAACCAAACGTCAATCGAAATTGTCAATTTCAAGCGAAATTGTCTCAATTATGGAAGCAATTTGAGCCTAGTGGGAACATGATATTAGAAATAAAGAAAAAGAGGAGAATCTTACCATCAAGCAATTCGATCAGATTCTGTTGTTGTTTTTTATGCTGATTAAAACAACAACATAATTTTCTGTCTATCCCCTTTGGGGGCATGGATAGAGCCTTTCTATATTTGAAAAATAACTGTTGATATCTCCTAAACTGAGCCAGATATTGAGACTACCGTTGGTACCGTTGGAAAACTAAGGATATACATAATTATTTATGTAATACAACATTTTACCCAAATTCTCACAGTCTTGGAAATAAAAGCGACTAAGTTTTACTACCTTTAAAAGGTAGCAAAACTTAAAATCACTTTTCTCTCCAAAACTGTTAGGATTTAGATAAGATGCTATATTACGTAAATAATTAAGCAAATCCTTTGCTTCCAACGGTACAATTTTGGACTGAATATAGTTTAGTAGATATCGACTTAGTTTAGGAGATATCGACAGTTATATTTCAAATATTGAAGGGCTCTGGACACGCCCCAAAGGGGATAGAGAAAAACTGATGTCGTGGTTGGAATCAGCATAAAAAAGTCACCATAGAAAAAAAATTTGAAAAAAATCAGCG
The DNA here is from genome assembly GCA_963966595.1 of Physocephala rufipes. NCBI lineage: Eukaryota > Metazoa > Arthropoda > Insecta > Diptera > Conopidae > Physocephala > Physocephala rufipes. Next base: position 39,190,714 of record OZ016501.1, read on the forward strand.
AATTGCTTGTTGGTAAGATATGTCGAAAAATAAAAATAAATAAATTAATAAAGAAAAATAGACAGCTGGCAGCCAGCAGTAGTATTACGTAAACTGGAAATAATTTTTTTCCGGATCTCCACAAGAACCTATGTAATTTTTACCTATTTGCTCACTGCTAGCTGCCGGCTCCTATGATTCTGTTCAAGCCGTAACACTTATTATAACATGCTATTTCTTATATTCGCATGAATTCGTGTGATTGCTTTGAAGCAGAGATAACGAGATAGGAAACTTCACTATCTGCAACTCTGATTTAAGATAGGGTTCGTGAGTTTAAGACCCTGACTTATAATATTTTCGTAGAAATTCAAGTTTAAGACCCGTCCATTACTTCTTTTTCGGACCCCGAATGACGTTCAATTTTATAAGTTCACCAGTTTTGTTTTGATATGCCAACGTCAGAGGTCGAAACTTTTAAGACTTTTATAATAAAAGTCATGAAATAAGAGTTATTCAATGACTTTTATTTTAAAAGTTTTTCGATAAGAGTTATTCGATGACTTTTATTTTAAAAGTTTTTCGATAAAAGTTATTCGATGACTTTTATTTTAAAAGTTTTTCGATGAGAGTTATTCGATGACTTTTATTTTAAAAGTTTTTCGATGAGAGTTATTCGATGACTTTTATTTTAAAAGTTTTTAGATAAAAGTTATTCGATGACTTTTATTTTAAAAGTTTTTCGATGAGAGTTATTCGATGACTTTTATTTTAAAAGTTTTTTAATAAGAGTTAATCGATGACTTTTATTTTAAAAGTTTTTTAATAAGAGTTATTTAAGACTTTTTCGTAATATAAGTTTTTTGTTGATGAGGTAGATGATGGTCAATACGAACTAACATTGAGCTACGATATGATGAAAAGAATTGATCTTAGCTGGTGGGTTGGAAGGTGCACATATATAGAAAGTATTGTGAAATAGATTTTTTACATAGTGGGAAGTGGGCGGGGGCCACTCAATACCCCCTAAGGGGCGTTTCTTACCAAAAAATGACTTTGCGTCAATCGGTAGCAAATGTCGCGAAACGGATATAAAATCAGGTGGTAGGGGGAGTGGCCGCCCCAAAAGGGCGTAGTGGGCGGTTTTTGACAAAAAAACTACTTTGCGCTAATCGATAGGAAATATCATGAAACGGATTTGGGAGATGGTGGTACGGGGCGTGGACTCCCCAAAATGGGCGTAGTGGGCGGTTTTTGACAAAAAAACTACTTTGCGCTAATCGATAGGAAATATCATGAAACGGATTTGGGAGATGGTGGTACGGGGCGTGGACTCCCCAAAATGGGCGTAGTGGGCGGTTTTTGACAAAAAAACTACTTTGCGCTAATCGATAGGAAATATCATGAAACGGATTTGGGAGATGGTGGTACGGGGCGTGGACTCCCCAAAATGGGCGTAGTGGGCGGTTTTTGACAAAAAACTACTTTGCGCTAATCGATAGGAAATATCATGAAACGGATTTGGGAGATGGTGGTGCGGGGCGTGGACTCACCAAAATGGGCGTAGTGGGCGGTTTTTGACAAAAAAACTACTTTGCGCTAATCAATGTCAAAGGCCATGAAATGGGTTTGGGACACTGTATAAGTCGGACGTGGACGCACACAAAGAACAGAAGGAGCATTTTTCAAGACCCAAGTATTAAGTATTTTTGTTATGAATTTTCAAAAGATCGTCCCTCATTCTTTCTGACCTTCTTTTTTTCTTTCTTTCAATCTGTCTCTCTTTTTCTGTTATCTCTTTGGATGCGTATCTTCATTTATATGGCATGTAGCCTATTATGTATATGTGCCGATTTGTTCGCTGAAGATTGGAAGTATGGTTTTCGGAAGAATGCTTACGACATTGCCTGAGATCTTTAATTACATTTGTTGTATGAAATTATTACATTCAGCATGATATTTTCTCTGCATGCATTAATTAAAATATTAATCTTAATATATTGGATTTTTGGAATGAAAGCACGTTCCATTTTTTGGGTGAAATTGGCCAAATAATTCACGGTGTTCCGGCAACACAAGTCTCTGTGGAACGGGCATTTTCTGCTTTAAAATTAATTCTAAACAATAGACGGACAGCCCTTACTGAACAACATTTGAAAGAATTAATATTAATTAAACTAAATTCGTAATTTAATTTCTATCTCGGTTTTCAACATATTGTGGATAGCAATTAAAACTATATTTAAGATAGCTAAATAAAACGATGAATAAAAATATTTTTATTAACACAAAGATAAAGAAAACTTTATTCATTTTCAAAAACTATGATCGCATTTGAAGCAGTTTTGCAACAGGTCAAGCCGTTGTCTGTAGCAGCGAGCAATCTTATCAAATTCAATAATTTTATTGCACTTATAAACGGTGACAATACATACAGAGCGTAATAAATGCCCGCACTTAGCTCCTATGAATATGAAATGTTGATCGTGTAAATTAAACCCTTTCGTCTGATAAAAGGACGGGCAAACGCATGCGCAGGTAAATATGAGGTCCTTGTTGAAATGTATCGGATCTCATTGTTGAAAAAATGCATGCAGAGAAAATATCATGCTGAATGTAATAATTTCATACAACAAATGTAATTAAAGATCTCAGGCAATGTCGTAAGCATTCTTCCGAAAACCATACTTCCAATCTTCAGCGAACAAATCGGCACATATACATAATATACTACATGCCATATAAATGAAGATACGCATCCAAAGAGATAACAGAAAAAGAGAGACAGATTGAAAGAAAGAAAAAAAGAAGGTCAGAAAGAATGAGGGACGATCTTTTGAAAATTCATAACAAAAATGCTTAATACTTGGGTCTTGAAAAATGCCCCTTCTGTTCTTTGTGTGCGTCCACGTCCGACTTATACAGTGTCCCAAACCCATTTCATGGCCTTTGACATTGATTAGCGCAAAGTAGTTTTTTTGTCAAAAACCGCCCACTACGCCCATTTTGGTGAGTCCACGCCCCGCACCACCATCTCCCAAATCCGTTTCATGATATTTCCTATCGATTAGCGCAAAGTAGTTTTTTGTCAAAAACCGCCCACTACGCCCATTTTGGGGAGTCCACGCCCCGTACCACCATCTCCCAAATCCGTTTCATGATATTTCCTATCGATTAGCGCAAAGTAGTTTTTTTGTCAAAAACCGCCCACTACGCCCATTTTGGGGAGTCCACGCCCCGTACCACCATCTCCCAAATCCGTTTCATGATATTTCCTATCGATTAGCGCAAAGTAGTTTTTTTGTCAAAAACCGCCCACTACGCCCATTTTGGGGAGTCCACGCCCCGTACCACCATCTCCCAAATCCGTTTCATGATATTTCCTATCGATTAGCGCAAAGTAGTTTTTTTGTCAAAAACCGCCCACTACGCCCTTTTGGGGCGGCCACTCCCCCTACCACCTGATTTTATATCCGTTTCGCGACATTTGCTACCGATTGACGCAAAGTCATTTTTTGGTAAGAAACGCCCCTTAGGGGGTATTGAGTGGCCCCCGCCCACTTCCCACTATGTAAAAAATCTATTTCACAATACTTTCTATATATGTGCATCTTCCAACCCACCAGCTAAGATCAATTCTTTTCATCATATCGTAGCTCAATGTTAGTTCGTATTGACCATCATCTACCTCATCAACAAAAAACTTATATTACGAAAAAGTCTTAAATAACTCTTATTAAAAAAACTTTTAAATTAAAGTAAAAGTCAACTTTTAACTTTTATTTATAAAAGTAAAAGTTAAAAGTAAACTTTTACTTTTATAAATAAAAGTAAAAGTTAAAAGTATACTTTTACTTTTAAAAATAAAAGTAAAAGTTAAAAGTAAACTTTTACTTTTAAAAATAAAAGTAAAAGTTAAAAGTATACTTTTACTTTTAAAAATAAAAGTAAAAGTTAAAAGTAAACTTTTACTTTTATTTTTAAAAGTAAAAGTATACTTTTAACTTTTACTTTTAAAAATAAAAGTTAAACTTTTACTTTTAAATAAAAGTTTTGAAAATAAGAGTTATTTTCGAGCACTGGCCAACGTAGTTATTGGTTTATAAAATTCAATTACTTTTCATGTACACTTTTATGATTTAAGATGCGTAGACAACTTGTGCGCAAGATTAATTGGATAACTAAAATATTTGTATAATTTGATTAGGAACAAACAAATGTAGTATTAAATTTTATTAAATATTTTAATATATAAAAAATTCGATTGACTTAGTTAATAGTACACTCAAATCATCTAAACCAATTTTTGGACACCAGAATCTAAAAATAACTTAAAAGTAAAATTACATCAAATAGTTTATTTGAAAAAATTCTTCACATTGTTTTATTATAAGCCAAGTGTTAAACGCACTAATTTATGTAAAATATAAAAGATTTTACTTCAGTATACCAATACACAAATATGACTATTTTTAGTTTCAAATAAAATTGTATTATTATTAATAAGTTCCGTTCTTCATCGTAAATAATTTAATATAACTTTTGAGCTCCTGGTGCTAACATTAATATAAATTTATTTTGTTAAATCCTTACTCTGCTTTATTTTCCATTTCTTGTAGAAACTTGTAAATTTTTGAAAATTAAACTTCAAATAGAAAATTTTGAAACTGAAAATTTTCGACAGCTTAAAGTGATGCCAATAATTTGTGTGCACAGCGCTTTCTATATTCTGGTAGGAGAATGAAATTTTGGATCACAAATTTGAACCTACAATTTTTCTGGATCAATTGTTGTTTTTGTTTCACATACAAGATATTTGATCTGATCCGAAAAAAATACGACTATTATAATCAAGAGAGACTCTTGAAAAATCAAATGGGCAAAACATGTGGCATTGGCATTAAATACTAATTAAAGTAATAAAAATAAACATGCCAGACTTGCGAATATGCCGCCAGAATGGTTATCCGGGGGTCCGCACATGTGCAAGTTTCCGGACGCAAAAATTGTTGTCCTCGTCATTCTTGTGAAAATTACTTGGCGGTCGGGTCGGTTGCGGTTTAAAAGTTATAGTCAACTTCATACTTATAACTTCAGCTTGTATATCATTGGAACCTACTGAGATACCAGTATAATATCGCCAGGAATTGAAAGTGTTTTTATGTTAGCTAATATTTTTTCGCTGCTGCAATATTTACGGAGATAAATAATTTTCGATTTATCTTCGGTAATAAATTTATCGATTTATATTCGGTCAAAATATAAATGATCTATGGTTTAAAACAACGAAAGCACGTCGTTTTTCATTTAAAACTGAAACATGATTAATTTTTATAGTTATTTGTATACAATTTGTAAACAATAAATTGTTTACATAATATTTTCATGAAATTTCATACGTCACATTATTTTGGTGAACTACTTATGCATGTACCCAGCCACCATACGTGAGTTTGGAAAGTGTAAAATTTTGTTGTTTTTTTACACATTTTTTTGGGGGAAAGAGTTTCCTAACTCCTTGTCTACGATTTGAAGGATTTTTTGTTCGTAAGAACCGGGATATATTGCATCAGACCAAATGCTGATGACTTGAAGTAGCTGAGGGCTTCATGTTTACAGTCAACCTAAATTCAGGTGGTGCTTATAATCTTGTAACAAAATGAACAAAGGAACCGGTAAATAATACATCAGACCAAATGCTGATGCTGGAGTCAATGTGGTCTTCATGTTTACACCCAAACTAAATATAGGTGTTGCTTATAATCTTGTTACTATTTTACAGAATGTCCACAATGCTTAAAAATAACAAACAAACAAAGTAGACTTGTGACTGAAGTCTGCGGGCATACAAAGTGTCGAGAGTGCTTTCTAACAGACGAGGTCGATTGTTCACAATGCATTCAAAAACCAAAAGATGGTGGTAAGTTATCAGATTGGAATTGTATTTTGAAGGAAGATTTGAAGAAAGAAACCTACAGCCTCTATTCTACTGAATGATGAAAGGAATGATATGCTCCATTCCGAAGTCACCTGCGGTATTTACGAAAATCCCAATAACATTAAACAGCAGTTGAAGTCTAATGGATTTGTAGAATATCACTGCACAGTATGCAAGAAACATTTCAGCAGAACCGAGCAGTACTATCACTTGTCTTGCGCAAGCGAAGAATATAAAAAGTACGGTTGTAATATATGCCACAAAGTAAGTCATTCATATAATTTCTCTTAATCTAGAAAATCGCATAATCTGATTAATATTTAGACATTTGCATCACGAGCTCACTTGAACTATCATAACGAATCCCATGAAAACAATTTGTATAGATGCTCAGATTGTGGAAAGGCATTTACAAAAGCGACAACTCTTCGGAAGCATGAAAAACATCATAAAAACCCATCAGTATATTGCACTACATGCAATCAAACATTTCGACATAAAGAATCGTTGGAGATTCACATTGCAAAACATAAAAATGAATTAAATTTTCCCTGTAAGTTTTGTGGCCAGAGATTTGCTAATAAATCAGCATTGCAGCAGCATTCGCTAAAGCACAGCGGTTGGTATTTTATAATTGAAAATATTCTTTCCTTCTGCTTACTGTTTTTCTATGGTTTTCATACTTAGAAAAGAAATACAAATGCAATCAGTGTGGGCTACGTTTCCAGCGGAATTCCTCACTAACATTGCACCTACGAAGACACTCCGTAATAGACAGCTATATATGTTCGATTTGTAACAAGGTGTACAGAGATGCTAACGGGTTGCTTAGACATGAAGATACTCACATAGGTATAACTATAACTAACTAATAAAATTAGTTCATAATTTTAATTTAATCTTTTTTTCTAAAGATATAAAAATTATAAATTAAATATACTTGTAGGAACCATGAAATACATATGTACATTATGTGATCTAAAAAGTTATCGTAGGGACACGATAATACGACATGCACGAATCATCCACGCTCATGCAAATCCTAAAGCATGCGTTCAGAGACTGTCTCAGATTGATCCACCGAAAAATCCAAAAATAACTAATGTTGACACTCTGGAAGAGCAGTTTTTAGAACTAAGTTGTGAAGATATTCAAATGGAGAAATCGTATTTACCAAGAACTATCGCAAACAGTTCAGTTATAAAAAGTATTGGAAATGTGGAACCAGTGGTAATACCTGCGTGTTCAAAAAATATTCAATGTGATGACGTTGTACCTATTGATGAAGATGAAAGATGTCAGCGAGACCCAAAAATTGTGTCAAATATTGATACATCGATATTAGAGCCCAAGAAATTAAGAAAATATGATCCTATTGAAATGTACCGAAAGATTTTAAATTCATCTGATGAAACTACACAAGATGAGGTACATAATATAGAGGTATCTGTTATACTGCCACCAGAGGTGAAGCCAAGTGACACATTGCAGAGACAACGCATTCAATCAAACTTTACGGAAACGCATTGGAGAAAAAATTTTAAATATACTTATCAACGTGAGGATCCTTAGAGTTTTCGGAGTGGCTTATGCAACAAGAGCCCCGATAAATATATACGTTGTGAGGATACTTTCAGTCGGTCCGGGGTTAAAGCTGGGATGGGATCAGCGTTGTCCAGGATTTTTACAGAAATATTTTACGGAAATTATGTACGAAATCCTCACTTGTGACAATTTTAGTTTATTAATTTTTATGTTTAAGTAAAAAAAAATTGAAGTGATATTGTGATACACTATGTATTGATTTAGTTTTACCTAGATGTTGTAACATATAACGACGTTCTCCTTAGTGATTCGGTATTCTCATCTTTGAACCGTGTAAACTTGGGCGTTGTGGCTAGCGATAATATTGCTGTTAATTTAGCGATGATAGGGTGGTGTATCCTTTGCCAGATCTAAGCGTTGTATTTGGCGACGCCTTATAAAGTAACTCGACGTTAATATCGTCGAGGGTGATAGACTTGGCATCTGTAGCTACGAGGTGTCTGCTAACATTGAAGTATGTAATTATGAGCATTGTGACTAACTATGAAATTCTTGTTAATTTAGTGATGGCAGGGTTGTGTATATCTTTTGTCGCTTCTATGAGTTGCATTATTTAATGTTTGATATCTTGGAAATCTATAAATTTGGGTGTTGTGATTTTGACGATGAAATTTCTGATGAAATTTGGTCTGCGACGAAGAGGTCCTCGCATACCAAGGTATAATGAAATAGAAATGAAAGGTACTGCATAACTGGTGCACGGCTGCATGGTAGATCGCACTTGAGTTGTCAGGTTTCTGCGTTTGGTTAAACGAAACGGTTTCGCGTATTATTGAGGAAGGTGACGACCAACAACATACGACCAATCACAGTAGGACGAACCCGAGGAACGAAACTCAACCTCCAGACCAAATCTACATCTAAGTAGGTATTGCTCCTCAACTTACTTGTCTTCGCGAGACACTCATTTGAATGCGATCTCGCGAGTTAAATTTCCACCAACGTAAGAATTTTGTAACGAATCTTGTTAGCCACTTGGTTTTATGCGCTTTGACTCAATTATGCGAAAGCGCTTTTTTAACTCCAATTTTTTTAATAATACAAGTATTTTTATCTGGTTCTGGCTCTTTCGGTCTTTCATCCTCCTATATATGACTCCATTGTTTTTCTATTAGAGATCGAGCGAGAGGTTCGCTCTAGGAACTTCTATTCAATTCCTGTATGCCTAAATTGGTTGCGTGCATGTTCGTGACTGTGTTGTAGCCTTTTATTGGAAATTACGAATGTGAGTTTTCTTCTGGAAGTTTCACTTCGAGTAAGTCGAAACCAGTTGAGTGTTTGTACCCGCCCACGTGTCCACCTATTAAAAGTTGGGAAGGAAATTTGTTCCGGAAGTTCCTCTTCACTTCAAGTACGTTGAAATCTGCTCGGTGCTCGTATGTGTTCCTGTGCCATCTACCTAGGGTAATGAGCAGAGACAACGTGATAAGAAATCGTTTCCTTAAAAAAAGTGGCAAAAATATTACAAAATTTTGCACAACCGAAACTCACGTACAGGGCTTGTGTATATGAATATTTCGATACACTATTCCCTATAAAGCGCTGTATTATTGAAACATCAAGTCAGTAATCAAGTGAGTAATTTGATTTTAGTTGCTATTATAAATTACTGATTAATTCTCTCATCGCAAAGACGTTCGATCAAGCGTTGGATTGCTCCTATTTTGCGTGAATTGCGGAAACGAGCAATCCGGTTCCTCAAGAACCGGAGATCAAATTTTCTGGAATGAAATTATCACTCAGAGCTTTTCATTCAGTAAGAGACTAAACAAGGACTCCCAGTCGTCATTATTGCAAACCGCATTTACCGACCGGTCGCATATATTAGAAGAAAAACGACAACGACCTTAGAGTTGATAAGAATTATTTCATAACATTTATTAAGTGTTGCCTCTATCGAATGTAACCTTTAATCTTGGAATGGATTCAATATTTCCTCTTAATATCCTCCCGGAGCGTAATCTGTTATCATAGCTCTTCTGGCGGTTATCGGTGCCCTTGAAAACTCGTCGGGTGTTGGTAAACCTTCCTTTTTATTTGCAATATCAAATACTGTATTTTGAAAGCTTGAGATCAACAAAAATATACACCTTCCCCACAATTATTGCTCTATTAATCGGTGAACTATTTTTTAACAATCACAAAGTAAGTTTTATGAAAAAAATCAAAATCCGTAGTAGGCTCAACCATATTCCCAAAACCTTTGCCACTTAAAATCCAAAACATCTTCTACTTAAAGCCCATGGCGCATATTCATAGTCATGGTACTAAGTCGGCATTAACAAACTTTTAACTTAAATTTAAGTACCAACTAAAAATAGGACTATTCAGTCAATTCCGTGTCAGCCGCTACGAAGTAACTACTTTATAGCATTAGTAACGGCTTTATAGGTATAAACTCCATAGCTTTGAATATTTCTTTATTCCTTTTCTCATAAATAACATTGGTGCTGATAACTATTTTTTTATTAATATTCGATCAATTTATGATAATGTTGCCAATTTCTGATAATTGGAGATATTTTTAGCTTTACCATCAATTTAGTGAGCGGCCGGGCTTTTTCTAAATTTTAAGTCGATATTAGGCAGATAATACGATACTAAATTGACTACGAATAACTTTATTAAAAGCTAAATAAAAGTTCGTACTTAGTGTGGTACTAAAATAGACTGAATATGCGCCCATGTTTTTTATTGTCGTTGACACAAGTACGCGATTCCTAGGAAATAAGTACCAATTTCCAATTAAATTTGTACCATTCTGTGATTGTGTAGAGAAAATGCATGTGGATTAGTGCATAGTGTTCCATCTCTTTAACTCTGCATTAAAATATCGCACGATTACAAGTATGCATATTAAAGAAATTCAAAAAGTAACTAATACTTACGATAAAATCTTCGCAAATAAACCACTGATCTATACGAACGAAATTTCGTATGGAAGCTTGAATAATCTAGTTTTTTTATTTTAGGTATAAATGCATGGACTGCATGGAATATCGTTTATTTCAAAAACTATCAACATATCGATAAAATGTATTTTTACATAAATTAATATTCATACAAGCTTTCCAATAATACTAAAGTACTTTCTAATAACTCTGACGTACTTGGATATCTGTTGCAGTTTAGTATACTAATTGTCAAATTTGAAGGGTGATCAGCCTCGCCTTCAAGTGACAGCGGGAATTTCTTTTGTTTTTAGGGTTGAGAGCACAATAACAAAAAATGGCCAAAAATAAAGTAGCTAGTACAATTATGTAAATATGCTCCAAAATAGTATTGGCTCCGCCAACAAAACCAACTTGGCGAAATTAAAAAGTATATTTGCTAATATGGACATAAGAAATATCTTAAGTATTGGTTGTATCAATAGTCTGTTTGAGTGGATTATCAAAGAGAGCATTGGTGCGTTCAATTTGTCTAGAAATTACATAGGAATAATGAAGCTTTTAAAGGTATTACAATTTATGGCCCGGAAATAGATAAAAATTAGTGGATAAGTCGATATGCTATCAGAAGCTTCATCAATGTTGACTATATCGATGATAACGATAACGCAGTCGTGTCTATTGATTCCAGCTTATTTTTGAGTGACTGTGCCCAATTGGCAATCAGATCTTGGATCTTGGATTATAATTATTGGTGCAGTTAAACATCCGGGTATATACACCGATTCGAATCCTTTGGAACACAATTGTAAGCCTAATATATCTTTATGCGTTTACACAGCGCATTACGTATATGTAATGATAATGTGACATTTCATACGTGCAGAGTAATTACTATTGAATAAAGAAAATCTATTTCAATGAAAATAATCTCAAAATAATCAGTTTCTTTTGATCCCAACGTGGAATTTACATGCTGGAATGGAGTGCACTTCTGCAGTAACAGTACTGTTAATTCCTAAATTGCTGAGAGCCCCACGCAATAAACCACATGAAAATGCGACAAACTACGAGGAATGAATATTACTTCATTAGTACGTTATAATAAACAATATTACCTTGGGTGCATATTCTAACTGTTTTGAACTTGGTGACATTCTAGTAAGAAACCGAAATTCTTTATCTTGGACCACATAAACTCCTTGATTGTTGGTACGCAGATTGTCTACTTGTTTTTTATATACCAGTGTCCAAAAATCTGTGCAAATGAATTTCATAGTCTCCAGTTCATCCTTGAAACGTGCCACGTCTCGTGTCAAACACTCAATTAAACGGTAGCCTGTGCTGAACCCAATAAACTCCAAATCAGAAAAGTTCTATAAAATAGACATTGTACTATCTCTACAATTATACACTGGTGTCTTACATACTGTTGGATCCTTATTCGTTAGGCAATAATTTACTATTTCTAAATGTAGGCAATCGTAAACAATATCTTCCGACATGTTCCAACTTTGCACCAAAGATAAATGGGACGACACTCCCGACACACGCATGTATCTCACTAAGGCCCATGTGATGTAAAACTAAACGAATAAAGATACTGAGACGCTGGCATTGAAAAAACGATCGAAATTTTTGTATTTTGCAAAACTTTCGTCTGCTTTCTAGATACAGTTTGCATCAAAAACACACTCCATGACAACTTCTTCAATGTTACCAGCAGAGATGTTGTCTCTGGTCACACTCGATCTGAAGATGCGGTGATTTGAGTTGGGCTGTCCCAACTCAGGTGGATTCAATTCGACGCTTGGGTCACAAATCTTGGAAAAGCACCGTAAAATTAGACGATCTTTTAACAAGAGAAGAAAAGGAACAATGGTACAGTGATGGCGAGTAAAAAAATTACCCTAAAATAAATTCTTAAAACACAAACCACTAAAAACTAATTCAAAATATCGAATATAACAATGAAGCAACAACAATTTAAGACGTCGAATTTGACAATCAGACAACAACAATTTAAAACATTGAATTCAGCAATAAGACAAAAACAAGTTCACACACTGCGAAACAATAACAATCATACACATGAAATGAACAACTGGTCAAAGGTCGTTAAAAAAGACGAAAAAGACATGGAAGTTTCTCGAAGCAAAACTTGAAACAAATACCAGCGTAAAAAATTTCCGTTTTGAACATTAAACATACTTAGTAAGGTTTAGAAGAAAACAAGTAGCAACAATTAAAGTGGGTAACCCGGTATACGAAAATTAAAATGGAAAACAACAATGCACAGCAAGTTATTTTGACGAGAGAATAAAATCGAGTGTGAGAGTTGACTCGTTCTCTTTTTGAATTCCAAATTCCATGTATTAAGTTTGCTCCTTTTAATAATAACATATACTTTGGCCGGAGGCTTCTAAGCGGACGACAATAGTATTTGTATTAACTTGTAGTAGCTGAAAGCTCTAGTGGTACTCTTAGTATTTATAAAAGTTATATTCTGGTAACCAATCGCCAATGCCCTTTAATCGATTGTCACACACATTCACATCCGGCACCGCAGAAACGATTCACAATATTCTCTAAAGCCTCTTCTAAAGTTTCATATGCATCTACAATTGCGCAACCTTACTCCATTTTATCTTCTCCAACTTTGTTATCGCCAAATTTTAAGCTTTAAGGAATATGACTATTATCCATCCATGCGACTTGGTAAAAACCCATTTCACTTTTTTACTTTTCCATTACTATTTGATCCATGCGCTTTCTCAAATTGGAATCTTCTTCATACTTAATTTAGATAATATTTACAACAGTACCAAACAGTACCTTAGTACCTTTTCGTACGTAATTTTTTCGCCAAAAGTGCTTCATTAATTTACGAGAAAATTCGTTTTGAGAGCGTCTATGTTGTGATAATAACACCTTATTTTGCACTTTTATGCGTCCCAATTTATCTCATTTTTTAAATCGTGATTTAAGCAATCAAGGTTGCGTTCAAACATTCGTCCTTCCCACTCACATAACTTTTCATGATTGTTTGTATTCAAAACGCGTGGTCTGCTGCATTAATCTGGTACATTAATTATCATGAAAATAAGCTTAAGTTTACTTCCGTACAAAACCTCCAATAATTTTTATATGATTATGGATGTTTCATGTGGTGGACTTAACCCTAAAACAAAAAAGATTTGGTCGCATACGTTTAGTTTCAGAATTATAACAGTTCCAATTTAAAAAAATTGACTATAAATCATAAACCATACAAAAAATATTATAAAATATACATCGTTATAAATAATAATAATGTATTTTTACACTTTTTACGCAAACAATGTTGTATTTGCTTTAGTATTTTACGTGCTGGGGGTTGTGATCCTTGCCGTGGCCGAAGGCCGCCATATATGACCAGCTAGCAGCTAGCTCTGCTCTACGGGTGCGGTACTCAACCCGCCAAGCCAGGCCGAGGGTCACCAACAATAATCCAATTTCCGCTGGAAGTGGAAAATAGACTTTTTTCTTTTTTTGAACATGACAAAAAAAAAAGATTTACTCTGACAACATTATTGAACTTTTGACCTCTGCGGTTTCATCCCTACGGGCGTCATTACCCCTATTTACCCCCTCGCACTTCATACCTCCTCCCCTTCTCCAAACGGTAGAAATTTTAATACATTTTTTTTACAGGTTAAATACAAAATTTTTACAATTTATTGGTACTTGTAACATATTAATCATAGCGATTCTTATATAATTTACTAAAAACATACATTTTGAATTTTTTTACAAAAATCTTCTTTGTTATATTACTTAATTAACTTTCCTTTGAATTTTTGACAAAAAAAACAACTTTTAATCCCTCTAAGGATTGGAACTAGTAGTGCAGCGACCAGAATAAGACTATGATTTTTTTATATTTATTTATAGCTTGATAGGAAACTTAAACCTCCCGGAAGAGCTCTCCTGGCCAAGGATTTGAATCTCAGACATTCTTACGCAAAAAAAACGCCGGAAGACTTTTCCTCCCCCATACATAAAATTTTTTAATGTACACAATTGTGACAAAGAAATAAAGATTATTATACCAAAACAATATACGTATATTAATAAAATTTTTTTCTCCTCTACTTTATTTCAAAAGATACCACAAACGCCGGGAATCTGCAACCACCTATGAAATTTCACCTTGCGCACTTAGTTGTGCTCTCTGTAGCTCGGCCATGTGGCAATTTTTTCCACCGGGTACTTAGCCACCAGCATTCAATTTATTTTACTTCTCTTCTTGGCATGTTTGAAAGGGAAGTATACTGTCCCTATATACTTTGACGCTCACATACACACCTCAATATATTTTCTTACAAAAAACAAGGGGAATTCTACTTAACTGGATTTTTTTTTCTTCGACGGCAGCCTTCGACGCCAGGACGTTTCTCAGACGGGGTGCGTAATTCTGCGATCCATCCAATATCACTTTCCGCCTTAACTTAGTTTTTTTGGTGATTCGCACCCTTTTGCACCAGCATTTAACATCCTTTTTTCCTTTTTTTTATTTAGATCGCGTCACACGTTTTATACATTTTTTTAATTTATTCTTTAATTTTCCATATCCGAAAAACTTAAAAAATTTTTTTTTCTGCAGCGCGACAAACTGCGTCTCCTCCGTCTGACTGTTCAAATCTTAATCTCTTCCTTCCAGTTTTCGTTCTGCCTCGATGCCTTGGCCCAGTTTTCATTATTTCAATGCATGATCTTGAAAATTGGAAATCACTCCAAACCTGTTTTTTTCTTGATTAGATCTTTATTACCATATATGGTCATATTTCGTCGTCCAGCGACTAACGGCGAGTTATTTGTCGTCTTTTCTTTTTTTTTCTAGAATTTACTTTTCTGTAAAGTTCCCTTTTTATATATTTTATCAAAAAAACTCGAATTTAATGACCGTTCATGGACTTTGTTAAATTTTTGGAAATATTTTAACTAATTTTAGCAATTCCCTCTATGGTA
Organism: Physocephala rufipes; assembly: GCA_963966595.1. Taxonomy (NCBI): domain Eukaryota; kingdom Metazoa; phylum Arthropoda; class Insecta; order Diptera; family Conopidae; genus Physocephala; species Physocephala rufipes. The sequence continues at coordinate 39,206,137 of OZ016501.1, forward strand.
ATTCTGGCTTTCATATCAGGCTCTCATGAATACTAGCGCAGCAATAGTTCGCAGAAGAAATTCCTACATTGTAGTTGTGTAAATCCATTGGAATCGGTTTTCATTCATAACTAACTATGGTTTTCCCTGCGCCTCTATTGACTTTCTCTATTGACAGCTCGTTAGGTTCCACAATTTCCCCTTAAAATTTACTACAAAATTCGTACGAGTAGTGGGCAAAACACAACAAAAAAATCAATGATGTCTGACAGCAAGGCAAACGTCAGTTTGTGGTATGTAAGTAAATAAACATTCAGGTAGGTAAGGTTGATAATTAATTTAGACAATATTTTCTTATAGCACTATTAGAAATGCCTCAAAATTTATCTCTTCACAGATTTGAACCAGCAATACGCAACTATTATTAAATTTTTATTCGTTTTCTGAATCCTATACTAAAGAGAAAAAACTCATTATTTTCTTATTTTCTGATGGCCATGGTAGATATTCATCAATTACACGGTTTTACCGGTTGTTCAACAGGTAAGATTTTTCTTCATAATGAACAATTTTATTCTTTCAGGCTATAGAAAAGATCGAGCAGCCGTATGCAACACAATATTATATTTGCCTTAGTATTTTTGGTGTTGAGCACATGGACACTGATGAAAACAAGATTTATTATCGACAGATTTATGTTGACTCAAATTTATTGCCTTTTCGAAAAATCAGTGGAAACAAATATCATGCATAATTTTTAAGTATACAACGATCGATAGTTATTAAAGAATATATAGATAAATTTCAATGAATATCAGAATACATATTCATACCCGCAGTGTAAACCACTCGGCAATTACAAAGTTGTTAAGTATCATCGTGTACAATTCAGTTTTGCGAGTAAAAACACGAAATCAAGGTCAGTGTTGAGTTCTCCAAAGGAGGACTTATACATAAGTAGTTTTGAGTTTACTCCGTAATTACTGCATTGATTTTGATGATTGCTGTCTGGTGTTTTACTTGGACACCTGCCATGATAGGCTTAAGTCCAAGGCGGGCCATCCCGCACGGGGTTGCGAGTACGAACTCTGTGAACGTACCTTTTTTGCATATAGCGACAACCGACGAACATTTCGCTTACGGTAGCCAACCGTAGCTTTATCATGTACCTGTGGAAGCCTGTGTGTGGCAGGACATTCCTCGCAGGTAGCTATTTCGGCACTATCTAAGGCCTTGTGCCGGTGGGGACCTCACCGGCACTTGAGTTGACGGAGGCGGCCTCCTCGCGCAACTCTCGCGGAGACTCAAGGTCTCTACCCGCGTTACTTTGGGTGGTAACCACAGCCACCACGAAGCTCCCACTAGGGGGCCTACCCACGATGCGCTATATGCGTGGGCTTTATATTAGCGGGGTTCGAAGACCCCATACAATGCGCATCACCCGTGGTACCGCTTTTAAGCCTTCGGTGAGGCCTCGGAACCAGGGTGCATAGTTCATGGCTAGTGAACCAGCTTGCACTCTGGTCACTGCCATTTTGTTGCCCACACCGCAACGGGACTGGCACCCGAATTGATTTTGATGAAAAAAATATACGCAGAAAGATAAAAAGTACTAAAAATTTAAATATTTAATTTTTTGGAAAAATACACGTATTTCGCAAAATTACCGCCACGCAAAATCCCCCTATTTTTGACGTCTTTTGTTGTTGTTGTTGGTGTTGTGTTACTCAAATTGTAGGTAATGATATCTTTCATTCGTGTAATTAAATTTTTTTCAAAAAACGTGTATTTTTCAAGAAAATTAAACATTTACATTTTTAGTACTTTTTTCCCGTATTTATTAATTTTTTTCTTTCTAAAATACATAATTAACCCCAATAAAAATATTTAGAAATAAAGGCTTCCCAGCTTTCTGCGTAAATTTTTTTCACCAAAATCGATGCAGTAATTGCGGAGAAAACACATTTTAAAAGTCAAAACTACTTATGTATAAGTCCTTATTTGCAGAACGCAACACAGACCGTGATCCTTTGTTTTCACACGGTAACACTGCACCTTATACCATAACGCTTAACAACTATGTAGTTGTCGTGTGATTTACACACCGGAATGAAAATGTGTGATGATATTTAACAAAATTTTGCGATATATTTTTTAATAAATATCGATTTTTGTATAATTAAAAATTGGAACATATTTACATGATCGTACTAGCTCTGTTTTTTTATATTTGTTGCTGTTGTGCTCTCTTCCTGATCCAAAAAAACATAAAATTAATTCCCGCTGCCTTCTGTGGGCGGGGCTGGTGGCCTTTGAAATTTGGAATAAAATATCTTCTAAACCGCAAGCCTGTATAAATATCTATATTTCATGTAAAAAGTTATTTTATCGAAATGTTAATAGTTTTTGAATGAAACGAAATCTTAACATTCTACTACTTTTCATCCAATTACAATATTTTTTTTAAATATTAAACAAAGACGAAAAATGTGAATGGATGGAGTGAATGGAAAATATTGAATTATTATTACATCGCGCGATTTTTCATAAAAATTTTTCTGTCTTTTGATAGCGCTGCAGTCGAAAAATTGCTAAGGATTCAGCACGTAAAACAATAAGGCAAATATAATATTGTTTGCATAAAAAGTGTTCATATATGAAGGCCTTCGACCGAATTTTCTCGTAAATTAATGGATCAATTTTGGTAAAAAATACGTGTAGAAAGGTCAGAAGGTACTGATTTGAAATATGGATTTAATGAAGTATGGTATGTATACATTATTTGGATAAAAAATTAATGAATAGAAAAAAGTAGTAAAATTGGAATAAAAGTTTTCGAGAAATGTTTAATTTTTTGGGTAAAACTGAATGTTGGAGAATAAAAAGGTTGTATTGTTTATGAGATATTGACAATTTTTTTTGAAAATTAAAACGGTCATAATTCTTAAACTAAAAGTGATCGACAAAGTCTTTTTTGTTATTTAGTGTTAATTGAATCATATTAAGCCCACGAAGTCGTATGAAAATAATTGGAGTGTCTGTACAGCGGTAAAGATAACCCTAACCCTGTTCCTGAGTTTCGGTCGTTTAAAATATGGCATTAATTTGTCACATTTTTTTGTTTGGGAATAAAGTTTCCTATCTCATTATCTCTGATCTTCAGTTTTCACTAGATTTGACATATACTAAATAGGCAGCAGATGAAAATATTGCTAACGTGTTAGCAGATGAGTTACGGCAGCTTATTGACGCATCCAAACGAAAACGGATCACAAGAATCTGTAAATACGGCATTTAAAGATGATTCTGGAATAGATCGAAAAAGAGATGTGGGGGAAGATCCTTTAGCTATAATCCAGACGTATCGGTTGCCTTATGAAGCTCCTACAGCAACAAATAGAATTAACAACAAATATGAAAATTTAACACCACAACGTAAAATTTCCGCGTCTTCACGTTTTATAAATGCTTTTCAACAATTCTATACCGCCGCGGGGTGTAGTGTATCCACAAATAGTACGTCGACAGATACAGCATCATGTAGTGTAAGCGTATCGGGTGAAGCCCAAGAACCTTTGGCTAGTAATTGCACTAGTCGTACACCGACAAAGGGTGTGGAATCGAAACTTGTATCAATGTGGCATAACATGAAATATGGCTGGAGCAATAAGATCAAATCGAACTTTTCGAAAGAGCAGCCTGTTTGGCTATTAGGGCGCTGTTATCATCGCAAAAGCACTCCACCTTCATCAATGGAAAATTCGGTGGAATTAAGTTCTGCTTCGCTTGATAATAAAATTCAAGCCACTAATGCTTACGGTTCTATACAGAATGTTCTCTCTTCAAACGATAGGAAATCCATATCTTCCTCACATATCTATCCGTCTCTAGATCCTTTACAAGTGGAAGGAGTTGTTCCAGAAGAATTAGGTATAGACGCAGCTGAGAATCAAGTAGCTGATAATCCTTGGGAAGAGGGTATTGAGGGTTTTCGCCGCGACTTTTACAGTCGCCTTTGGATGACGTACCGTCGAGAATTTCCTATAATGAATGGCACAAACTACACATCAGACTGTGGTTGGGGTTGTATGTTACGAAGCGGGCAAATGCTACTAGCGCAGGCGCTTGTGTGCCATTTTTTGGGAAGAAGTAAGATTGAAAAAATATTCTTTTAAAATAAATTCTCATTAAATTTTCATTTAGGTTGGCGATATGATCCCGATACGCAGTTGCATACAACTTATGAGGATAATAGGCATAAAAAAATTATTAAATGGTTTGGTGACAGTTCGTCAAAAAGTAGTCCCTTCTCCATTCATGCCTTAGTTAGTTTAGGCGAGGAAATGGGCAAAAAGGCGGGTGATTGGTATGGGCCAGCTTCTGTGTCGTATTTATTAAAGTGAGTTATGCTACGCTTCCGTATAAATATAACATCGAGATTATGTTATCGAAAATATATCTTTACCTAATAAATTCTCAGACAGGCTTTAAAAAACGCATCCCAAGAGAATGCTGATTTCGATAATATTACCATTTATGTGGCTAAGGATTGCACTAGTAAGTATATGAGAGTTCAGCATGTGTAGATATTTCGATTGCAGATATGCCCAAATTTGAATTTGATGTTTTATTTGAAGGGAAATCTGCAACAGGGAACCTGCACTTATGATTTCGGAATATTTCGTTTGTATAATTTTTCTTCTCTGCTAGTTTACCTTCAAGATGTAAAGGATGAATCCTGCGTCCCCGAGCAGAGACCAACTCGTGATGTCCCTTGGAATGCAAAGTTTAAAACGAAATCCGATTTAAGATTCCAAAAACGAGAACTTCAAAAATCTGTTATTATTTTAATACCACTACGATTGGGCACGGACAAGCTGAACCCGGTATATGCGCACTGTCTAAAGTTACTGTTAAGTACCGAATACTGTGTTGGTATTATTGGTGGGAGGCCGAAGCATTCGTTGTACTTTGTTGGATTTCAGGGTATCTCTTTCCATTTACGTTCTTTATTTCAAAGTGAAAAAAGGTCTCTTTGAAACAGAGGATAAACTTATTCATCTGGATCCACACTACTGCCAGGAAATGGTTGACGTTAATCAAGAAAATTTCCCAATGCATTCCTTTCACTGCAAGTCGCCGAGAAAATTAAAAATTTCAAAAATTGATCCAAGCTGTTGTATTGGTTTTTATTGCCAAACAGGTGCCGATTTTGACAGTTTTGTTGAAAGTGTACAACTGGTAAGTGATTTGTTATAGGATAGAATAGAGCTGTACAAAATATTTGGGAATTATTTTTAAAGCAAAAAATTCGGAGTCGTCTCCAAATTTTTTCATAGCTTGCATGTTATTATAAAATGCTAAGGCCTCTTTAAAATAAAACTTAAAACAACAGCATACAAATGTCATGCAGGCAACATATCTGCAAAATATAAGGTAAAGGTTCTAATTATTTTTGTAGTATCTAGTTAATTAATTCATGTGATCTTCACTAACGAAAATATTATTCCTTATGGTCTCCACAAATGCTTTATACAGCTCTTTGTTAATTATAGATAGGTTAATAATACAATCGATTCCTTTTATTTGCATTTAAGTATCTACATCCTTTGCGGAGTTCTGGTATTGATAAAGTAATTAACTTTACTCAACAAATGCCAGCTGAGTATATGGCTCGTGGACGATACACTGATATGAACTATCCATTATTTACTTTCTCAAGAGGACATTGTTTAGACTATGAGAAAGATAATACTCACGAGATGCTTTACAAGTCACTCCCTCGTCAACTGGCCGAAACTCAACAAGAAGTTAGTTGTAGTACTTTTAACGACACTGACGAAAATAGCGAGACAGAAGAGTTTGTTATGTTATGAATGGAAATAGTAGCAGCAATTTATATAAGAGAAATTGAGTAAAAGCTTATAATGCTTTCATAGGGTTTATATATAAAAATTGTAATAAAGAATAGATCAGGACGTATAGATCCACCCCTTAATTTTCTAAGCATTTAATATTTTAATCGCAATAATGAAGAAAGCCCCACGTATCTCTAGTTAAGACTAATTTTAATGTATAATTAGAATTCCACTCAAACAATTTGTTCACAATTATTTATTCTTCACATTCAAACAAAATTTTTGAAATTGAGCCCCATTTTCTTCATAATTGAAAAATTTACATAATTTAGAAAACTCATTTGAAAAATTTGTGAGACTACAGAAAGTTATTTAAGTAAAATAACACAATATAACTAAACTCCTATTTAGGTTTAAAGTCGAACTAGGGAATTATTTCTCCATTTAAAACCCTTAGATAAGAAAGAAGAAAACGGACCGTAAGCATCGTTCCCTCACTTTATTGATTAAAACCTCGGTACCTAATTTTCTTCTATATGAAATTTATGAATTAAGCCCATTAGTTATTCCTTGTTAAAATTAATTCTTAAATTATGAATTTCATGAATATCAAAAATACTTAAGGATATGCTTTTACAAATATATATTAATAATTTATAAATAAAATATAATGAACCTTTACTTATCATGTTATATTATTCACACATTTTACTTCTATCATGATTTCGTCGCCTCAATGTGTTCTGTCATGTATTCCCCTTAAAAGTGTGCTTAGATTGTCTTGTGCTGTTTTTGCTTTAACTGGATTTAATTTAAGTGCTCGCTGGTAGCTATCGATTGCTGCATCCAATTTACCCCAACGATGATAGAGAACACCCACGTTTGTGTGGTACAATATATTCAAAGGTTCTATGTCTATGATATGCCTATACAAACGTTCAGCCTCATTGTATTTCTGCAGTTTTCCAAAAACGTTGGCTCGTATAAACATAATAGTGGTTTCGTTAGGTAAATGGCTTAAAGCCGTTGCAGATAATCGCACCGCATCGTCTAACAATCCTTGATTATCTAACATTGTTAAGATATTAGCCCAAGCTTTGGGTTGTTTAGGGTTTAGTGTTACAGCCATTTTCCAATGATAAATCGCTTCATCGTATTTCTTCATATCAAGAAAAAGATTGCCCATATTGTAATAACAAACAGGATAATATTTGCGGTACTTTAACGCATTTCTATAGCTTTGCAGAGCTTTTGTATAATCTTTATTTGCTGACTGAACAACACCAAGATTCATCCAAGCGGCAGGAAATTCAGGCAGAACTTCTAGAGCTGCGGTCAAGTACTTCTCTGCCATAGGTAGATTTCCTATTCCACGATATAAATTACCTAAATTCATTAAAGCCGACTCGTAGTCGGGATAGAGCGTTATAGCCTGGTGATAATAATAAATGGCTTTTGAATAGTCTAATTCATCACTAGCCAAACGAGCGATATTGTAATGAACCTAATGACAACGAAAAATAATCAGCGTCCATTACAAATTGTTATTTAAATATTACACGTACCTTCGCATTTGCGGGGCACACAGTCAAAGCTGATGAAAACAGCCTTTCTTCAGTTAACCATTCTAAAGCACGACTTCTCGTCCTTAACACAAATAAAATTAAAAGTAAAATTAGCCAGGTTTTATGTAGAGCTCGAAATATACGTCCTTTTATATGATTTTTTAATTGAATGAATGATTTTGCCACTATTAGGCAAAAACCTAACGACGGTACATAGAGCACGCGTTCCGCAATGACGAAACCAACTTTAATCAGTCCACTCGCAGGCAGAAATGGTATAACAAGTAAGCCCATTCCCAACAATAAATAACCATCATTCATTGAATGCCAACAAATTAAGATTAAAATTCCATATAAGGTAAGAAGGCTTATAATACGAATATCTTTAACACCTTGTAATAATTCCACACATCCCACAGCCCAGTCGAAACTTAGCCACTGCGGGCACAAGAGCAACCAACAATTTAAGCTGTAAAGGTAATTTTGGGAGAGAAATCTGGCCATGAAACTTGATTTGAATGCAATAGGGTTGTCCATGGGCCTGAAGCGAGGACTTTCAAACTGTTGCATCCATAAACGCCAGAAGAGCATTAGCAGACATGTCCCAAACAAAATCAAATTTTTTCGACAAACTAAAGCACGCAATTTCTTTAACAAAGATCTTTCCAAGAATAATTCTTTTTGTAAACAATCGATGAAGATGCAAGACGGAAGTATCATTATAGCCGTTTCTTTAAAAAGCATTCCTGCAAAAGCAGTGAGTACAATGGCAACATTCGTAAAAATAGTGTTTTTAGTCGCGTCCGAGGTGTTAACGGTTGTTAATAGCAGTGCCACCAAATAACAAAAGCAAAACATCAATTCTGCTCGGCCTACAATTCCACAAACTGCCTCAGTGTGAATTGGATGCACAGCAAATAATGCCGCTGTAATCGTAGAAATTGATCTTTGTTTTTCTTTGTTGTTTAAGAAAGGCAAACGAACTTCGGATAAGAATGTCCAGGCCAACATTGTGTTTAGACAATGCAAGAGAAGATTAACAATTTTCATATGTTTGCTTTGCATATGCCAGAGTACATATTCTACGTGAAACATCAGAGTTGTGAGTGGCCGATAAGATTTGTGAGAGTTCTTATCAATCAGTGGTGCACCCCAAAAGTCATGTATAAAAATAGCACTCAAATTGGTAGAATAACTGTTGACATCCCGATTCTTCACAATGGCTACGACATCATCGAAAACGAAGCTGCCTTCCAGAGCATGCTGATAGCAAACTAAACAAAGTAAAACAAGGATGCAACACAAGTTAATATTCTTAGTTTTGACCGTCTCTCCTTCCATCACAATTTATTTATCAAATTCAAAGCCTTTCCTTCCTCTCTTTTATTTCAAGTTTATCTGTTCACCAGAGTTAAAGAGATAGGACACTTAGGACCAGAGACGAGATAGGAAACTCTTATCTCTGCTTAGCACTAATAGACACGCATTTGCTCTATACAATTACAGAATGGTACAAATTTAGTTGGGATTTGGTACCAGAGATAATGAGATAGGAAACATTTTTCCCAAAAAAATTGAGGCAAAAAAAACCCAAATTTTTATACGACCGTAACTCACGTACAGGGCCCCTAAATATATATGGGTAGTTCACCATAGTCATGTCATGTACGACATTTCATGATAATATTATGTCAACAATTAATTGTATTAACAATTGTTCGTATTAATTTTTCTGTTCAAATTGATTCCGTGTTTCTCAGTTAAACCTCAGGGAAAATAAATTGTTAATAGCCACAGCTATTTTAAATTATCTGCGCGTGGTGTCCATACTCTGGACAGAAATACAGTGCCCTCAGATCCGCGTACAGGATTACCGCAGTGTTCCGAAAATTGTTCTCGAGAGCGCGCTTGAAATATTTGCGGTTCAAGTGATTTAACTGATTATAACAAATAAGTTCAGTCGTGTCTCACCGAAAGTAAAATTTAAACATAAAATATCGCGTATTCCGCCGGTTTTAAATGTATTTTTTTCATAATCCCTCTGGTACTTACTACCTAGGAAACGCGTACTTGCGTCAACATCAATCAAAAACATAGGCTCGAGTAGAAGGTTTTTGGTGTCTATGCGTCAAAGGTGTGGTGAATATGGTAGAATCGTTTGAGGATTTTGATTATTTTTGAATATTGAGTTTGAGGAATTTGATTTTCACAAAAGGTACTTCGTGTTTGTTAAAAAATAGATCATCGATGAAGAGGGAGATAATTGTGTGGAAATTGAATATTTTCTCTCAAGCTTCTAAAATACAATAGTTTTTATCTAAAATATTTTTATCAAAAATTTTGTCTAAAATAAATAGTTGAGGGAAATACTGCTCTATGAGACCCCGTTACAGTCGTTGCAGAAATCACACCACTTTTGTTTATACGCGGTGAAAAATGTTGTTGACTTTTTCCGGAAATTGTATGAACGCAAACAATAACAACAATATGGCTCGTTCAAGTATAGCGTTCGTGAAGTAAGCAACCGAAATAAACTCTGGTCTCTGGTAAACAATGCATAAAAATAGACCTCAAATCACTTTTTCGTGTGGTGAATTGGGAGTTGTCCTATCTCTTTATATCTGCTGTTCACACTAATGATAGTAGAGTTGGATAGTTCGTGAACGATCTAGTTCAATTCAACTATTCCCACTTACGAACAAAAGGACATAGTTTACAGTTTTTTATTCATTTAGGTCTTTATGATGTAAAACGAAACGTATGGAGAGATTGCGACGCTGGCTTTAACAGGACGCTCGAAATTTTTTTATTATGCAAAACTGTTGTTAACTTCCTGCGATAAAGTTCGTTTTCCATTGGCCATCTGGCGGCCATTTTTGCAATTACATGCAGAGTATTGTCATGTGAAAATTATGTAATTATTTTTAGAGTTATTATTAATTTCAGTTTTTTACTGCGTTCATCCATTGCAAAAAATTTTAATAACAACCTTTTGATAAGTTTCCTTTTGTATCTATTATTTCAAATATAATAATTAATGTTTCCAGTTCATTCATATGTTAAACATGAAGATATAGGTGTTATGTTTATATCGTAAAGCCTGGTTCCTACAACACAAACATTTCGTTTATTTTCAATTGAGTTGCGGATCCTACATATTGTTCTGAATTATGTCAATGCTGTCACTACAGTACTTGACGCAAATTCCAACCGCAATTAAACTGTAGTCGCTGTATCTTGGGTAGCGTGAATACAACAATCTGAATTTGTAAATGTAATAAACAATATCTCATAAACTGTGACAAAAATTCAGATGATTGATATTGGTATCAGAAGACTAAAAAAAAAATTAATGTATGTTATATAATCGAAATGTTGAAATATTTAATAGTTTCGAGAATTTTATGTATACTACTATTTTTGTCAGACTCCGGTTTTTAGCTTTTTTTCCACCGTTAATTTTCCTCCACCGAAGGATGTAGCTACTCCACCAAGATACAGCGACCAAATTGTTTAATTGCGATCGGAATTAGTAACAATTACAGTAACATATTGTTGCAAACTTTCGCAACGAGGCAACCTTTTCGCTAAATTTTACACGACCGAAATGTACGTACAGTTTTTTGCATATGGATGCGTAGTTCACCATAGTTATGTCACGTATGACATTACATGAGAATATTATGTAAACAATGATGGATTTCGTATTGATTTTTAGAGTGATACAAATAATCAATATATCTATATTAAATTCTTATAATAATGAAGAATTTAATTGTTAGAAATGAGATTAAAAGGATGGGCTTATATTTTCATGATCGTACTAGCTCCGATTTGTTCGTCGTTCTTCTGTCGGTTTTGTGCTTCTTTCCTAACCCTCATAAATATAAAATAAATGCCCGCCAGCTCTTGGCGGCGGGGTTAGACCCCTTCGAAATTTCAAATATTAATAAAATTTAATTAAATATTTAAAATATAAAATTTCAAACACTTTTTGAAATAAACGGAATTTTAATATTACACTACCTTTCTTCCCCTTTAATTATTTTTTTAAATAATATGCGTGATTAGGACATGATTGTTTTATGGAGAAAATCCATTTTCAAATTTACAACGAACTACATTTTGCAATTAGTTGTTTGTACACTTTATCACTTTCTTAATAATTTTTCGCATGTGGCGGTATCCCAAACCAGAAAAATTTTAAGAAAAATCGCGTGATTTTTCTTAAAAATTTTTTGACTGCGGCGCTATTCCAAAACAGATAATTTCTGTTTTCAATCCCGAAATGGGATAGCGCCCAAGTTTTAATTTAAATTTTATCCCGACACATAATTATATTAAAATATTTAAATTTAGCAAAAACAAAAAGGGAGTTAACGGTTATAAATTCAACAAAAGGGACATAGCTTATAGGAACAAATGTTGCATACTTTATAAAATCGTAATGCATATATATATATATATATATATATATATATATATATATATATATATATATATATATATATATATATATATATATATATATATATATATATATATATATATATATATATATATATATATATATATATATATATATATATATATATATATATATATATATATATATATATATATATATATATATATATATATATATATATATATATATATATATATATATATATATATATATATATATATATATATATATATATATATATATATATATATATATATATATATATATATATATATATATATATATATATATATATATATATATATATATATATATATATATATATATATATATATATATATATATATATATATATATATATATATATATATATATATATATATATATATATATATATATATATATATATATATATATATATATATATATATATATATATATATATATATATATATATATATATATATATATATATATATATATATATATATATATATATATATATATATATATATATATATATATATATATATATATATATATATATATATATATATATATATATATATATATATATATATATATATATATATATATATATATATATATATATATATATATATATATATATATATATATATATATATATATATATATATATATATATATATATATATATATATATATATATATATATATATATATATATATATATATATATATATATATATATATATATATATATATATATATATATATATATATATATATATATATATATATATATATATATATATATATATATATATATATATATATATATATATATATATATATATATATATATATATATATATATATATATATATATATATATATATATATATATATATATATATATATATATATATATATATATATATATATATATATATATATATATATATATATATATATATATATATATATATATATATATATATATATATATATATATATATATATATATATATATATATATATATATATATATTTATAGTAATACATATTAACAAAATTCAAAAAGAGTATTACGATAAAAAGTCAGTTTTGTCCGGAACTAAACCACCGATCCACATGAAAGAAATTTTGTATAAATACTTAAATAATCTAGTTTTCTATTTAAAGTACAAATGCATACACTAATTACACATTTTATTTAGAAAAAAATATTATAATTGGAAAAAAAGTAGTAGGATGTTAAATTTTCGTTTAATTCAAAAACCATTAACATTTCGATAAAATATCTTTTTACATGAAATATTAATATTTATACTAACTAACGGTGCTTGGATATTTCGCGGTTTAGGAGATATCAAGACATATTTTTCACACTTCAAAGGCCATCAGCCCCACCCACAAAAGGCAGCGGGAATTAATTTTATATTTTTTAGGATCAGGAAGAGAGCACAACGACAAAAAAAACGTAGCTACTACGATCATGTAAATATGTTCCAAAGGATGATATATTTTAGTTAGTAGTTCTCTGTGTTACTACCAACTAATACCAAATCTCTTTTCCAGGCGACGAAGGAACGTGACGGAGAAATTTATCCACACTACATAATCAATACGAAGATTCGAGTTTGAGAAAGCGCATGGATTAAATAGTAATGGAAAAATAAAAAAGTGAAATATTATAATATTTACCAAATATTTACCAAAACGTATGGATTGATAATTATTATATTCATCAGAGCTTTAAATATAGCGATAACAATGCTGGAAGAGATAAAATGTGTGAATGGTGTACCAATCGATTAAAGGGCATTGGCGATTGGATACCGGAATCTAATTTTTACAAATACTAACAGACCACTAGGGATTTTCCACTAAATTTCGAACTAGAGAAAGATTTAATATTCTCTGAACATCTTTGTTTATACAGGTATGAAATGAGCAATTACTCTGAATTGAAGTCGCCAGAAAATGTCTAACAGGAAAGAGGAATTCTTAAAGCCATTGGAATAATTGCGGATGGTGACGTTAATACATACTAGATAAATTCCAGGAGTGAGCCCTCCTGACTATCTTATGGATGGCGCTTCTATACTACTACCTATTTTCCTTCATGTGACAAATGAAGAACGAGTTCCGGACGCTTGTGCCGCTCCCGGCGTGAAATCATGCTACAAACTTTGAATCCCACTACAATTGTGTGTAATGATATACAAGAAAGTCGTTTGAGACGGATACGCAGGGTAATTGTAGTATCTGTTTGATTATGACAGACTATGGAAGTGCAAACGTTTGACATCAATTCTCGAAAATAACTCTTATTTTCAAAACTTTTATATAAAAGTAAACTTTCAATTTTTATTTTTAGAAGTAAAAGTTAAAAGTTTACTTTTACGTTTAAAAATAAAAGTAAAAGCTTACTTTTAACTTTTACTATTATTTATAAAATAAAAGTTTACTTTTAACTTTTACTTTTATTTATAAAAGTAAAAGTTTACTTTTAACTTTTACTTTTATAATTAAAAGTTAAAAATTGACTATTATTTTTATTTTAAAAGTTCTTCAATAAGAGTTATTGAAGACTTTTTCTTAATAAAGGTCTTTTGTTGATGAGATAGATGGTGGTCAATATGAACTAGCATTGAGCTACGATATGATGAAAAGAATGGTTCTTAGTTGGTGGTTGGAAGGTGTAAATATATAGAAAATATTAAGAAACAGATTTTTGACATAGTGGGAAGTGGGAGGGAGCCACTAAATACCGTTAAAGGGGGTTTCTTACGAAAAAATGACTGCGCCATTAGATACCAAATGCCTTGAAACTGATTTGAGACTTAGTGGTACCGAGCGTGTGCTCCACAAAAGGGGGCGGAAGGGGCGTTTTTTTAATCGATACCAAATGCCATGAAATGCGTTTGGGACATTGTATAATGCGGGCGTTGGGCACCATCTATCTCATCAACAAAAGTTGGGCGCCAGTCCCGTTGCAGTGTGGGCAACAAAATGGCAGTGACCAGTGTGCATGCTGAGTTCACTAGCCATGAGGCATGCACCGTGGTTCCGAGGCCTCACCGAAGGCTTAAAAGCGATACCACGGGTGATGCGCGAAGTATAAGGGTCTTCAGACCCTTATACTAATACTTCAGACCCTTATCCATCCGCTAATATAAAGCCCACGCATATAGCGCATCGTGGGTAGGCTTCTCACATTGTGAGAGCTTCGTGATGGTTGTGGTTACCACCCAAAGAAACGCGGGTAGAGACCTTGCAACCCCGTACTTGCAGAGTTCGTACTTGCAACCCCGTGCGGGATGGCCCGCCGTGGACTTAAGCCAATCATGGCAGGCGTCCACGTTAAGCACAAGGCAGAAATCATCAACAAAAGGCTTTCATTAAGAAAAAGTCTTCAATAACTCTTATTGAAAACTTTTAGAATAAAAGTCGTTGAATAACTCTTATTTATGACTTTTATTATAAAAGATATAAAAGTTTCGACCCCTGTTTGATACTGAATTAGTTGAATTCATGCAATATTCGAGAATATAATGTTTACTTGATTTACCGAGTACACCGATTCGTCACTCCTTAATTGAGAATGATCGGATGGATAAGTACACCGAACTCTGTATAATGTTATTTTATTATTTATAAAATGCAATTACAATTTTATTTATTTCCTATGATTGACAGATATAAAATTCCCATTAGAAAGATGAATCCATTTCTACGCTACCCGGGGTATGCATGTTGGCGAATTATTGGTTTTGTTTTTGATGTCCGCTTCCCCAGTAGGCCTATACCACCCATCTACAAATATGCAAGATACACTTATTTAATAAATTATACATTATAAGTTGTTTGAGATATAAAATTGTATAATAATATGTAAAAATTTAAAGTAAAATTTAGTAAAGTGAATGTTATATGTTATGAACGTTAATTTAATGATTATTATGATGATATAATGACAAAATGTTGTGAAGTTAAACGCTAAATAAATGTATAATAAACAGAGTGTTGAAATGATGCAAATAGAAAATGTTCATTCCCAAATATTATATAATATTATACACTAACGACCCTATTCTGGTTGTTAACTAAGCTCATCACATTAAGTAAGAGAAAGGAAAATATCTAAGCATTAACAGTTGTTAAGATTTCGAATTCTGGCGAAAAATTAACAACTGATTTCTCAACTACTGATTTCTTAATGACAACTAACGTCGTAATAAGAAGAATCAGTGCAAAATTATTTTTAGCTGAATTTGTATTTGGTTACTATTCATAAGAAAAGCATTAAAAAATATGGAGGAATGTGCTTTTCTCGAGATTTGTAGTGAAAGAAGCAAAAAAAGAAAAGAAAAAATCGAGAGACGTCGTTATTTAAGACCTTCACGAAGCCAATTATCCCTTTGCATTGTGTGATGATGTGTTCGTAAAAAAATTTAGAATGAGCAAACCCCTGTGCTGGAGATTAATAAGATTATGCCATAGGATATACAGAAGACATGTTTATCTATTTATAACTTTATTTATTTTAGTAAAAAACTATAAAAAACATAATATATATATATATATATATATATATATATATATATATATATATATATATATATATATATATATATATATATATATATATATATATATATATATATATATATATATATATATATATATATATATATATATATATATATATATATATATATATATATATATATATATATATATATATTATATATATATATATATATATATATATATATATATATATATATATATATATATATATATATATATATATATATATATATATATATATATATATATATATATATATATATATATATATATATATATATATATATATATATATATATATATATATATATATATATATATTATATATATATATATATATATATATATATATATATATATATATATATATATATATATATATATATATATATATATATATATATATATATATATATATATATATATATATATATATATATATATATATATATATATATATATATATATATATATATATATATATATATATATATATATATATATATATATATATATATATATATATATATATATATATATATATATATATATATATATATATATATATATATATATATATATATATATATATATATATATATATATATATATATATATATATATATATATATATATATATATATATATATATATATATATATATATATATATATATATATATATATATATATATATATATATATATATATATATATATATATATATATATATATATATATAAATGCTTACTTCTCAAATGGCTCCATAGTTCTGTTTAACGGATGTGATATTTGGAGCTTATAACGTGCATTTCACCATGCTTCGTGAAATTTCACAGTCTCGTTGCTGTTAATAGTTTTTCAGAATACCAAAATTAACTAAGCTTGACAAAGTCATTAGCAAGATCTTAACAAAAAACCTTGTTAACAGCCAGAATAGGGCCGTAAGTATATTTTACTAGCATATTTTACTAGCAGCAGATTGCCATTGAATTATTTTACCGAACTGATTCTATAGATGTGCGACGGAAAGAAAGTTTTGTTTAAAATTTGCAGGTTCTAGAATAAATCTAAAACTGCCGGCTTTCCAATTGGAACAACTGGAGCTCTCAATTGGAAAACAATAGGGGCCGCTTGAACAACATCTTACAGTAATTCATGGACGGCAGCGTCCAGAAACCTGATGGTGTGGCCATCGCCTGGACATCCACCCTTGCTACATACTCGCACACTAGGCATATTTTTCAACAGAATTACACATTTTTTGGAATCTTTAAAATATTTTTTAAATTTACAAATTTAAAAATTGTGGTAAAAAATATATTGCGAAACAGACACAACGCTGCATATTAAGTTAAGCAATGAAACTTAAAAAATACGAAACTGATGAAACGTATTGAGGCATGTACATAAATTGTACGAGTATGTTTAACATAACAAGCTCAATAATTCAATACATAAGTAAATGCTTGAACTGAAAACTATCCAAATTCCGTATAGAAATTATTGAAATCGTTGAAATTACAAACAAAAGTGACCTACATAATCTTGTTCAGTAACAAAAATAATGAAATTTGCTAAATCTAAAAGTAGCTTGAAGCTCATTTAGCGAGCTATATTGGTTTAATATATTGGTTTATTGATTTTTTTTTATATCCTATTCCCTTTAAAAAATGGGAATAGGATATATTAACGTTGATACTAAATTTGTAACGCAGTGATGAAGCTACAATAAATATAGAAAAGACCGGCGTGAAGTTAGCATCCTGCGAATTTAGCATCCGGCGAATTCAACTGCATAACTGTTTTAGAGCTCTGTGTCATTTACACGGCGAAAATTACCGTTGCGGAAGCTAAGGAGAAAGCACATGCACCAACCCAATTTTGTTACTATGCAATCATATTTTGTTACTATGCTGTGTTTTTTAACGAACTGTATAGGTTTTACCTATACGAATGACACTTACCCTGATTTTGTACAGGTTTCTATCTAGGTCATGGGGATATTGTAAAAATTCCCTCTTTCATGAATGTAACCAATTTCACACATTTAAAAAAATAAGCAAACCAAAAGTGTTAAAGATGGCGCCACAATCAAAATACTCCTGAATGTCGAAATACGTCTTTATTAAAAAAAATTGTGAAGTATATTTTATAGAAAAGTATATATATTATGGCTCAGAATGATCCCCTGAGTCGATTTAACCCTGTCCGTCCGTCTGTCTGACTGTCTGTGGAAATCGCGATTACAAGAGAACGAATGAAGCTATGATCATGAAATTTGGTATGAATGTTTTGGTATTGAAATCGGACACGCGAACTTTTGGTATTTAATGTGAATTAAATCGTGTTTAGAGCTCAATTTCTCAGCTCAGAGTACGAACATAAAGGTAAAATTGTATATCCGAGTCTACTATCTAATTTGAAAATAAAATAAAAAATGGGCGTGGTCCGCCCACTACAGACAAAATTCGTACAGGCGTAAAATTAGAGATAATGACATGAAATTTGGCACAAATATTCCCTGTCATCATAGAATGGGTGCTGTTGAGAATGGGCGAAATCAGAAAGCTGCCACGCCCACGCCTCAATTAGAGCTGTTTCAGAAAAAATTAGAGTTGAAAAGAATAAATAAAGCATTAAATTTGGTACGAATGTTCTCTGTCATCACAGGCTGGTTATAAAAGTACTCATAATAATTTAAATATATATATATATATATATATATATATATATATATATATATATATATATATATATATATATATATATATATATATATATATATATATATATATATATATATATATATATATATATATATATATATATATATATATATATATATATATATATATATATATATATATATATATATATATATATATATATATATATATATATATATATATATATATATATATATATATATATATATATATATATATATATATATATATATATATATATATATATATATATATATATATATATATATATATATATATATATATATATATATATATATATATATATATATATATATATATATATATATATATATATATATATATATATATATATATATATATATATATATATATATATATATATATATATATATATATATATATATATATATATATATATATATATATATATATATATATATATATATATATATATATATATATATATATATATATATATATATATATATATATATATATATATATATATATATATATATATATATATATATATATATATATATATATATATATATATATATATATATATATATATATATATATATATATATATATATATATATATATATATATATATATATATATATATATATATATATATATATATATATATATATATATATATATATATATATATATATATATATATATATATATATATATATATATATATATATATATATATATATATATATATATATATATATATATATATATATATATATATATATATATATATATATATATATATATATATATATATATATATATATATATATATAT
The DNA here is from genome assembly GCA_963966595.1 of Physocephala rufipes. NCBI lineage: Eukaryota > Metazoa > Arthropoda > Insecta > Diptera > Conopidae > Physocephala > Physocephala rufipes. The sequence goes on from OZ016501.1 coordinate 39,226,141, forward strand.
ATATATATATATATATATTGTCAAGTGCAAAAAACGCTGACCATAAAAAAAAAGGTGAAAGAGAATATAAAAATAAAATGTGCTTGCTAATTATTGCCGTGACAGCGTTCTTTGTCCTCAGTGACTTTAATTTCTTTTAAATCAGCGGCTTTGCACTTGAAATATGATTCCTTTTTTTTGCATAATCGACAATTTGTCACAATTGCTATTTTGCTATTGTATTGATTTTTTATATGCGTAATTGTTGTAATATTATTATTGAATTTTGCATAATCGGTAATTTGTTACAATTGCTAGTTTGCCATGCTTATGTTGTTGTATTTGTTATTGATTATATATAGGCAACTTATTGACAAATAAAACACAGTCTTCAGAAGTTTCAATAAACAAACAGACCAAAGGAGTTTCAATACGAATTGCTCTGATTCAGTTCATGTACTGAATATCAGAATTAACACACATCAAAAAGGGTATATTCAGTTCAAGTACTGAATATACTAATAACTATATTTCAAAAAGGATATTCAGTTCAAGTACTGAATATCCAAATAATCATATATCACAACAGGATATTCAGTTCAAGTACTGAATATCCAAATAACTACATACAAAGAATATTCAGTTCAAGTGCTGAATATTTACATAAATTTCCCGAAGTAATATTTAGTTCAAGTACTAAATATTACCTTAATTTTGGTGACGAGATATTCAGTTAGGGTACTGAATATTAACATATTTTTGGTGACCCCGACGTGATCCTTCAAAGAAAAAAATGGAGGAATTCGCAAAGATTCAACTGAACATCGGGAAAGAAATTGAACGGGTTATTTCCAACTTTAAAAAGGACTCAACTAACCGAAAAACCCAACCCAAATATTTTGAGGAACGGATCGAAAATTTAAATCAGCTCAAAAATAACCTTGAACATAATGAACAAGAATTTCTAAATTCAACCGACCTCGATACAAGCCACGAATATTTCACTCAGAAATATTTTGAAAAAATTTCATCTCTGGCAAATAAATATATTACAATATTATCAGACGAAAAATGTTTGCTCGAGGCAAAAATCACACCTGCCAAAGATTCACAGGCTCAAGATTCAAATGGCTCAAGCATACCGAAGATTATAAACAATCAAAAAGCGCTCATCAAAACTATTCAGCAAATAATTGAAGAAATAAATTCAGACGTTACACCAAAACAAAATGTCAGTTATTACAAACTGAAGCTGAAATTATTAGAAGAATACTCGGTTTATTTCAAATCAAACAATAACAAAATTTGGACCATGTTCGACGACGAAGAAGTCAGCAATTACTCGTGGGAACTGTTCTTCGATATAGATAAGCAGATCAACGAAGCTCAAATTTTTCTTATGCAAAATTTAGAGGATGCAAAACCGCCACTGACATGTTCCAGTGAAGTTAACTCGTTACAACAAGTTCCATTACCAAAAGTAGCTATTCCTACTTTTGATGGAAGCTACTCTAAATGGCAGCAATTTCATGATCTTTTCAACAATATGATCCATCAACAAAGGTTACCAGCAGTTCAAAAAATGTGGTATCTAAAAACGAATCTTTCTGGGGAGGCAGAGCGATTAATCCGACACTTAACACTATCTGAAGAAAACTATTCATATGCGTGGAAAATTCTGAACGACCGTTTTAATAATAAGCGGGTACTCGCAACAACACTTTTGGACAAAATTGTGAACTACCCCAATTTATCAAATGATGCTAATTCTTTAAAGAATTTTCATGATTGTGTGCAAGAAAGTCTAATGACTTTATTAAACCTTGGCATCCAAATCACCAATTGGGACCCACTCTTATTGCACATTTTAATAAGAAAATTAGACAAACAAAATCACATATTATATGAACAATCACTCCAAAATCCAATGGAGCTGCAAACAATTGAAGAATTTTTGGAGTTTATATTAAAACGTTTTCAAACACTTGAGGCGGTAGGTTCTAAGCCGGCCTCATTTAAAGTAACGTCTGCGACCTTTTCAGTCAATAATCAGTGCAAATTCTGCAAGGACAATGAACATCCATTATACTACTGTAAGAAATTTTTACAATTAACCCCGTCGAAAAGGCTTTCTTGGATTCAAAATCAAAAAAGGTGTGTCAATTGTTTAAAGGAAGGGCATTCATCAAAAAACTGTTCTTCACGCAGCTGTACTAAATGTAGCAAGAAGCACAACTCGTTACTTCATCTGGATCGTTTCAATCAAAATGTTCAAGATCATAAGAAGTCTATTGAAGACACCCAACGTTCAAATCACGCATTAACAAACAACAATCTTAAGACTAGAAATGTCAACGTACCTCAAGAAGGTCCTATCAGTGCTACATCCTCGTGTATCAAAATTCCTTATTGTACATTACTTGCTACTGCAAAGGTATTAATAACATCCAACAATGGCCGTTGTGATGAATTTAGAGCATTGTTAGATTCAGGATCACAAGTAAACTTAATTTCTGAACGAGTCATAAAAAGGCTACAAATTTCTACACAAAGCTCTGCTATACAAATAAAGGGAATAGGTGGTAGGAATCAAGATTCCAAAAGAAGAGCTAACGTTCTACTTCAGTCAAAAACAAGTAATTTTGCAACCAGATTGGAAGCTTTCATTTTACCTACAATAGTACCCTCACAACCGTTTCGACAGCTGGATACATCTACATGGAATATTCCAAAACATTTACGTCTAGCTGACCCAGATTTCGCGATACCAGGAAAAATTGACATACTGCTCGGAGCAGAACACTTTTTCAATATTGTCTCTCCTGGACAAATTAACATTGGCAACTCGCTTCCAATTCTTCAAAATTCCAAGTTAGGCTGGATCATAGGAGGCAAAATTTCAAATGTACCTAACGAAATATCCACTTGTGCAATCGGCATAACAGACGACTGTGCGGACACGTTAATAGAAAAATTTTGGAAACTGTAAGATATTGAATCCGACAATAAGGGATTCTCAGCTTCAGAAATTCGTTGCGAACAACACTTCGTCGAAACCACCACTCGAACCACCGAAGGCAGATTTATAGTTCGCTTACCATTTTTAGAAGACCCAGCAGAATTAGGAGATTCCAAAACAACGGCAAAAAGCAGATTTCTAGCTTTGGAAAGGCGTTTGAACAGAACTTCAATCTCCAACTTAAAGGCTAGTTATCACGACTTTATGCAGCAGTACGAATCGCTTGGACACATGACCGAAATAAAAGAAGAAGAAGTCTTATCCCCACATTACTTCATCCCTCATCATAGCGTTTTAAGGCCAGAGAGCTCAACCACCAAACTCAGAGTTGTCTTCGATGCCTCAGCGAAGACCACTACTGGAGTATCACTGAACAACATCATGCACAAAGGCCCAACTGTGCAAAGCGAGTTGTTCTCAATTTTACTACGCTTCAGGTTACCGACATATGTCTTCACAACGGACGTAGAGAAGATGTACCGTCAGGTATTAGTTCATCCAGACGATCGAATGTTCCAGTTAATCATTTGGAGAAGCGACGTAAACCAACCGCTCAAATATTATACACTAAATACTGTCACATACGGAACAAGTTCAGCTCCATACTTAGCAACCAAATGCTTACAACAAGTAGCACAGAAGGGGATGGAAAGTTTTCCGTTAGGTGCTAAGACTTTAATGGAAGATTTTTACGTAGATGATGGCCTTAGCGGATCAGACAATTTATATACAGCAATTCAAATGCAGAAGGAATTAACAGAATTATTAAACACCGCTGGTTTCAAGCTTAGAAAATGGTGTGCCAATAATAAGAAGCTGTTGCAAGAAATACCACCAGATGATGCTGAAATCAATCTCGATCTTGAGGATTCGAGCACAAAAACGTTAGGATTAGTATGGAAACCCAAAGCAGATATGCTATGCATAAAAACGAAACACACGAACAATTCATTATTCACCAAACGTAGAGTAATCTCTGATTTATCAAGTATATTTGACCCTTTAGGACTTATGGGCCCCATTGTTACCAAAGCTAAAATATTCATACAAAGTTTATGGGAACGAAAACTGGATTGGGATGAACCTCTTCCGAGGCTTCTCAAACTTGAATGGGCGGAGTTTCTTCAAAATCTACATTCTATTGATAGCTATAGCATTCCAAGGCATATCTTCGCTAACAAAAAGGCAATAGAAAGACAGATTCACACCTTCGTCGATGCTTCAGAGAAGGCCTTTGGTGCGGCGATCTACATTAGATCAAAACTATCTGATGGCAGCATTGTCGTAAGGCTTCTATGTGCAAAATCACGTGTTGCACCATTAAAAAGACAAACGCTGCCTCGCTTAGAGTTGTGTGCGTCCGTATTAGGAGCTAAGTTGACCGCAAAAATAAAAAAAGATCTACGTATGCAAGATGAACGGACAATTTTTTGGACAGACTCACAAATAGTGTTAGCTTGGATTAATGCTTCATCTTCACTATATCACACATTTGTCGCCAATAGAATTTCAATCATTCAGGAGCTGACAAATCCTCTTCAATGGCGGCATGTAAGCTCTAAGGAAAATCCAGCAGACCTAATATCACGAGGGATAGCTCCAGATAAATTTCAACAATCTCACACTTGGTTCTATGGCCCTCTCTTTTTAAGTGGCAATGAGTTACAATGGCCTCGACCTTTTTTAAAGTCATTAGCTGTTACAAATCAACTAGAACAAAAGAAACGGTCACAAACTGTAGCAATTACAATCAACAGCCCTGATGTGGAAGATATTATTTATAACATAAATCACAGGAACTCATTTAATAGCCTTCTGCGAATAGTAGGGTACATATTTCGATTCATAAAAAATTCTCGCGTTCCTAAATGCGATCGCCCTATTGATCTTGCATTGTGCCCAAAGGAGCTGCAACTATCTATGTCAATGATAATCAAAACCATTCAATCATCGGACTTCAAAGAAGACATTACTCATCTACGATCTCATAAAATGGTGCAGAAATCGAGCCAGTTATCCACCTTATCTCCGTTTCTCGATGATCAACAAATAATTAGAGTTGGAGGTCGATTGATTGAGTCATCCCTTCCTTATGATGCCAAACATCCCATGTTGTTACCATACAATGATCCCATTGCCAAATTAATCTTGAATTCCTTACACAAAGAAAATATGCATTGCGGACCGCAAGCATTACTGGCCATTTCAAGACAGAAATTTTGGATAATTAAAGGAAAAACAATGGCCAGAAATGTAGTTCAAAATTGTGTGCGCTGCACTAGAGTTCGCCCTAAGTTTTTTTGTCAAATAATGGGGAATCTACCTACAGAAAGAGTCAGTCAAGCTCGTCCATTTATAAATTCAGGCGTAGATTATTGCGGCCCCTTTTGGATTCATCACAAAATTAGAGGGAAAAGGCCACACAAGGCTTATATTGCAGTCTTTTGCTGCTTTTCAACAAAGGCTGTACACCTGGAAGTTGTAAGCGATCTTACCACAGAAGCATTTATTGCATGTCTGAGAAGGTTCATCTCTCGAAGAGGACGATGCAAAACATTGTTCTGCGATAATGCAACAAATTTTGTTGGCGCCAGGAATCAGTTGCAGGAATTGTATGATGCCGTCTTCGCAAATGAAGCCCAGAAGAAAATAATCAAGACATGTAGTGAAAAGGGGATTGACTTTAAGTTCATCCCACCAAGAGCTCCTCACTTTGGAGGACTTTGGGAGGCTGCAGTTAAGTCTGCTAAACACCACCTTATCCGTAGTGTTTCAACAAGCAATCTTACTTACGAAGAACTTGAAACAGTCGTCGTTGAAGTAGAGGCTATACTGAATTCTAGGCCTCTCACACCGTTATCTGACGATCCAACAGATTTAGCAGCCCTTACACCCGGACATTTTTTAATTGGAGAATCACTAGTATCACAAGTCGACTCTCAATCGAAATGCCAGAAGATGAGCTTAAACACAAGGTGGAAATTAATCTCGAAACTCAAACAGGAGTTCTGGGCGCGATGGCAGCGTGAATATTTAAATCAATTACAACAACGATCCAAATGGCGTGAACAACAAGATAACATAAAGGAAGGAAATTTAGTAATCATTAAAGAAGATAATTGCCCACCACTTCAATGGCCGCTAGGAAGAGTCATTCGAACCTACAAGGGAAATGATGGCGCCGTTCGTGTTGTAGACCTAAAAACATCAGCAGGAACCTCGAAGAGGCCTATTCATCGACTGGCACCACTGTTAAAGGTTTCTGAATCGCTCGAAAACAAGGATAATCCGGTAACGACGACAGCTCAAGTAAGAGAAGATGACGACATTCCGTCTAAAAAACTACGATTATCGCGTCAGTCCTTGGCATTAGCTCTCCTTTTGGTCTTTCTCCCATTAAGCCTAGCACAATCAATAAATGTCACAAAATTCACAAACAGTCCTGGTATATATTTCGAAGAGCTTGGCGCAGCAAAACTAACGTCTTCAGAATGGAAAATAATAGCGTTTTACGATCTGGACCCATTACGACTGGAACACGAAAGGTTGGAGAATGGTACTCGTGGTCTTCAACACCTATGCAACAATTTTAGTTTACGTTCCACCTGCTCTCCTATAGTCAATCATTTTTTGCATATGACTACAGAGTTGAACATAGACAGCCAATTGATTTTTAAACAACGCAACTCAAGAGCCGCTTTAGACATCGTGGGAAATATCGCCAATAAGTTGTTCGGAGTATTAGATTCTGAGTACGCTACTACAATGTCCAAAACAATAAAGAAAATTAACAACAATGAAATTCGGTTAAGTAATCTGTTGAAACAGCAAACATCCATAATCGATTCAACAATTAATATAATAAAAAAGGATCACATAGCGACAAACGAGAAACTTGATCAAATGCATGAAACAACTAACCAAATACTTAAACAAGTAGTTGAGGAAAGCGTGCATAACAAAATATTTCAAACCTTTACGTCGCTAACAATACAGCTTTCAATCATTGTTACAAATCTGCAACGAATACAATCCGCTATATTCGATGTTTTAACTGACACGCAGCATGGTAAAATCAACCCGTTGTTATTATCTCCACAACAGTTAAAAGCTGAAGTTGTTAATATCAGAAACCACTTGCCAAATTCTCAACAGTTACCAGTGGAAGAGGAAAACTTACTACAATTGTTCAATTTAATGAAATCAAAGGCAGGTGTCTCGGTGGACCATATAATTTTTATTATCACATTTCCACTAACAGAGCAACAGGAATATGATTTGTTCCATGTTGTGCCCATACCAGTAATCTACAACAAATCTCTTGTCTCAATTGAAACTGAAACAGAAGTCTTAGCAACAAATCGTCACAAAGACATATACTTCCCAATGACTCTAGTAAATTTCAAATCATGTACTCTTCTCAAAAATTCTACTTATCTATGCTCAGACAACCAATCTAAATTTCACAAGGGCTCTTCATTTTATGCCTGTGAAATTGATATGATTAATAATAATACATTTAACAATTGCGGAATCAGAAAATTAAAAGACGACTTCACATGGATTCAGTTGTTTCATAAAAATCTCTGGATATACGCAACAACAACTGACGTACAAATGACTGCTGTATGTGGAACCGATGTCAATCAGTTAAAACTTATCGAGTCCGGAATAGTATCCATGCGTTCAAATTGCATCGTCCGGAACAACATTATGACCATTCGAGGACATCCCACATTAGAAAGTCATATGCACGCGTCTTATGCTACGTTTGGTAATTTGACGACCTCGACTGAGTTTGCTGAAATTAACACTGCCGTCAACACTAGCTCAAGAGGATCCTCAAATCATTTGAAACAACTTGCAGAATTATCAGCCTTACAAGATCTCCTAAGGTCAAAAAATATTGAGAATCTTTCTGAACACATTCAATTCACCGACACTCATCAGTATGCCGTAAGCTACACCGCGTTGATCATTTGTATTGCTATAATAGGATTCCTTCTCTGGAAAACGAAGCTTCTTCAAAAAATGGCTAAAACCACTTCCTCCGAAACTCCACCACCTAAACCTAGACGTCTGGGCCAACAGCCAACTTTCATCGTAAGCGAATAATTTCGTGACAACAAAAATTGTTATATTATTAAAAAATCTATATGTTAATTATATTATGTATACTACACATTATTACACACAATAATATTATGCTTGAGCGAATTAATAATATTATGCTTGAGCGAATTATAATTTTGAGCGAAGCTCAACGGGGGCAGGATGTCAAGTGCAAAAAACGCTGACCATAAAAAAAAAGGTGAAAGAGAATATAAAAATAAAATGTGCTTGCTAATTATTGCCGTGACAGCGTTCTTTGTCCTCAGTGACTTTAATTTCTTTTAAATCAGCGGCTTTGCACTTGAAATATGATTCCTTTTTTTTGCATAATCGACAATTTGTCACAATTGCTATTTTGCTATTGTATTGATTTTTTATATGCGTAATTGTTGTAATATTATTATTGAATTTTGCATAATCGTAATTTGTTACAATTGCTAGTTTGCCATGCTTATGTTGTTGTATTTGTTATTGATTATATATAGGCAACTTATTGACAAATAAAACACAGTCTTCAGAAGTTTCAATAAACAAACAGACCAAAGGAGTTTCAATACGAATTGCTCTGATTCAGTTCATGTACTGAATATCAGAATTAACACACATCAAAAAGGGTATATTCAGTTCAAGTACTGAATATACTAATAACTATATTTCAAAAAGGATATTCAGTTCAAGTACTGAATATCCAAATAATCATATATCACAACAGGATATTCAGTTCAAGTACTGAATATCCAAATAACTACATACAAAGAATATTCAGTTCAAGTGCTGAATATTTACATAAATTTCCCGAAGTAATATTTAGTTCAAGTACTAAATATTACCTTAATTTTGGTGACGAGATATTCAGTTAGGGTACTGAATATTAACATATATATATATATATATATATATATATATATATATATATATATATATATATATATATATATATATATATATATATATATATATATATATATATATATATATATATATATATATATATATATATATATATATATATATATATATATATATATATATATATATATATATATATATATATATATATATATATATATATATATATATATATATATATATATATATATATATATATATATATATATATATATATATATATATATATATATATATATATATATATATATATATATATATATATATATATATATATATATATATATATATATATATATATATATATATATATATATATATATATATATATATATATATATATATATATATATATATATATATATATATATATATATATATATATATATATATATATATATATATATATATATATATATATATATATATATATATATATATATTTAAGCCGCCGACATTTTATTTGAACGTTGTTATTATGAGAATCAGGAATAGGATATATAAGCTTCGGCCAGGCCGAAGATAACGTTCTTGCTAGTTAATAAATAACGATAAAATTTAAACCACAAGATAAAATTTAAACCATCATAAATTTATACCACATTCCAAAATGCCCGCAATACTGTTTTCATTCGAAGGTTTAAAGGTACTTAAAACACTACGAGCCGCATAAGCAGGTAACGAAGCGATGTCAAAAAATTATTAATGTATGCCAACGCCAGTATTTATATGCATTTGCTTTTCTAAGAGTTTCTCTTAAGGATGAATTCATCACAATTATGTAGAAGAAATAAGATGTGTGCAAGTAAATGCAAATAAATCATTCGATATATTTATATTCAATGTGAATATAAAATACATTGAATAGAGATAAACTATTCAGGATAGAAAAATGAAGTGTTAAAATATTTATATTCCTTCAAAGTGAAGATAGATAATATCAAGAAACTACATTAATTCACATTATTATTAATAACTATATTAATAAATAAATTCTTTTAAATATTTGTTTATTTAATTTTATCATCACTTGCATAAAAATTTACTTAAATGCTTTGATTAGCTTATTAAATAAATCACTTAATTTCGATAATCTTAAAAACGTTGCACCGTATTTCATTTCGTTTAAATTCTTATAAAATTTTAACAATATTATTAAATTAAAGTGAAGATAGAAATATAAAATAATTATATTAATGCAGTATAGTAAAACACATGTACTACAATTTAATTGCCTTAACGTGTGATTAGCAAACATGGAAATTCGAAGAAAGGCCCTTGACTTGGGTTCAGGGTAATATTAATTAACCAACATGCTAAATTTATTTAAGTAAATCGTCGTAAATATTTATTTAATTTATTTTACTCTCTTTGGTATGGTTTGCCTCATTAAGTAAGTCACTCACATTTTGCGAATCACTAAAATATTACAATATTGACAATATTTTCAACAATTTCGCCGATAAATTAATATATATATATATATATATATATATATATATATATATATATATATATATATATATATATATATATATATATATATATATATATATATATATATATATATATATATATATATATATATATATATATATATATATATATATATATATATATATATATATATATATATATATATATATATATATATATATATATATATATATATATATATATATATATATATATATATATATATATATATATATATATATATATATATATATATATATATATATATATATATATATATATATATATATATATATATATATATATATATATATATATATATATATATATATATATATATATATATATATATATATATATATATATATATATATATATATATATATATATATATATATATATATATATATATATATATATATATATATATATATATATATATATATATATATATATATATATATATATATATATATATATATATATATATATATATATATATATATATATATATATATATATATATATATATATATATATATATATATATATATATATATATATATATATATATATATATATATATATATATATATATATATATATATATATATATATATATATATATATATATATATATATATATATATATATATATATATATATATATATATATATATATATATATATATATATATATATATATATATATATATATATATATATATATATATATATATATATATATATATATATATATATATATATATATATATATATATATATATATATATATATATATATATATATATATATATATATATATATATATATATATATATATATATATATATATATATATATATATATATATATATATATATATATATATATATATATATATATATATATATATATATATATATATATATATATATATATATATATATATATATATATATATATATATATATATATATATATATATATATATATATATATATATATATTGTAACGAATTCGAAATGATGGTAGAATTCCCAGATGGTAATTACACGGCGGCGCCAGAACGTCCACAGCGCATAATAAGGCATAGACAAAATTCGCGGAAGGACAGCAATCAAAATATTGGAATTTCCACACCAGATAATTACGCGGATACGCAGATGTTTACGCGCTAATTATTCAGAGCCGAAGGACATTTGGCAATTAAGGAAACTGCATTTAGTAATGGAAGCCGAACGCCTATAAATAGCAAACGAGCATCTCATCGAGAGCAGTGATATTCCAGACTTTGTGAAGAACATAGCAGTGAGACTCTAGACTTCGTAAAAAGAACGTAGCGGTAATATTCTGATCCTTGTAAAGAACGCAGTATTGAAATTCTGTTCCGTCAAGAACATACAAGTGAAAAATTGTATAAAGTGCTTGATTGAAATCAAATAAATAAACCTCAAATTAAAGCTAGAAGAATCCGCGTATTTTTGTGAGGGATTATCGGCAATCCAGCGATCGGGCCCCGTAAATAATCGAGGGGAAGTGATTGTCCAGTTAAGAAGAAGAAACACACGTAACAATTGGTGTCAGAAGTGGGATTGCCAATTAATCCCAAACATGGTGAAGTTTGCCGATTTAAAAATACCTCAGCTAAAGAGCGAGCTGGAGTCTCGCGGATTGCCTATAGCAGGTAATAAAACAGACCTGCAGTTACGCTTACGAAATGCAATGGAGAGTGAAGGCATCAATGTGGATGGATACGAGTTTTCTTTCGAAGTCTCATCAAAAGTGGAGGAGCAGTCCGTAGAACAGCAGACATCTTCATTCGATATGAATATGCTTTTGACAGCTATGGCACGAATGCAGGAGCAAACTTCCACCCGCATGGAGCAGCAGCTGGCACAAAACACCTCTCAATTGCTGGAGCAAATTTCCACACGCATGGAGCAGTTGGCACAAAATACCTCGAAACTACAGGAGCAACTATTACGCATCGAGGGAAATTCTGGCCAATTACAGGCCAGACAAGATGTCTTGGAGAACGAATTTCGCAGACTGGAATCGGAGCTTGCGCGACTGGAAGGTCATATCCATGAAAAACAGTTAAGTGGACCAGATGCAGCTACCAGTGCTACGAAATTGAAAGCGCCCACATTTGACGGAACAGTACCGTTCAAAATTTTCAAACTACAATTCGAAACAACAGCAGGAACTAATCACTGGTCTACGGCAGAGAAAGTTGCAGCATTGGTAGTATCACTAAAAGGTCCCGCCGCTGAAGTGTTACAAACAGTTCCTGAAAAGGAACGTGGTAATTACGACGCGTTAATGGCAGCAATCGAACGGCGTTATGGCAGCGACCATAGGCAACAAATATTCCAAATGGAGTTAATGAATCGCCAGCAAAGGGCTAACGAGTCGCTGCAAGAATACGCAACAGAGATAGAGCGCCTCGCACATTTGGCCAACGCAGATGCCCCAGCAGAAGTAATCGAATTACTTAAAACTCAGGCATTCATGAATGGAATACGGGATACGGATACCAAACGTGCAGTTTACTCCACGCCAAAGAAAACATTCGCCGAAACAGTAACGTTGGCCTTGACACAAGAAACAGCCGGACTTCTCAGCAAGCAGGCGCACAAAGTACACCGGCTGGAGGTCGGACCAAGTGAATCTCTGGAAAAGACCATGAGGGATCTTATGCAAACTATTTCGCAATTAGTCTCGCGCAAAGATAAGAAAATTAAATGCTACAGGTGCGGAAAAATAGGACATATCGCACGGAATTGTAATGCTGCTGGAAAGAGAAATGAAAATCCAGGAAAGAGAACCGCCGAAGATGCAAATGGTGCTGGCGAAAATAAGAAGCCGTTAAACTAAAACGGACCAGTTCAAAGGGGCACGAGCTGGTTCCCACTACTGATGGCCCCACAGTATCCGTCTCACAAATACATCGAGGAAGCAATAATTTAACCGTGAACGGGACTATTAGTGGACGATCGCGGATCTTTACCATGGATACTGGTGCAACTCATTCCATCGTCCGATCGGACCTAGCAGGAGATAATATCGAGTCGCTGATTGGCTGTAAACTGCGAACAGCTTCAGGAGAAGAAGCTGCGCTCTCTGGGAAAGTGGTGTGTACCGTTCAGATAGGAACGCTAGAAGTGATTCACACTTTCTTGGTGGCAGAGATAATGGACGAAGTCATAATCGGCGTGGACTTTATGTTGGCCCATGGTCTTACCTTAGATTTGAGAAGAAGAATGCTTACGTGCCAGAACATGGAAATACCGCTTAACACTGGATATGAGCAGCCACAAATCAGGAATGCGAGCGTAAGCCACCGTCAACAGATCCCACCACAGTGCGAAGCAATCCTGTGGGCATACGTCGAAGGAAATTGTGGGACAAACCAGCTGTGGGTAGTAGAACCATCAGATCAGACGAGGAATATATTGGTTGGACGAACACTAGTACAAATGAAAAAGGATAAGCGGATCCCAATTCGAGTAATGAACGAGTTCAAATCGCCGATCACTTTGGACAAGGGAGCAATAATCGGACAATGCCAAGCTGTGGAGGCTGTGGTGAGCTGTGACAATAAACAGCAGGATTATAGCAAGGAGGTGCGAAAAGGAAGCTTGGAAACTTCAATAATGAGAAGCTGGCTCGATGAGTTGAGTGGTCCAGAAAGGGCAAAAGCGAGACGACTGCTGGAGAAATACAGCTCAGTGTTTGCCAATAACGGCAATAAACTGGGGAGAACCTCCATCGTAAAGCATCGGATAGACACTGGCGACGCAAGACCAATTCAGCAGGCGCCACGCAGAGTTCCGCTAGCAAAACGAGAGGAAGCGGGCCAGATAATCAAGGAAATGTGTAAAGCGGATGTTATTGAACCATCAACAAGCCCATGGAGTTCACCGGTCGTGCTAGTTAAGAAAAAAGATGGAAGCACCCGGTTTTGCGTCGACTACCGGAAATTGAACGATATCACAAAGAAGGATTGCTACCCCTTGCCACGGATAGACGACACCTTAGACACATTAGCTGGAGCAAAATGGTTCTCAACGCTAGATTTGCAAAGTGGCTATTGGCAAGTCGAAATCGAAGAATCCGACCGCGAGAAAACTGCTTTTAGTATCGGAGATGGGTTATGGCAATTCTCAGTGATGCCATTTGGGTTATGCAACGCTCCAGCAACTTTCGAGCGATTAATGGAACACGTGCTCAAAGGACTCCATTGGAAAACATGTTTGGTGTATCTTGACGACATCATCGTCATGGGCCGGAATTTCGATGACCACCTGGAGAATTTGGAGGAAGTTTTTCAACGAATTGCGGCGGCTGGATTACGGCTGAACCCAAAGAAATGCAATCTATTTAAAAGCGATGTGACATACTTGGGCCATAAGATCACAACTGAAGGAATACATACGGAGGAGGACAAAATAAAATGCGTGCGAGATTGGCCTCGACCCACAAATGTGCATGAGGTACGAAGCTTCCTTGGGCTTTGCACGTACTACCGACGTTTTGTGCCCGGATTTGCTAATGTGGCAAGGAGCTTACACAATCTGACAAGGAAAAATTGCAAATTCGCGTGGAGAGAGGAAGAGGAAAATTCTTTTCAGCAGCTGAAGAAATTGCTTTGCACAGCTCCAATATTAGCATACCCAGTTCCCGGCGAGATGTTCATTCTAGACACAGATGCCAGCGCCCATGGAATAGGAGGTGTGCTGTCGCAGACTATAAATGGCCAGGAAAAAGTAATCGGATACTTCAGTCGAGTCCTTGGAAAACCGGAGAGGAACTATTGTGTCACAAGACGAGAACTCTTGGCAGTGGTCGAGTGCGTGAAACATTTTCACAAATACCTCTATGGACAGCATTTCCGCTTGAGGACGGACCACGCAGCACTCAGATGGTTGCTCCAATTCAAAAATCCGGAGGGACAAATTGCACGATGGATAGAAAGGTTGCAGAACTATGATTTCAAAATACAGCATCGGAGAGGTGGGCAACATGGAAACGCTGATGCACTTTCTCGACGTCCATGTGCCCTGGAATGCACTCATTGCTCCAAAGCCGAGAGGAGCGAAGGTATAGTCGACATCCGATTGATGAGTCTACAGCCTGCTGATGAATGGGAGCCCAGCGCGGTCAGGAGGAGCCAGCTGGAGGACGCAGACTTGGTGAAAATAATGGAAGGAAAAGAAATAGACAAGAGGCCGACTAAGGAAGAGATGGCACCAGAAAGCCCGTTGGCCAAAGCATACTGGGCGCAATGGAATAGCCTGAAATTGATCAATGGGGTACTGCACCGAACATGGGAGAGTGAGGATGGAAAACATAGCCGAGATTTAATTGTAATCCCGAAATCCAGGATAGCGACTATTTTAAAGGAGTTCCACAATGGACCAAGTGGAGGTCATCTTGGCGTTACAAAAACCCTGGAAAAGATTAAGCAGCGGTTCTATTGGGTGAACTCTCAGGACTCAGTTGCAGAGTGGATAAAAAACTGTCCGCAATGCATGGCGGCCAAGGGTCCGAAAACAAGGAGTAGAGGAAGACTGCAGCAGTACAATTCGGGATCCCCATTCGAACGCATTGCTATAGATATTGCTGGTCCGTTTCCCACCAGTGATTCAGGAAACAAATATGTGCTGGTGATAATAGACTACTTCAGCAAGTGGCCAGAAGTATATGCAATACCGAATCAAGAGGCAAAAACTGTGGCTGAGACTTTCGTGCAGAACTGGGTCACGCGATTTGGAATACCAATGGAGCTACATTCAGATCAAGGAAGGAACTTTGAGTCTGATATATTTCAAGAGATGTGCTCACTGTTGGGTATAAAGAAGACTCGAACGACGCTCACTGTTGGGTATAAAGAAGACTCGAACGACAGCCCTACACCCGCAATCGGATGGCATGGTAGAAAGATTTAACCGTACACTGGAAGAACACTTGAGGAAAGTGGTTGGCAAATGTCAGCTGAACTGGGACAAACACATCCAAATGTTTCT
This sequence comes from Physocephala rufipes, assembly GCA_963966595.1. NCBI lineage: Eukaryota > Metazoa > Arthropoda > Insecta > Diptera > Conopidae > Physocephala > Physocephala rufipes. The sequence goes on from OZ016501.1 coordinate 39,242,668, forward strand.
ACTGGCTTACCGATCGGCAGTCCATGACACTACGGGCCACTCACCAGCAAGGACTATTTTTGGAACAGATTTGCGACTCCCATCGAACCTCAAGTTTGGAAGCATCAATGAACGTTCTGGAAATGGAAGCGACTACTGGAAAACCCTTCAGGACGACATGAATGAAATTCATCAATTAGTAAGGCAGCGAACACAGTTGATGAGCAACAAGATGAAGGATCGTTACGATCAAGCGATGAACTCCAAGGGATTTAAAGAGGGCGAACTTGTGCTACTGTACAATCCGCAACGAAAAAAGGGAAGGTGTCCAAAACTACAAACGTCGTGGGAAGGGCCATACAAGATCGTAAATCGACTGAACGATGTTGTATACCGCATACAATCCTACACGGCGAGGCGAGGGAAAATGAAAATCGTCCATCTCGAGAGATTGGCCCCATACGGATCTGGGAATTTGGTGTCTGATCGGGACGATCAGAATTAAGCGGAGGGCAGTGTAACGAATTCGAAATGATGGTAGAATTCCCAGATGGTAATTACACGGCGGCGCCAGAACGTCCACAGCGCATAATAAGGCATAGACAAAATTCGCGGAAGGACAGCAATCAAAATATTGGAATTTCCACACCAGATAATTACGCGGATACGCAGATGTTTACGCGCTAATTATTCAGAGCCGAAGGACATTTGGCAATTAAGGAAACTGCATTTAGTAATGGAAGCCGAACGCCTATAAATAGCAAACGAGCATCTCATCGAGAGCAGTGATATTCCAGACTTTGTGAAGAACATAGCAGTGAGACTCTAGACTTCGTAAAAAGAACGTAGCGGTAATATTCTGATCCTTGTAAAGAACGCAGTATTGAAATTCTGTTCCGTCAAGAACATACAAGTGAAAAATTGTATAAAGTGCTTGATTGAAATCAAAATAAATAAACCTCAAATTAAAGCTAGAAGAATCCGCGTATTTTTGTGAGGGATTATCGGCAATCCAGCGATCGGGCCCCGTAAATAATCGAGGGGAAGTGATTGTCCAGTTAAGAAGAAGAAACACACGTAACAATATATATATATATATATATATATATATATATATATATATATATATATATATATATATATATATATATATATATATATATATATATATATATATATATATATATATATATATATATATATATATATATATATATATATATATATATATATATATATATATATATATATATATATATATATATATATATATATATATATATATATATATATATATATATATATATATATATATATATATATATATATATATATATATATATATATATATATATATATATATATATATATATATATATATATATATATATATATATATATATATATATATATATATATATATATATATATATATATATATATATATATATATATATATGTATATATATATATATATATATATATATATATATATATATATATATATATATATATATATATATATATATATATATATATATATATATATATATATATATATATATATATATATATATATATATATATATATATATATATATATATATATATATATATATATATATATATATATATATATATATATATATATATATATATATATATATATATATATATATATATATATATATATATATATATATATATATATATATATATATATATATATATATATATATATATATATATATATATATATATATATATATATATATATATATATATATATATATATATATATATATATATATATATATATATATATATATATATATATATATATATATATATATATATATATATATATATAGTTCTCTAAATTCTGTTTATCTAAAAATCGTGGATATTCTTAATATCTTCAATATCATTCTCTGATATATAAACTATTTAGGTAAAAAATAACAATAAAAAGTGGAACTGAAATAAATAAAATAAATAATACAGAATAAATCTTAAATAAAGAATTTTGAACAAACGAATTAAATCTAGAATAATGAATTAATAATTTATACCATCCCTAACCCCTAACACTTCTGATTACCACTGATCAACTTGTATTTTCGCCTTTCTCCCTAAATCTAAAGGAACAAATATAACCCCAAAAGTAGAAACATAAGGTATAAATCACATTATTGTAAAAAATTAGACAACAAAGAATTTTTTACTAAAATCTCATTAATAAAAGGTCTATATTTACCAATAAATAACCTACTAATCTTCCAATTATACAAACTCTAATAATTAAAAATTGAATATAAAAAGGAAGATATACTATAAAAAATCCAAAAATAATCAACCACATTAAAAATCTACCTCCCACAATTTTTATTAATATTAAATTAATTATTCTTAGCGTCAACATTGATATATCTCTAAATATAAAAACTGAAACAAACTTAAAATTTCCTGTTATAGAATAATAAGACAAAGAAAAATAATACATTACACTTAACCCTGTGGAAAAAGAAATAAAAAATCAAATAAATATAAATTTCCTATTATAACTACCTCTAAAATTAAATCACTTGAATAAAATGCAGCTAAAAATGGCATCCCACATAAAGCTAAGTTAGAAATATTAAAATAAATAGAAGTAAAAGAAAGAAATTTAACTAAACCTCCTATAAAACGAATATCTTGAATATTATTAAATCTATGAATAATAGATCCCGCACACAAAAATAGTAATGATTTAAATATAACATGAGTTAGTAAATAAAAAAACTGATTTTAGAATCCCTATATATAAAATCCCTATCATAAGCCTTATTGACTCAAAGTAGATAAAGCAATAATCTTCCCTAAATTGTTTTCAAAATTAGCCCCAAACCATAGCTATAAATATTGTCAACATAGATAAAAAAATAACACTTCTCTAATAAAATTATAATTTAACATACCTCTAAAACGAATCAATAAACAAACCCCAACAGTAACTAATGTAGAAGAATAAACTAATGCAGAAACAGGTGTGGGAGCAGCTATATCAGCAGGTTATCATGAAGAAAAAGGAATTTGAGCTCTTTTTGTTATAGCAGCAATAATAACTAAAATAACAATAACTTGCATCTCATAAGATTTAGTTAAACCCTCAACATAAAATACATAAGACCACCCCCACAATTTAATATTCAAGCAATAGCCATTAACAAAGCAACATCTCCCACTCGATTAGATAACACGGTTAATATCCCAGCATTATAAGATTTAACATTATTAAAATAAATAACTAAACAATAAGGAAATAATCCTAACCCATCTCAACCTAATAAAAATATAATCAAATTTGGACTAATAATCAATAATATTTAAGAAAACACAAACAACAAAACCAAAATAATAAAATGATTTAAATTAAAATCCCCTATTATATAATCCTTTCTACACAAAATTAATAAAGAAGAAATTATTAACACCAAAGCTATAAAAATTAATCTTATTCAATCAAACAACAACCCCATAAAAATAGAAGAAGAATTAAAAGAAACTAAATCCCACTACAAATAGATAAATATATTATTTAATAAAAAATAAGATCCTAAAATATACATTACAAAACTAGTAATAAACAAAAAAGATCTAATAAAACAAATTGACAACTTAATGATTTAAGATATTACTATATAATTGACACCACAAATCAATATTTTTATTAAACTACTCAGAGGCAACCATAAGGTACAAATATCTCTCTTAATAATTAATAAATTCAAAAGAAATCCATGTAAAAAGAGAAAAATAAACTCACAGACACTACTATTTATAACCAAATAAACACCGGAATTAATTCTACCGTGCTGATTATAAGAATACAAATATAAAGAATAAGCAGCTTTAAAGAAATAAATAAAGAATAATATACATAGTATAATAAGACTACACTAACTACACTATTTAATAATATAATTTATCCTAACAAATTCAAAGAAGAAACTCTTAATAAAAACCACCATAAAGTCAAAGAAGGCATTAAACTCATCATCCCTTGATTAATTAATAAACTCCGTCTCCCTAATCGCTCATAATTTATATTAACCAAACAAAACAAGCCTGATGAACATAGTCCATGAGCAATTATTAACGTATAAGACCCACATGATCCTCAATAAAACAAAGTTGAAAGCCCAGACAAAACAATTCCTATATGAACAACAGATGAATAAGTCTCAAATAACTTCATATCTGTCTGACGTATATAAATTAATCTAACCAAAACTCCCCCAATCAAACTGATAGATACTCAAAAATGCCCAAATTTACAAATAAACTTCTGTAAAAAAGGCATAACTGGCAGCAAACCATACCCCCAATTTTCATATAATTCCAGGTAAAATCATGGAACCACAAACCGGTGCCTGTACATAACCCTTGGGAAGTCATAAATGATCCTAAAACATTGGCATTTTCACCAAAGAAGCCATAACTATACAAAAATAAAATAAATCTAAATCATAATAATAATTTATTAACAAATGAAAATTTTTACTACCCACATCACCATATAAATATGAAATACCTAATAATGTAGGCAAAGGAACTAACAAAGTAAAAAATAATAAATATACCCTAGGCTGTAGAGGCTCAGGTTGACACTCCCAAGCCGTAACTAAAATTATCGTAGGAATTAACCTTCTTTCAAAAAATTTATATTTAAATTATTATATATAAAAATTCGCGGGAGAACGTTCGCGCTAAATTTCATGGTGACAGCTTTATTTGTTCTTTTGTAATCGTTTCCCATAGAGGGCGTGCCACGCCCATTTTGTGATTTCACCCATTTTCAACATCACCAGCCTATGATGCCAGGAAATATTTGTGCCAAATTTCATGGCAATATCTCTATTTTCACGCCTGTACGTCTCCAAGAATTTTGTCTTTGGTGGGCGGACCACGCCTATTTTTTTGATTATATTTTCAAATAAGGTTGTAGACACGGATATATAATTTCACCTTTAAGTTCGTACTCAGATCTGAAAAATTGACCTCTAAACACGAGTTAATTCACATTAAATACCAAAAGTAGGCGTATTCCCTGTTCAATAACCAGGAGAATTGCAATAGTACACAAACGATTGCGTTAGTTAAATGATTTTTTAAAGCCGAATTGTAAATTCCAATTTAATTTTTTTAATATATCAATAAAAATTTGCGTTTTCTCTAATTCAACTTGTTGTTTAATTAAAATGTTTAAAAGCTGAATTTGTTTTGAAAGAAGTAAATAGTCAGCACTTGAACGATTCAAATACCTGTGGAAAATATGTTACAAATTTTTTTTCAATGATATTTAATTTTAAATAAGTTTTTAATATCATCCGAGACAGCAAATTTTGTGCATTTTACAATTTTATGAGAGATATGTGCCTAACTAATTTTGAGAAATGCATGATGAAATTATCTATTTCTGAATTACTTAAATTTTTGGACGGATTTGGAAGATTTTTCAGAATTTCTTGAATTAAGTCACTTTTAAATAATTCCCAATTAGTTTTTTAAAGGTGAAAAACTTATCGGAGGTCGAACAAGAACTTCAAAATTGGAGAATTTAAGCCCAATTTTAAGAGGGAAATGGTCTGAAAAAGTTGGGAGACTGGATATATTAAAATTTGGGTTTATGATATTAACTACATTTGAACAAATTAGAAAATGATCAAGAATAGAAAAACCGTTTGGGTAAGGAGGGGTAGAGTCCGACAAACTTACAAAATATAAAGAAAAATGTTGAAGCCAATTATTAAAAGTGTTACCATTTGAGTTGTTAATAATGTCACCCCAGACAATATTCTTAGCATTAAAGTCCCCACCTATAAATGTTCCATCAAATTTTTGTGCAAAGTGTACTAAAGCCGAAAGCGCATCATAAATTTTTTAATAATTAACAGAACTTTTTTACTAATACCATTTACTAATGAATCAATTATAACGAAAATATTTGGAAAACCTAAGCCAGAAATGTTAACTTCAGAGAATTTAAATTATTTTCTTGCCACTATGACAACTCCCAAGGAACTATTGTGCCGAAGAAATATGTATTCATCTAAATAAATATTTTGATTTATTCGTGGATATGTTTTTTGTGTGAACGCAATGTCGATGCTATAGAATTTTAACAAATTCAATAAATAATTTTAATTATCTTTAAAAGATAAAAGGTTTAGAGAATTATGGGCCATAAGACTCATTTACTTCATTCAAGAGACTTAAACAGCGTTTTCTAGCTTCAGTTGTAGAGAGAGATTTGTATTCAGAGAGGAATAATTTTAATTTATCTTGGAGAAAAAGTTCTTCCAATTTGCACAAAAAATTAGCAATTTTTAAAAACTCTTCAACAAAAAAGTTTTTCAATTGTTTTACGTTCCGAGATCTTAAACAAACTTGAGAAAGATTAATCAGGTTGAGCAAAGTTTATATTTGAAACAGATTTCAAAATATTAGCGGAAGCGAAAGGTTTTCTTTCAGAGGATTCACGTTTAAGTTGCATTTTGTTAAAAACATATTTCTTATAAGCGGAACAACCATTAAAATTAGAAGGGTGACCGTGCTGATGACAATTCATACAGTAGGGCAAATCAGTGCTGTTCCAAATGAACTGACACTCTCCTGGACCATTGATCGCATTTTACACATGCTAAAGGTCTGTTACAGTTTCGGGACATATGGGCCCCATTTCTGGCAACGCCAACACTGAACTTCTTGTCTCGTATCTTTGGGAGATTCAAGGGAAATTTTTTGATGAAGGAGGGACCAAAGACCGGCAATTTCTTCAAATGGTTTTCCAATAAATAATGTTACTAAAAAGTAACCGGTATCCAAATTATTTTTTCTCGAAAAGACCGAAGTGAAAAGACTGACCCCATCCGGAATAGGGGAAAGATGAATGATTCTATCACGGCTCCACAGACTTATAGGCGAATTGATATCACAAATCAAAACAAGATCGTCCTTTGCAACTGGCTTCTCACGTCGGCACCATTTCGGTCGACGCGTTATAGTTTGTAGAAATTCCAATATCCAACATTTCCAATAGGTATCGAGAAGCTGGTGACCAAGCCATTGTTTTCTGTGGCACGGATTTGTATCGGTCTCACACACGCCTGGCATTCGTCCTGTGTTAGCCGAGCCTAACTAAGAAAATTATTCGTTGTGAGTGGCTCCTCTTTAGCCAGGCTTACTGGTAAATATGTGAGCGGCCTCGAGTTCACTATATTCTCGGCCTCTATGACAAAAGAGTTGAGAGTGCGTTCAAGAGAAACTATTTCCCTCAATGGGCGAGAAGAAGAAGAATGAAGTCTTTCCCAGACTTCACTTTCTGATGGGTTCGCAGGTGAGCGAAACATCCATTCGACACCTTTCGTAGACAGCTCGTCTTGCAAACGCATTCAAACACATCTTCAACCTTGATTAGAGACCAATAGAGCTGTAAATCTGTGATCAGTCGGTAGTATGATCAGGCATCTCACGCTGTATGGTAGCCAACTTGCAGCATCAATGCGCCCATTCACGCGTAAAATACGCCCTTCACCGACGTATGACGAGAGATCGTGTGAGACTCGTGCAGATAACGTTTCCCTCTTTCGCGACTGCTTCAATCTCGTCAACGAAAGCATCATGCTGGACTAGACAACAAATTAATCTTTCAACGACTTCCAGCTCCGGAGAGATGAGAATGAATGGCTGTCGACTTCGCTCTGCCTGCGAATAACACAAACGGATCGCTTCACCCTCGCTAGTCTGCTAAAAAGCGAAAAACGATTGAAATCTAGCAAGTCGCTAAACAAAACAGCCAAGATGCTCTTCACCGTTATCAGCGAGCAGTTGTCATGCGCCACTCGCTACCGGCCAGGTGCATCGTCACAAAAAGGTAGGTCCATGCAGCCATCGCAAAGACGCATTCAGAGACGCGGTTATTCCATCGGGTGTACTCATCAGCTACGATCTCTGCTGTTGGATTGACGATTTGACGGGTGAGTAGACTCTAAAATTTCGGCTGTCCTCTGCGTGACGAACGGCTTGTAGCGAAGATGCTAGCTTCTGACCCATTTCAATACAATCGTTGAACCAGTCTAAAACACCACCTCGCCTGCTCTCAAAGTATGCTCTCTCAAAACAGTTTTCACTACGCGGCTTCCCAACACTGTGGCCTGAAGTTCAAGGCGTGGGATCGTGACACGCGCTTATTCCAACTGCGGCCTCGTATCGCCAATAAGCAACGGCAGCGAAGGCTTCCTCACTTGCGTCTACAAATAAGTGTAGTTGCATGGCGTTTGGATCTCCTCTATTAAAATATCGTCGCGGAACACTGGAAGATACAATTTCGGGTAACCTTCCCCGTCATTGTTCCCACAAATAGGAAATCGTTTGAGACACCGGCTCATCCTATCCCATCCCAGAGTGGCGCCAAACCTCGCGCATCAACAGTTTAGCGCATATCATAAAGTGGCTGAGAAAACCGAGCAGGTCAAAGATTGACATGACTGCACTTAGCAATTCTCTTTTCGTTGGGGTTTTATCTCCTAAAATAATATCGCTCTTGACTCGGTGTAACTTTAAATCATAATGAAAGTTGCCTGATTCGGGTCGCCAGTATACACCCAGAACCTCTTCGACGTACAGATTGTTCTTCCCATGGAAATCCATCGCCTTGGCCTTTCCTTCGACAGATTCAACCACCGCCGATGAATTGGACGTAAATACACTTAATTCAAAACTACCGTCTGCGTGGACAGCGCGAAGCTTCACAGAAATGTCGATGGTTATTTCGACGGTACTAAAACTGTTAACGTAATCGGCCAAGAGTTAATCTCAAATAGTCTTCGCGGCACATTCATTCTGTCGACAACGGTGATCTGAAACGTTTACTATTTTAACATATTCGGCGCCACAGGGCGAGAAAACCGCTCCAAATATCATGACCGACATTTTGTACACATCAGGAGGGGGTCCTGGCTCCCACGCCATAAAACAGTTGCGCGCACATGTCCGGTGGTGGAACGCCAACCTGTTGGTACATTTCATTCATATCTGCGCACCGCAACGGGCCCTCGCGGAAATGAAATAATATGGCTAGATGTTGGCGAAGACTCTGCGGCAATTTAAGCAGAAATGGATTCAAAGACATACCTTGTGTTTCGGCCATTTAGCTCCTCAGTGGTTCCCTTTGAAACCTACTTTGCTATTACGTCTTCGTTGCATATGACAGGCGGCTACGATCTGACACCAAGTTAAAGTTATAGGCGATCAATTTTTCAAGTTAAAGTTATCGGCGACCAACTGGTCCAAGTAATTGTCGCACAACGTATTGGCAAACAAACATGTCGAAGGTGGCCTCGCACAACTGGGTGACGGCCTTAAAACGACCCATCCCAATTTTGTCTACATTATGAAGGGATTGGTCATCCCATTAGCAATGGTATCCACCGGCGAATCCAGATGACAGTGATCTAAGCCGATCAATATTTTGGGTTCAGTGTTTTTGAATAAATGAACCGGCAATCTCCCGTTATTAACATCGTCGATATCGCTTGTAGTTAAGCTCTGAACCGGCAGGTCCAACTGCGACACATTTTTCAGTAAGCGCTTTTTCGTCATAGCTTATTCGACCGCTAATATATAAATACACCAATGCGGGGACTTCCCGCACCATTGACTTAACAATCCACTACATATCTTATTGGCGCGACTTCCCTCGAAGGCCAAGTTATTTAAAAAGAGCGCTGTCCAACATAGTGACGGACGAACCTTCATCAATCTAAGCGTAGGTATTCACCCTTTGCTTGGTCCATACAGGCAAGACTCTGAATAACAGCTTAGCCTCAGTGGAAGCTTAGGCCGAGCAGCTGAAAACTGCTTCTTCCGGCACGACCTTGTTGGTCAAGCGCGCATCACTGGGCGTCGGATTTGATATTGGCACTGCGTCTAGGCTCAGCACTTGTTCATGAAGAAGCGCATTGTCCTCCTTTAACAGCCATTAATGGAACATCGGTTGCGATTGCAGCAATTTCGATTCGTATGCCCAGGTTTTAAGCACGTAACACACAACTTCAAGCTCTTTACCAAATTCCGTCTCTCCATTATTCATGCCTTTTCAAAGCGTTCGCACTTGTAAACCGCATGACTTCCCTGTCACCCTGTTCCCTGTACGCCTCTTCGGATCTCGCGTCTCGTGAATCTGCACTGCACTTACGGCATGAGCTAGCTCATTTACCCATTACCTACACTTGTCGATCAGCCTGTATGCCTAAACTGCGTGCCTAGCCCACTCTAGCCTCTTGCTCATCGGCAGCTTTGATATCAATTCATCTAAGAGCTTTGACTGCTCTAGATGCTACTGCTTAGATTGCTGCTATATTTCTTGTTTTCGTAGCGAATGCCACAATTCGCAAGCCACTTCGCGAATTCCGGAATAAGTGGAATTTGGCGAAACTGGTTAAGTGACTACTGATCAGCATCTCTGGGCGAGCAAATCGAGCTTTAAGCTAATTTATCAAGTTGCTCACGTTGTTAGGATGAATGAATACCATTTGGGTTTGGAGCATACGACGGTCTTGAAAAGACATTAGAGGCAGTGCAATAATTGTAGGTGTCCAAGATCCGCTTGTTATTGTAACGATCTTGCAACATTTGCCAAGCTGTATTGTAATTACTTTCAGTTATTGCTAAATGTTTTTAAATCAGCCTGTCTGCTTTTCCAGTCAGATTGAATTTCAGGTACCACATTTTCTGAATGTTGGATATCTGTTTCTTATGAAAATCGTCAAACATTTCGTAGAATTGACGCCACTTCAGATAACTTCCATCGAAGGGCTGCAGCGAGATCCTTGGGAGGTGAACGTCTGCATTTAAATTGGATTGCTGTGTTGCGTTCGCCGAGATCCTAGCTCTTTGTGTTAGTTCGACTATATGCTTCCTGATTTCTGCCTCAACAGTTGTGAACTGTTTAACAGTTTGTGAACTGTTGCTGCCTGCCGCTGAAGGATGTAACTGCTTGATGCCGCTTTGATCGAAAGCAGTGCGTGTAGGTGGGACAGGTGTGTTTGCAGACATAGTCTTGTGAGAATCTGCGCCCATTGAGGTTTCACGATCTATTCAGATCAATATTTGATCTATTCGTCAAGCTCCTGAATATAATGCTTAGTCAAATCCGCAATTTTGTCGTTAAGGTCGTTTGAAAAGTACTCGAATTCGAGGGGATTCTCACAGTGAGTCCTGATTGTTGAATCCTGCTGCTCAAAATCCTTTCAATGAATCAAGTCTTTCTTGATAATATGTATGCGACCTTTTGCGCACTGATGAGTCCTTTTTGTAGTTAGATATGAGCCTCTCTATCTGTACTCCGAGTTCCGTCTGGTCCTTGAAGGGTTCCTCTAAACTTTCCATAGTTGACGTTGAAGAGATCCGAGCCGAGGTATAAACGCGAAAATTGTGCAGTGATCAAGGATCACGTCGGTGTCACCAAAAATGTCCGAGAACTTGTTTGTTCTGGAGTTGAAAATACTCTTTTCAAATTTAGCATATTAACCAAATCTGAAATCGTAATTTGTCCTTACTATGCAAATTTGGCACTTTAACCAAATCTGTATATGAATTTTCCCTTTGGACCTTGAAAAACGGTGTTTTTTTTTGAAGATTAATGGCAGTCTCTTTATTAATAATTTTTAGTGCTATATATATACAAAAGGTGCTTAAAAATAAACATAACAATTACAATTTATTGATTAATGTAGACACATGATTAATGATAAATCCAAAAAAGTTACAAAAAATAGATAAAGTTACAAAATGTGCAAGAAAAGCAATTTAATATTACTCAAATTGAACGCTGCGACGGTCAGTGGAATGCACTTATTCGTGTGTCAAAAATGTTGACTTGCAATTGGCGTTCATTGCCCTTAGCCAGACTAAACCCGCTGGCCTTTAATTGCAAACTATGCAGATCAATGACCGCTGCTACGTATATGAATTCATTAAAAAAGGGCATACTATTTCATTAAATAATATGATATTTATGCATGTCATGATGAAACAGTAGGCATGTGAGCCTATTGGCACATATGGGCGTGGCAGGTCCCAAGCCCAACCGCGAATAACGGAAGGAAATAAATCCGCGATAACGAAAACAAAAACTATTCTTCAGCAAGTTGCAAGCCTAGGGGAACAAACTGCGATGAGTGCGTTCACACTTAGCAATCAGCGACAGGAAGCGTACATTAAAAGAAGGGATTTGGATGGGGGACAAGGCCTCCTGAAACTACCATGTCATAAGATCGCGTGTTACGAAACAGTGACAGTGTAGTTCCACTCGTCCAAGGGCTTGCTATTTATTGAAATTAAAATTGAATAACGTACGTTCCTATCCTTTATTTATACTTAATAGTTGAACAACGCTAAGTAGTTATTTTTATTTTAGCCTAATTCGTAGGCAAGTACTTTATTACAGCTGGGGATGTTTCACCCAAAATTCGAATGCTCGATAAGAAACTGAATGAATTGGATCGGGCAAGGATGTTTCCTCATATAGGATTCCTGCAGGAGAAACACTGTGTTTGCTATGTTTGAGCACCATACGTCAAACAAATAGAAACAAATAGAAACAAATGTTTTTTAGTATATATTTTTCTCAATAAAACACAATTATGCAAAAGAAAATATTTACGCGGCCTTTATTGAAACATTAAAATTAACTAACATTTGCACACTTAAAAGTTATAAATATTGTCAATATATTCTAACAATACATATATCGAATAATCAAGGCGAACAGAAATTATATATATAAATTAATTTCTGTAAACAATCATTTGTTACAGAACAAATTATGCATTCGTTACAAAGTTATTCCATTCGAACTAACAACTGACAGATGCCTCTGTGTGCTTAACGTGAACACCTGCCATGGTTGGCTCAAGTTCACGGTGGGCCTACCCACACTCGGGATTGCTGGGTAGACTTTGTGAATACCCTATATCTCGGCAATCAATGACCACGGCATCAACTTTGCCCTGTTGCGCCATTTGTGTACCTATGGAATGCCTGGGACGAGCAGGATATTCCTCGCAGGTTGGCGATCGAGGCCTATCTAAAACCTCTAGCTGGTCTTTGGCTACCAGCTGCCGAGTTGAGGGAGGCGGCCTCCTCCACACGCAACTCTACGCGGAGACTCTTTGGTCTCTACCCGCGTATCTTTAGGTGGTACCACAACCACCACAAAGCTCTCATCAAGTGAGAAGCCTACCCACCGATGCGCTATGTTCGTGGGCATTTATTTTAGCGGGGTCAGAAAAACCCTAGGGTGCGCACCACCCGTGGCACCATTTTATATACTTTGGTAAGTCTTCGGAACTAGCCAAGTCTAGTCCGTGGCAAGTGAACTAAAATAGACCTCCTAGTCACTGTCATTTTGTCCCTCGTCAGCAACGGGACTGGCACCCCACTAACAACTGACAAATTAATTATGGTCACTGCACGAAATATGAAAATTCAATTTAATGATAATTTGCGCAATTAATGTATGTTCATTGCCTTTTATGCGCCATTTTCATCCATATCTAGAATTATCGATTCAAACATGCTCACAGAACCGGATGTGTCATTGCATATGTCGCCATTAATAGACTTTCTCACCATCAATAATCATTCGTTGAAGCTCTTGATAATTTGGCAGATATTGAATTGTGGCAAGGGCAACACAGTGAAATACACATTTGACACCCCCGAAGGCTTTATCCTGTTTACCAATATCACCAATAATAGAATGAAATTTTGGGCAGAGGATGAAACTGAAAAACTAAGGAACGGTTTGCTATAAAAGCGGTGGAAAAGTAGACCGTTTTTATTTATATTAAATCAATATACGGCACAGGCAGGGGTACCTATTAAATCAATATACGGCCCAAACATAAATTCAACGAATTTCTCGAATGTGTAGAGAATCCTTTTATTGAATCAAAACTTTAATGGTATGTTGGCCGATAAAACCGCTAATGCCGGTTACCAAAACCACTTCACCGTTTTTATCTGTTGACTCTACCAATAAATGAGCCAATAAAAGAATAATTAACTCAACCTTCGATGCCTTTGAATGTTTCACCAAAAATCCTTACCGGACATAACATGACTTTCAAATAGTATGAAGAAGGTTCCAGGGGTAATGAAAAACTCTGAAAAAGCCGACATTTAAAATGTCGACAAATAAAGTAATAATTTTAAACAGGCGGAAAATGCGATAGTTTATATTTAAGGTTTACTTTCGGGGAGACACGACGGAAATCATTAATTACAACCAGTAAAATCACTTGAACCACTAAAGGTACAAGTAGTCAACCCGTAACGTAGCGGGGCGTGCTGTAGAACTCAACCTATCTTATGGAGAACAGTGTATACGGTTATAGAAATCGTGACGGAGCGTGACGGAGCGTAGAGACCTATTGAAATTTGTTTCTCCTCCGTCGAGTTACGAAAGCATTTCATACACCTAGCCATGCTCTTTATGATTCCTATGCGTAATATATGGGGTAGAGCGAGACAGCATTTTAGTTTTCTCGTCCGTATTTTACAACAAATAAATGACAGCAAAATATTTGCCGAAACTCAGTTTTCATTTTGACGTGTTCACTAATCACTACCACGTATTCTACAGCACGTCCCGCTACGCTACGGGTTGACTACTTGTACCTTAATACTTCATGCGCGCTCTCGGGAACAATTTTCCGAACTTTGGAGTGATCCTGGACAGGGATCTGAGTCATGGCATTTCTATCAAGAGTATGGGTACCACGCGTAGATCATTTGGTGGTCCAATCTCACTTGAAATAGTCATGCCTATAACTTATTCAGTATTCAACTTAGTTGTATGAATACAACATAAGATATTAACTAATGTAATTATAATAAGATAATAATAATAAGATAATAACTGAGCTAACAAGAATTACAAATTTTAAAGATATAAACATTTTCAACAGTTTCAGTACAAATTATTTTATTAAAGTAAACTAACAGTCAACAAATTAATCAATTAAAGGCAATGCACGCAATATGAAAATTCAATGTATTAATTTTGTATAATTAAAGTATATCAATTGTCTTTCTTGCATCATCTTTGAATTATATATCTATATCTCGAATTATCTATGCAAACATGCTCTTGGGAAAAACACCTGCTTCGTGCACTGTTTCAAGTTTGTTAATCCGTTCCCACTTTGAGTGCACATTCGGGCACAATTTTTGAAACTTTGCGTTGCTCCTAAATTGAGGGCACTGCTCCTAAATTTGACTGAGGGCACTGCATTTCCGGAGTATGGGTGCCATGGACACATAATTTGGTGGTACAGTCTTACTAGAAATAGCGGCGACTTCTAGTAACTCAAGACAATGAATATACAACATAATTTTTCCAACATAATTTGTTGGACATTTTCCATATTTACTAATAACGATGCAATTCAAAAGTGCACACAATTATTGTGTGCAGTAACATAGAATATGAAATTTGTTAAACTTGATAGTTGTTTGACGCATATGCAGCAATGTTAATATATTATTTTATTAATTTTTTTAATAATTAACGAAAAATTTGGATATAATACTTATTGCCAATTGGCAACAACACTGCTTTAATGCACTAATCGCCGCACATGCAGGCAACACTAAAATCATGGAATTTAACGGAGAGGTGAAGAAATAATTACGGTATGCCAATGCCACATATTTTACACATTTGACTTTTCAAAAGTTTCTCTTGATGGTAATGAATAAATAATTCCGTGTAAGTCTGGCTATTAATGTGAACACCTAGGAGCTTAAGAGTTAAACTAAATGATTTACAATGAAGAAAGAAACTTATTGATAATAATATAATTTTAACTAAAAATAAGAATAGTCATATTTGGAACTAGACTGCTGCTCAATGCGACTAACACTTGGCTTCAGAGTATTGGTAGTCGCTAATAAAACAATGTGAAGAACTTTTTCAAATAAATTATTTGCCGTCATTTTATTTTTAGTTTCTTTTTAGATTCTGGTGCCCAAAAATTGGCTTAAATGATTTGATTGCTCTATTAACTAAGTCAATCGAATTTGTTATACATTAGAATATTTCATGAAATTGAATTTCGTTTATATTCTAATGCATATGAAATAACTACATTTATTTGTTCCTATCAATTTATACACATATTTTGGTCATCAAATAAAATATGCGCACAAGTAGTCCACGCATCTTAAATCATAACAGTATACATGGAAAATAATTGAATTTTATAAAAATAAAGCAAAAATAAAGCAGGTGAAGTTTTAAATGGATTGTAATGTTGTTACGATTGTGTGTGGAATCAGAGTCCTTCTTGTTATTCTGAATAAAAATTGGTGTTAGTAGAAAAAATGGAATTGAAGAGACGGTGCACTATTGATCGTAATTTGTCATGCACGAAATCTGATTTCGTCATGAAAAGTTGCGATACCCTTTTATTGCAAGGCAATTGGGTTCTGCCGATAAGTTAGGCGAGCATGTGACGCCGAATTACCATAGTGTTCCCCTTTTTTGTCTATGTCCAATATTCGGTGTACTGGCAACTATTGTTGCATATAAGTAGTCAAGCAGTTTTATTTAAAGGCTCAATACACCAAATTATCAACAAAAACGCTCGTTTGAGTTTGTACAGAATAATCATCTTTAATCTTTATTTTCGTCTCTATTTATGTAAAAATCCTAGCCTAATTTCGAATAATACTTCCAACGTCGACAACTCTGATTGGTTATCTTTTGATTGGTTACAGTAGTCAAAAATTAATTATTTTGCCCTTGGCCGTGCATTAGTTCTTTAACTTCATCGAAGCATCGAACTTCAAAACGCAACGCAAGAATATTTATCACCGTGCTACAACAAACACATGTCGCGTGCCGTAGCGGTATGACAAATACACAGCGAGCGGTCACTGCACTAAAAAAAGATCAAATTACTTTTTGGTGAACGACCGTCTGGCTGTCGACAAAAATTATATTTCGTTGTGTGGTTCTAGGAGGAGTGCGGGATGTGGTCAACATGTGTGACACACGCACTACAGGATTGTAGTTTGGAGTCTGAAAAAGGTGTAATATCTGGGTCTGAACCTTTGATTTCCGAGAAAAAATCATGTTTAAGGGTCTGTAACATAAAATTTCACTGAAGAAATTATGAGTATTTTAAATCAGAGTTGCGTTGTAAGAAGTTCCCTATCTCGTTATCTCTGTTAACGAGTTACGAAAGGAGAAAAGGGTAAAATAAGAACGACAACTTAAAAATCGGATTTTATATGGAGACGACAATTCAAAAGCATTCGTCTGTTTTTAGAATAAAAACCCACTTTCTCGTCTCGTCTCGTTTCTCAGAATACCAAAAAGACAAAAAAGACGTAAGAAGTTAGTTGAATAACGAACTCGTCTCTTGCATTACCTAAAGACGAGCTTTTTGAATAGCAGCTGTTTTTCAGCGCAAAAATTTGCTCGTTTTGTCTCGAATCGACTCTTAAAATAAGTGTGTAAATAAATCAATAATTACGTTGGCATATCAAAACAAAGCTTGCGAAGTTATAAAATGTAGCGTCCGGGTCTAAGGCTTGGTCTGCAACTTAAAATTTCCGCTAAAGGCATTATGAGTCAGGATGTGAAACTCACTGACAGAGATAACGAGATAGGAAACTTCTGACAGATTGGCAAAATGCAGCTCTGATTGGCGTTAGTGTTAGTTGAAATTCCTGGAAATCGGCAGTTACGTTCCCAAACAAATCAGAACAATTCTTGGAATTGCAAACTTCGTTCCCAAAAAACTTTTCAGCCTCAGACCCTTTTGGCAATCCCGTCTACATATCCCAACACCTTTGTTTTGAGATTCCAACCTAGTTATCGATATATAGTGTTGAATTAAATTTCATGTACACTTTTATAGTTCAACTTGTGTATATGCTTTGTATTTATATATTGTTTGATATAAGTATTAATTTATTAGCGAAAATATTTTTCTTTTGTACATATAACAAAACAAACGCAAATGAAACGATATTGCGTGTAAGGTTAGTGATTCAAAAATTAAAAATGACTTGCTTAATAGAAATAACTCTACCTAAGAGGATAAAATAAATTAAACTAATACTAAAAACAATTCACTTAAAGGAATTTAGCGCATTACTTTTCCATAATGTTATATGGAAAAAACCGAACATCTTAGTTCTAGCGCTTAGTTTTAATAATTTCCGAAATGGTGTGACTTAAATAACAAGCTAATAAAAGAATATGTCAATTTAATTTACTCTGTAATGTAAATAATAATGTAAAAATAATAATAATAATAATAATGTGTAATAATAATGTGAACTAATACAATTATTTGGTAATTTCTAACTCCACTTTGAGTTACTGTTATTATTTAAGTAAGTTTTATTTCTATCCTGAATAGTTTAGTTCAATGCAATATATTAGGCATTCATATTAAAAATATGTAGAGCATGGTTTACGTCATTTATATGAATAATGTACATAATTTATAACATATTTTGCGTACTTATTTGTTCAACATTATTGTGATGAATTCATCCTTAAGAGAAATTCGTATAAAAGCGAATGAATAAAATTGCTTGAATTGGCATGCCTTAATTTATTTTTCACCTCCCAATGATTTTTTCATAAATTTTTCCACCATAACTTACATGCGCGGTAAATTTTAAAAAAATTTTAATTAAATTTATAAATTCATAAACTTCGTGTTTTCTAATAATAAAATAATATGCCACGTGTGCGAGGGTGCTCCCAGGCTGGATGTCCAGGCGATGAGGTCGTGTTCAGGTTTCCGGATGCTGCCACCGATGGATCACGGTAAGATGTTCAAGTAGTTGCTGATATTTTCCAATTGATAGTTCTAGTGCCAATTGGAAAACCGTAATATTATACCAATATAAAAGTGTTAGTTAATTTAATAACTTTTAACAGTTAAACATTGTAATTAACATTCATAACATAACATTCATACTTTTTATGTTTGCTTAATTTTAACATTCTGTTTAATTTATCTTTTAACTTTCAAACATTGTAATCAACTTTTATAACATAATATTCACGCTACTAAATTTACCTTTCACTTTATGTTCACGTATATGTATATCAAAAAATATTTACAGTAAATTATATTATCATATTTATTAATCCACTTTATCTCTTTGCTTAATTTCAACACTGTCTAACTGGGCTCAATTTATTTAACTTCTAACTTTGTACGTTTTATTGAAATCATTGTACATATCATTCGATATCAACTTCATATAATGTAATGATATATTTATTTGTTGTAAGGGTGAAATAGGCCTACTGGGGAACCGGACACCCAAAAAAATCGGTAACGCATCACAGTGCATACCTCATGGGTGATGTGGAAATGCACATAATGTTCACATAATTATATAAAAGTATTTACACAATTTTTATAAAAATGTTAACTAAATTAACAATTAATAATAAACTTAGCTTAATTACAATAACATATTAATTGAGCTAAAACAACTTAAAAATTCAATTGTTATATTATAAAACAAGAGTATTAAAAAATTTTACATTTAAATAAGTTTAAGCAAAAAGATAAGATGCCAGACTTGCGAACATTCTGCCAAAGGGTAGAAGAGTAAGAAGAAATCACAAATACAGAAATTGACGTACATACATTTAAATACTATTTAGAATTTTATTATTAAATGATTAAATGTAAATATATTAAAGCACATGATCTTTCAAAAAGAAATTAAATTCAATTACGAAAATTATTCACTAAAATTTTGCTACTAATTCTCTATCCAAACGACGAACACAAGCAGGTCTCTAATCTAATCGTTTCAACAGTTGTTTCCTCTGAAAGTGTGTATCGATTAGTGTTTGATTACGCGTATCGTCCAAGTCAAAATATCTTATGAGGGGATCCCAAAAGCCGTCAGGATTGGGAAGTATATCAAATTCTGGTGATTTATTAAATAAATCTCTCTTTAAGACCACATTCTCTTTCTCGTCCAGTTCCCTTTTCTTTTTTAACTAAAATTGGTCGCATAAAATCTTCCGTTTCACTACTATTATCTCTCATCAAATAAATTCCTTTCGGCTACTTCCATTATTGATACTGCTTCCTCCGTTGTCTTTTTTGCGTCTGTTTTATCTTCACTTCTTTGCTGCTTCTTTTCTAGAAAGGAAAATATTCAAAATTAATTAGAATTCGACCATTATATTGTTTTTACTTTTTGTATTACTTCGCGCCTTCTATACGTTTTAAATTATTATTAGTCTCATTGCCATTCTTGAAAACTTCATGCAGGAGAGTTATAATGCTTGGTTACCATAAATTGTTAAGCGTTCTGAATTGGTTAGAACTAGAGGAAAGTTTAGCTCATTCGCGCATTAAAATCAATGAAAATCTGAAAGAATTGACTATATTAATCGATTGCGACGAAAAATGAAATATTTAATAGTATCACCGTAAATTTTAAAAAGTATGGAGCCTGATTTTACTTTGATGACTGAGTTCTTGTGAATTGAATAATTTGTTAGGCGCGCCTGTTTCAATTTCTTTTTCGAATTAAGTGGCGCCTTTCACTTGATTATTTCTATTTTGTGTAACTTTATAGAACTTATAGAATTTAAATTCTTGTTCGTGACTCTTTTTCTTATTATCTTCACTTCACAAATCAGAGCACAAAACGTGCTTTCAAATCAAGCCACCGCAACGAATTGTTTACATATTTTCATGAAATATCATACGTGACATTTAATATGGTGAATTACGCATACATATACATAACCCCTGTACGTGAGTTTCGGTCGTGTAAAATTTTGGTTTTTTTTGCCACATTTTTTTTAGGGTAAAGAGTTTCCTATCTCATTATCTCTGACCGCAACGAACTGTTTACATATTTTCATGAAATATCATACGTGACATTTAATATGGTGAATTACGCATACATATACATAACCC
Organism: Physocephala rufipes; assembly: GCA_963966595.1. Taxonomy (NCBI): domain Eukaryota; kingdom Metazoa; phylum Arthropoda; class Insecta; order Diptera; family Conopidae; genus Physocephala; species Physocephala rufipes. The sequence continues at coordinate 39,263,682 of OZ016501.1, forward strand.
CTGTACGTGAGTTTCGGTCGTGTAAAATTTTGGTTTTTTTTGCCACATTTTTTTTAGGGTAAAGAGTTTCCTATCTCATTATCTCTGCTCACTGACACTAATTTAGAAAAAGCAAACTCAGAGTTGCTAGTTGAGGCGTTTCCCATTGCCGCACTCACACAGGGGACATTTGTCTCGGAACACGTCAAATTTGTTGTTGCTTCACCAGCAAAACGAAGAAATGAACTGTGGACTATGAATAAATGAATTTGTCCCTTGTGCGACACTTGTGTCCCTTGATATTTACTGGGCACACCAAACAACGGGTTGTCGTATCGATAAAACAGAATATTATGACTGTAACCAGACATGCATTTGTATTGTATTTACAAAAGAGCATTATGAATTTTCGAATGGTTTGTTCAAAAGAGGTTTTTGCTAGGACTACAAAACGTAAATTATATTATTCTTGTTGGAGTTTCTTGACAAAATCTTATTTTATATATTAGAACCATGCATTCACCTATATTGTTTCACAAATGTCTACGCCTTGTGCACTAAAATTTTATGTTTACAAATATTTGCACTTTAAGTGCACATTTTTTGGAAAGGAATCCAACAGCCCATCAAATTCTAAAACATCCCTAATATTAAACAATATAAAAATAAGAATTAAAAATTAGCTAATTAAAAATAACTAAAGAACTAAAATAATACCAAAAATTTAAAAACAACTATGAATATTGTCGATAACTTGGTTTGGTATTCCAAGCTTTAGTAGGATTCTCCGGTGACCAAATATAGCAAAGTTACGGCTAGCTGATCATCCGGTGGCACAGCTTTTCGCATATGCGTTTCAGGCTTCTGCAAATCGGTTTGGATAAAATTTAGAAACTTAGCAAACTTCTCCGACATTCGCAAATAATTCGGGTGCGAATACTTATTGCACACTTGGACGCTATTTGTCAGAACTTCGAAGGCTCCATTTGAGTCAGAGATAATGAGATAGGAAACTCTTTACCCACAAAAAAATGTGGCAAAAAAAACCAAAATTTTACACGACCGAAAATCACGTACAGGGGCTATGTATATGTATGCGTAATTCACCATATTAAATGTCACGTATGATATTTCATGAAAATATGTAAACAACAGTTCGCTTCGTCGGCTTGATTTGAAAGCATGTTTTCTGCTCTGTTTGATTTGTGATGTGAAGATAATAAAAAAAAGAGTCACGAACAAGAATTTAAATTGTATAAGTTCTATAAAGTAAGTTCGATATAAGTTCAATTAAGTTTAAGTAAAAGAAAATATTAATGCGTAAATGAAGAACATAACACGGGCTTCAGACAGAATTCGGATGTTCGTATAGCCTTTGAGCTGGCCAACACCACTGGTGTCTTATTTTCATGTAACCACAAATCCCAAAAACATTCCCAAATAGAATAAAGAGCTGATGAATATTTTTTAATCCTGTAGGAAAGAACAACAAGAAAGAGTTACAAAAGGAAATGCACGGTAACAGCAAGGAACAATTTTTGGGAGCGCTGGAAGGCAAACAATTAATTTGCAATCAAGATAGTATAAAACAGCCTACACAAAATAGAAATAATCAAGTGAAAGACGCCACTTAATTCGAAAAAGAAATTGAAACAGGCGCGCCTAACAAATTATTCAATTCACAAGAACTCAGTCATCAAAGTAAAATCAGGTTCCATACTTTTTAAAATTTACGGTAATTCTATTAAATATTTCATTTTTCGTCGTAATCGATTAACATATTCAATTCTTTTAGATTTTCATTGATTTTAATGCGCGAATGAGCTAAACTTTGCTCTAGTTCTAACCAATTCAGAACGCTTAACAATTTATGGTAACTCACCAAGCATTATAACTCTCCTGCATGAAGTTTTCAAGAATGGCAATGAGACTAAATAATTTAAAACGTATAGAAGGCGCGAAGTAATACAAAAAGTAAAAACAATATAATGGTCGAATTCTAATTAATTTTAGTGAATAATTTTCGTAATTGAATTTAATTTCTTTTTGAAAGATCATGTGCTTTAATAAATTTACTTTTAATCATTTAATAATAAAATTCCAAATAGTATTTAAATGTATGTACGTCAATTCTCTTACAGATTCTCAGTTCTCTTACAATTCTCAGGCTGAAACCACACCGAACCATCAATGCTCCTAGAAAAATATAAAGGTCATTAAATGTAAAACACAAGAGAAAGTTTTGTACTTACCTAGGAAATTATGGAAAGGTTCAGCTTCCGTCCAATTGTTGACTTGGTGTGGTTCCAGCCTTAGTAAATATATAGAAAATTCTTACTAGAACCTTAATAATTAGTCTTATTTTACATGTAAATCTTATTAGCTAACCACCGGCCAACTGGATATTTTTACTGCTACCAATTAGTGAGCAAAATTTTCCAATTCGCAAGCTTACCTTTGGCAATGGACACTTTCCTTCGGGAACGTATATAATTTTGTCCCGCTGGGGCAGTTTCTGCAGCAAATCCTTATTTTTGTCATTTTTCGCTATATTTTTCACTTAATTTTATTATTTTACTCTTTCCAATTATTTTAAAAACAATGTGGTGAAAATATCAGTGACGTCATAACACCAGCGTTAATGATTACAATTTAGGAAAAGTACTTTTTGTGCACTCTGTGTAATTGGCAATATATTATTATTTAATTCATTATTAATTAATTATTAACAATATTAATTGTGCTTATTTCAAACGAGGGTAATTAATTTGAACTTTTGAAATTTACATTCACGGCAATAATAATTAATTTCGTGTTAGGAAAAGTACTTTTTGTGCACTCTGTGTAATTGGTAAAATATTATTATTATTTAATTCATTATTAATTAATTAATAACAATATTAATTGTGCTTATTTCAAACGAGGGTAATTATTTTGAACTTTTGAAATTTACATTCACGGCAATAATAATTAATTTCGTGTTAGGAAAAGTACTTTTTGTGCACTCTGTGTAATTGGTAAAATATTATTATTATTTAATTCATTATTAATTAATTAATAACAATATTAATTGTGCTTATTTCAAACGAGGGTAATTATTTTGAACTTTTGATATTTACATTCATGGTAATAATAATTATTTTAATGTTAGGAAAAGTACTTTTTGCGCGCTTACATTAGTTGGCAAAGAATTACTATTTTAAACAATAATTAATGTCACATAAAGCAAAATTAGTTGTTAGGAACCAGCAACGGCGGAAGTGGTATGGTTTTTTATTGAACAAGGTACTTTTTGCGCACTTAGGGAAATATAAAATTTATCAGTAATTTTTCTTTTTGGTCTTAAAGAATAATTCTGATTGCACTAACGGGAGGTGTGACTATTTCAAATAGAGCCTTGCGATAATTATTTTATTAAAATAGAAAACTAATTAATTTATATCAAATGGTTTTATGTCGTGAACCCTGTTTCAATATTTATCTACGCAAAAGGTGAATAATAAAACATGTACCTCACAGGCAGGTAACCCTTAATTGATTGAATTCAATGCCGAGGTGAAGCACAGCTCAAGGTATGCCAACGCCGATTTTTATATATTATAATTTTTTTACATTTGGATTCGATGCTACCATAATTTAGCCTAGTTGCAGAAGTTCACAAGAATTTTATGAGGATTTCTAGAATAACCCTGTTTGATTCTCCTAATAAAGTTAAATAAATAAAATAAAGTCAAATAAATGAAATAAAAGAAATAAATTAAATTAAATATATATCGTAATAGTTAACGTCAATAGGATTTTTATCAGACCGAGATGCTTTACGATTGTTATAGTTCAACTACGTAGGACTGGATATTTGAACCTTAATAAGTAGTTACCTAGCATTTCTTACGAAATCATAAATATTTTCCAGTCGGAAAAATATTTACCAATCATTAATGATTTCTGGCCAAGAAAGAGAAGCGAAACTAATGGAAAACTATATTACGCGTGTATATCTTCACACTCGCTCTTTGTTTTATCCACGTTCGCAGTTATCACGATTTAGCTAATTCGGGAGTAGACCGGGGATTAAAAATAACATTCATAATAAAACATATTTTCCATCTGGCTTCTCACAAATTACATCAAATTTCTTGTTTAAGCAAATAATACCTTCAAATCTATGTGGATATAAAAAACATGTACACCCGCAATTACACAGTTGTCACAAAAATGTACCTGAATGGGAATGTTTTTATGTATAAATTTTAACTAAGTTGAAATCTCAAAATAATTGCATAAATGATATGTCAATGGGGTCTAAGACCAAAATTTTTCATTGGAAGCCTGACGTCATTGGGGGCACGGTAGGTGAGTTTGAGCGTAAAAATTACATCATTGGGGGCACGGTAGGTGAGATTCTGAGTGAAAACGTCATCAATTTCCGTCCGTTTCCACTAACACTACTATGCATTTCGGCATCAAATCTACAACCAGAGTTGCACTTTTCAGAAGTTTCCTATCTCTTTATCTCTGATTTGAGTTTTTTCTTTTCGCCAGTTTCTGATCCATCAGCTTCTCCGACGAGCTCTACTAACCTCCTCCAATTGTTCTACATTATTTAAAATTGATTTTATTATGTTTGTATCTTGATCCCGAATGATGTATAATGCATCCACAAAATCGATCGCCATAAAAATTAACCCAACTTTAATTTGTTCAATATTTTCATAGTGAACTTAGCGCGCACCACAAAATGAAATGAAATCAAAGAATGTTCGAAAGTAGTCAAAACGCTACCATTTAGCAAAAAAAGTATGAAAAGGGAGCAAAATGTAGTAATAAGTCTAATTAAAAAATCACGCATGGGGATACAACCTACATTCCAATTTTTCCCCTGTGTGAGTGGTATCCGGGACAAATAAATGAATAGTTCCATGTCTCGCGACAAATGTCCCCTGTGTGAGTGCGGCCTATCTCCTTGGATAGATAGAGGTAGGGCACTTCAGTCTACATATTTACTCAAGCCACATGCTGTCAAATATGCGACATTTTATGTTGATCATTGATTCGACATACTTCTTTTATTTTATTTAACCTTGTGTGTGTTAATTTTTGGTTACGAAAATAATATATTGATATTAAAATTAGCAGAGATAAAGAGATGGAACACTTCGCATTAATCCATGCATTTGCTCTATCCAGTCACAGAATGGTGCAAAGTTACCTGGAATTTGGTACTTATTTCTTAGGAAACGCATACTTGTACCAACATCAATCAAAAACATGGGCTTGAGTTTAAGGTGCGCTGGGTTTTAATCGTCAAAGGTTTGAATAGGGAGATAATTGTGTGGAAATTGGATTTTGCTTTTGGTCTCTCAAGCTTCAAAAATACAAAATTTGATACCGAGTTGAGCTACATACTGCTCTATGATACCACTTCACAATCGTTGCAGAAATCACACCACTTTTGTTTATGCACGGTAAAATATGTTGTCGTTTTCTGGAAATTTGATGAAAGCAAACAAAAACAACAATATGGGTCAATTTCAAGGAAGCGTACGTGATGTAAACAATGCATAAAAAAATAGACGTCTAACCACTTTTTCGCGTGTTGAATTGGGAGTGTCCTATCCCTTTAACACTGCTCTATACAGTCACAGAATGGTACGAATCTAACTGGAATTTGGTACTTATTTCCTAGGAAACGCCTACTCGCGTCAACAACAATTAAAAACAAGGGCTCGAGTAGAAGGTGCAATGGCTTTTAAGCGTCATAAGTTTGTTGAATATGGTATCATTTTCTGAGGATTTAGATAAATTTTTTCACAAAATTTATTTTATGATCGTTAGAAAATCGTTCAACGATAAATAGGAAGATAATTGTGTAGAAATTTGATATTGTTTTTTGCCTCTCAAGCTTCTAAAATACAATATTTGGTACTGAGTTGGGGGACATACTGCTCTACGCGACCCCGTTACAATCGTTGCAAAAAGCACTCCACTTTTGTTTATGTGTGGTGAAACATGTTCCTTTTTTCTGCAAACTAGATAAAAGTACACAATACCAACAACATGGTACAATCACGAACAGTTTACCTGATGTAAACATTGCGTAATAAATAGACGGCAAGCAGAGACAACGAGATAGGAAACTCTTTTCCCGAAAAAAATGTGTCAAAAAATGACACAATTTTACATGACCGAAACTCACGTACTGGGGTTATGTATATGGATGCGTAATTCACCAAATTAAATGTCACGTATGACATTTCCTGATTATATGTAAACAACAGTTCGCTTCGGCGGCTTGATTTGAAAGCACATTTTGTGCTCTATTTTGAAGTGAAAATAATAATAAAAAGAGTCACGAACAAGAATTTAAATTCAATAAGTTCTATAGATAATGTTTAAGTAAAAGAAAATATTAATACGTAAAAGTAGAATATAACACGGGCTTCAGCCAGAATTCGGATGGGCTGGCCAACACCACTGGTGTCTTTTTTTCATGTCACCACAAATCCCAAAAACATCCCAAAATAGAATAAAGAGCTGACGAATATTTTGGAATATATTTATTTTGTTCCTCCCGTAGGAAGGAATAGCAAGAAAGTTGAGCACGATGTTGACATTACTCCGGATGAACTTAATATTGCCATGAATAATGGCAGTAACTCGTCCTTCGGTGATGGCAAACAGCAAAATCAAATATTATGCGCGGATATTTTTGAGACCGAAAATATAGAAATCGAGCCGTTGCGAACGTTGTTTAGGAAACCTAGGAAGAAAACGCGTAAAGAATCAGCTGATGCTGAGAATATTGAACCAAAAATGGGTTTAGTAAAAAGCTCCGGAAGTAAATAGCTGTAAAAAGAAATCCACGAAAACAGCAGAGAAGCATTTTTGCGAGCGCTGGAAGGCAAAAAATTAATTTTCAATCAAGATACTATAAAGCAGCCCACACAGAATAGAAATAATCAAATGAGACTCGTCACTTAGGAAATTGAAACAGGCGCGCCTAACAAATTATTGAGTTCACAAGAACTCAGCCATGGAAGTAAAATCAGATTCCATACTTTTTAAAATTTACGGTAATTCTATAAAATATTCCATTCTTCGTCGTTTCTAATCGATTAATATATTCAATTCTTTTACAATTTTCAAATTTTCATTGATTTTAATGCGCGAATAAGTTTAACTTTCCTCTAGTTCTAACCAATTCAGAACGCTAAACAATTTATAGTAACTCACCAAGCATTATAATAATGTCACCTCCCAAACCGAAAACAGTGTTCATAGAAGAAAGTTATTAAGATAGCACCTGCATAGAATCAATGCCTCTCCTGCATGAAGTCCTCAAGAATGGCAATAAGACTAAATAATTTAAAACGTATAGAAAGCGCGAAGTAACCCAAAAAGTAAAAACAATATAAAGGTCGAATTCTAATTAATTTTGAATATTTTCCTTTCTAGAAAAGAAGGAGCAAAGATGTGAATAGAAAACAGACGCAAAAAAGACAACGGAGGAAACAGTATCAAAAATTGATACAATGCACATTTATTTTATTAGATATACATAACAAATTGTTAGGAAATTAAAATTGTACAATGATATGTAAAACATTTCACAAACTTTAATATATATGAAATTTAAAATGATTGTTATGATGTTTCATTTTATGAATGTTAATGGGTGTTGGGGATAATTTATGATATAATGTTGCATAGTTAGTAGTTAAATAAATTTAGTTAAGCACAGTTAAATTTAGTTAAGCACAGTTAAAGAGTTAAAACGAAGCAAATATAAAAAGTGCATTCACAAATAATCCTATTACCTATACCTATTTGTACCCAGCATGCAGTGTATAACTCTGATTTAGAAATTTTTCAACAGTTTGATACTGATTTTTATTAATTGCTCTTTTATTTTATTGAGCTATAACTTCTAAACAAATGCAGATCACAAATATTTTTACTCTCATTTGGATTAGAATGTTGGTTATTCAAATTAAAAATTTCCATATCAGAGCTATACATTATGACCTAAATCTAACATTGCAGGTTTTCCAATTGGAACAACTGGAGATTCCAATTGGAAAACACTTGCGGCCGCTTGACCAACATCTTACCGTGATCCATCGGTGGCAGTGTCCGGAAACCTGAAGAAGTGACCACCGCCTGCACATCCACCTTTACTGCATACTCGCACACTTGGCATTTTTTAGCAAAATTAAAAATCCTTGGAATGTATAAAATTTATTTAAATCTTGCCAATTTAAAAATCGTGGTGAAAAAATATATAGCGAAAAAGCCCAGCGCTGCAAATTCAATTCAAAAAAGAAACATCAAAAATACGAAACCAATGAAACGCATTGAAGCGTGTACATAAATTATGCAAGAATGTTTTACGTAACAATCTCAATAATTTAACACGTAAGTAAATGTTTGAACTGAAGACTATCAAAATTCCGTATATATATTATTGAATTCTTTGACATTACAAACAAATGTGACCTACATAATCTTGTTCAATACCAAAAATAATGAAAGTTTCTAAATTGAGAAGTAGTTTCAAGCTCATTTAGCAAGCTATAATGGTTTAATATACTGGTTTAATGATTATTTTTTTAATAATTAACGATGAAATTTAGTCTATACCACATTACAAAATGCATGCAACACTGTTTTCATACGAATGCTAAAAAATATACTTAAAACACTACGAGCCGCATAAGCAGGTAACACTAAAATGGTCAAACCTAGGTGCGAGGTCAAAAAATAATTAAGTTATGCCAACGCCAGTATTTATTTGCATTCTCTTGTTTAAGAGTTCCTCTTAAGGATGAATTCATCAAAATTATGTTGAAAAACTAAGATGTGTGCAAGTAAATGTAAATAAATCATTTCATATTGTTACGTTATTTGAAAATTCTACTCTGAATATTTCAGGTTCGATCACTGGATTGTGAATAATCCAATAAAACACTTTATTTAGCTGTTGTGTTTAATCTAAGTTTATTTGTCAGCTTTATTTAACCACTTTTATTCGCAACTATTTACTTCACAATTCTGTACTTTCACTTTGCAACTTGCACTTGCGTGATGTGTTCACCTCAGTAGTCAGACACGAAATGATTGACAGCTGTCAGCAGCCGTCGTATTTATACCCAGCTCTAGCGATAAAGGAAGATTCTGGAATGTGCTTGACATTTCTTAGTGTGGCTGTGTTGTATGGTGTGATTATTGTGAAACGTATGAGTCATGTAAAACATGTGTAATGTTTGTGTAGTGTGAATGTTGATTACCGTGAAATGACACATGTGTCAGTTTCGCTTTAACGTGAAGGGTAGAACGTTCGGGTGCGTTCTACCATTTTCCGTATCACTGCCCTCCGCTTAAGTCTGATCGTCCCGATCAGACGTCGTATTCCATTGATGATATGGGGCTAATCTTTCCAAATGGACAACTTTTAGTTTACCCTTCCTTTGTGATAGGTTTTGTATTCGACATACAACATCGTTCAGCCGTTTTATAATTTTATAGGGACCTTCCCATGACGTCTGTAGCTTTGGCGACATACCCTTTTTTCTTTGTGGATTGTACAACATAACCAATTCACCTTCCTGGAATCCTTCCGAGTTCATAGCTCCATCGTAACGGTCCTTAATTTTATTACTCATCAGTTGCATGTGCTCCCTTACTTGCTGGTGTATTTCGTCCATATCCGACTGCAGCATTTCCCAATAGGGATTACCCTTTTCAGCAAGGTTCGTGCATTTGCCAAATTTCAGGTCTGATGGTAATCTCAAGTCTGTTCCAAAAATAACTCGTGCTGGTGAATGTGATGTGGTTTCATGGACTGCTGACCGATAAGCCATTAAAAACATTTGAATGTGCTTATCCCAATTGCGCTGACATTTGTCCACTACCTTGCGTAAATGTTCCTCTAGCGTACGGTTGAACCTCTCTACCATTCCGTCTGATTGTGGGTGTAAGGCAGTTGGTCGAGTTTTCTTGATTCCAAGCAATGATCACATTTCCTGAAATATGGCGGACTCAAAATTTCGTCCCTGATCGGAGTGCAACTCGATTGGTACGCCAAATCTTGTAACCCAATTCTGCACAAAGGTTTCTGCCACAGTCTTTGCTTCTTGGTTTGGTAAGGGGTACACCTCAGGCCACTTACTGAAGTAGTCCATAACTACCAACACATATTTATTTCCGGAGTCACTAGTCGGAAATGGTCCAGCTACATCCATTGCTACGCGTTCGAAAGGTGCTCCTGCATTGTACTGGTGGAATTTGCCTTTACTTCTAAACTTCGGTCCCTTAGCAGTCGCGCATTGTTTACAGCTTTTGATCCATTCTGCGACTGATTCCTGGCAATTTCCCCAATAAAACCACTGTTTTATCTTTTCTAGTGTCTTTGTGACACCGAGATGCCCTCCGCTTGGCCCGTTATGAAATTCCATCAATACATCTGCTATTCTGGTCTTAGGCACGACGATCAAATTGCGCGTGTATTTTCCATCCTTGCTTTCCCATGTACGATGCAGTACTCCATTTATCAGCTTTAAGCTATTCCACTGCATCCAATATGCCTTTTCTAATGGGCTTCCTGAAGCCATTTCTTCTTTAGTTGGTCTTTGGTTCGTTTCGATAGCGCTCATGACCCTGGTTAAATCATTGTCTTTCAGTTGGCAATCTCGTATGGCAGCAAATTCCCACTTTTCTTCAGGTTGCAGGTTGGTTAGTCGGACGTCAATTACGCCTTCACATCTTTCTGCCTTGCAACAATGTTTGCATTCCAATGGACATGGTCGGCGAGATAGCGCGTCAGCGTTGCCATGCAACCCTCCTTTCCGGTGTTGTATTTCGAAGTCGTAGTTTTGCAGTCTTTCTATCCAGCGCGCAATCTATCCTTCTGGATTTTTAAATTGTAAAAGCCACCTGAGCCACAGATCACCTACGTGATCTGTTCTCAGTAGAAAATTCTGCCCATACAGGTATTTGTGGAAGTGTTTGACGCATTCCACCACTGCTAATAGCTCTCGTCTGGTCACATAATAGTTCCTTTCTGGTTTTCCAAGTACTCGACTGTAATACCCAATTACTTTTTCTTGATCATTAACTATTTGTGATAGTACACCTCCTATTCCGTAAGCGCTAGCATCTGTGTCCAAGATAAATTTTTCGTCAGGAACTGGATACGCCAACATTGGTGCTGTGCAAAGCAATTCTTTTAATTGCTGGAAAGCATTTTCTTCTTCCTTTTTCCATTCAAATTTGCAATTCTTCTTTGTGAGGTTATGCAAGCTGCGGGCGATGTTGGCAAATCCAGGTACAAAGCGTCGATAACAAGTGCACAGGCCTAGGAAACTACGAACTTCATGGACATTTCTAGGACGAGGCCATTCTTTTATTGATTTTATTTTGTCTTCATCCGTGTGAATTCCTTCTGTACTAATTTTGTGGCCCATATATCTACTTCTCTTTTAAATAGGACGCATTTCTTCGGGTTTAACCGTAGAGTGGCAGATGAAATTCGACTAAAGACGTCTTCCAGATTTTTAAGGTGATCCTCGAAATTCTTACCCATGACAATGATGTCATCGAGATACACCAGACACGTCTTCCAATGAAGTCCTTTTAAAACGTGTTCCATCAATCGCTCAAAAGTTGCTGGCGCATTGCACAACCCAAATGGCATTACCGAAAATTGTCACAGTCCATCTCCAATGCTGAAGGCAGTTTTCTCACGATCAGGTTTCTCAATTTCTACTTGCCAGTATCCGCTTTGCAGATCCAATGTCGAAAACCATTTCGCACCAGATAATGTGTCCAACGTGTCATCTATTCGCGGCAGCGGGTAACTGTCCTTTTTGGTGACGTCGTTCAGCTTTCGATAATCCACGCAAAATCGTGTACTTCCATCTTTCTTTTTAATCAGCACGACTGGTGAGCTCCATGGACTCGTCGATGGTTCAATTACTTCATCCCGGTGCATCTCTTCTATTATCCGGGCTGCCTCTTCTCGTTTTGCCAGTGGAACTCTTCGTGGAGCTTGGCGAATTAGTCTTGCATCGCCTGTGTCTATTCGGTGTTGTACCACAGCAGTCCTTCCAAATTTGTTGTCGTCACTGGCAAATATGGACCTATATTTTTCCAATAGGAGCTTTGCTTTTCGTCTTTCTGAACCATTCAACTCATTCAACCAGTTGTTCATGGTGTTGGCGTTTTTCTTCTTTCTTCATAAACATTGTTTTTGGACGTCTGAAGAATGTTTTCGCAATTGACTACAGCTTCCACTGCTTGGCATTTTCCTATTACCACTCCTGGCTGGAGAGTGATTGGTCTTGTGAGTCCATTTACCGCACATATTGGAATGCACCCATTATTGTTCATTTTTACTAGCGTTCGTCCAACGACTATATCCGATGATGTTTCTGCCCTTTCTACTACCCATAGATTGCCATTTCCACAATCCCCATCCACACGTGCCCATAAAATTGCTTCGGATTTGGCTGGAATCTGCTGTTGATGACTTATACTCACATTTCTTATTTGAAGGTGTTGATAGCCAGCATTCAATGGTATTTCCATATTCTGGTATGTCAGCAATTTTTCTTTCAAATTAAGAGTAATTCCGTGGGCTAGCATGAAGTCGACGCCGTTGATTACTTCGTCCACTATTGAAGCCACTATAAAGGTATGTCGCACTTCAAGTGTTCCCAATTGTACAGTACACTCCATTTTACCATGAATTCTTGCCTCCTCTCCTGTAGCCGTATGCAATTTGTAACCAATCTATGGCTCTATGTTATTTCCCGCAATATCTGACCTAATAATGGAATGTGTTGCGCCTGTATCCACTGTTAAAACGAGTATTTGTCCATTCACAGTTCCGTTTACCGTAAGGCTGTTGTTGTTTCGATGTATTTGTGAAACGGAGACAGTGGGGCAATCGGTAGGCGGGACCAGCTTACGCCCCTTACGGCTGGCCCGTTTTAGTTTAACAGTTTGTCTTGTTTTGCAGCGCCACTTCCATTTCCGCCGCCTACCTGTCTTCCGTTTCCAACTTTGCGAGATGATTTGCACTCTCTTGCAGAATGACCTGCCTTACCACAATTGTAACATTTACTTCCGGAAGCTTTGCGGAATTCTGCAATCATCGTCTGAATTAATTTTTCCATGTTCTGGTTTTGGTCAAGCTCTACTCTGTGAACGCTATGTGTTGGTTTACTGATGAGACTCGCTGTTTCTTGCGCCAGGGCATACGATACTGTTTCAGCAAACGTTTTCTTTGTATCGATGTTTGCTGCGCGTTTAGTGTCCACATCTCTTATTCCTCGGACGAATGCTTCGATCTTAAACGTTTCTATGACTTCTGCCGGCGAATCTGCATATGGTAAATGAGCAAGGCGCTCTATATCAGTTGCATATTCTTGCAGCGACTCGCTCGCTTTCTGATATCTGTTCAGCAATTCCATCCGGAAAACTTTCCTCTTGTGGTCACTGCTATATCGACGTTCGAGGGCAGCCATTATTGCATCATAGTTTCCCTTTTCATTATCAGAAACAGTTTGTAGAACTTCTGTGGCAGATCCTTTGATAGATACCACTAAGGCTGCCACTTTATCGGCCATACTCCAATGATTGGCTTGTGCAGTGGTTTCGAACTGCATTTTGAAGATTTTCAACGGTATGGTTCCATCAAAGGTTGGAGCCTTCAACTTCGTTGAACTGACTGTTGTGACTGGCCCGCTGGATGCCATTTCTCTGTCAAGACGCAACACTTTTGTCTCCAGCTGTTGTAGTTGCTCTTACATTTTATCCTGTCTTGCTTGCAGCTGAGCAGAGTTAGCCTCTATCCGTGACAGTTGGGTTTGCAGCTCTGAAGTATTATTTGCCAGCTGCTGCTGCAATTGTGTGCTGTTATTCTTCAGTTGCTCCTCAATGCGTTGGCTTAATTGTTGTGTGTTCTTTGCCAGCTCCTGCATCATTGCCGCAAGGAGCATGTTCATATCGAAACCTTGAGCTTGCTGTGGTTCTGGCAGTTGTTCTTCAACCTTTGATGACGCTCCGGCATCATCGTAACCGAATTCATAGCCAGCTACATCGATGCCATCTTTTTCCAATGATGCACGCAGTCTCACTTGCAGCTCCGCCTTGTTACCTGTCACAGGCAGTCCACGAGCTTCCAGCTCTTCTCTTAGTTGAGAAATTTTTAATTCTGCAAATCTCACCATGGTACAGGATTATTCAGCAATCCCACTTCTGACACCAATTGTTACGTTATTTGAAAATTCTACTCTGAATATTTCAGGTTCGATCACTGGATTGGGAATAATCCAATAAAACACTTTATTTAGCTGTTGTGTTTAATCAACACTTTTTTTAATGTTGTGTTTAAGTTTATTTGTCAGCTTTATTTAACCACTTTTATTCGCAACTATTTACTTCACAATTCTGTACTTTCACTTTGAATTTGCACTTGCGTCATGTGTTCACCTCAGTAGTCAGACACGAATTGATTGACAGCTGTCAGCAGCCGTCGTATTTATACCCAGCTCTAGCGATAAAGGAAGAGTCTGGAATGTGCTTGACATTTCTTAGTGTGGCTGTGTTGTATGGTGTGATTTTTGTGAAACGTATGAGTATGTCAAACATGTGTAATGTTTGTGTAGTGTGAATTATGATTATCGTGAAATGACACATGTGTCAGTTTCGCTTTAACGTGAACGGTAGAACGTTCGGGTGCGTTCTACCATTTTCCGTATCAATATATATTTTCAATGTGAACACTGAATATATTGAATTGAACCAAACTATTCAGGATAGAAAAATAAACTGTTAAATTATTTATATTACTTCAAAGTGAAGATAGAATATATAAAATAATTACATTAATTCACATTATTATTAATAATACATTATTAAATAAATTCTTTTAAATATTTGTTTAATTCATTTTACCATCACTTATATTGTGAAATTGACTTGAATGCTTTTTAAACGCTAATTAAAACGTTACACCACATTTCGTTTGGTTTATATTCTCATAAAATATTAACAATATTTTAGTTTAAGGTGAAGATTATTAAAAGACATATACGGTAATTTAATTGCTTCGGCGAGTGATTAGTAAACGTGAAAATCAAAACAAAGCCCTTTACTTGGACTTAGGGTAATGTTAATAAAGCAACATGCAGAATTTGTTTAAGTAAATTGTTTTAAATATTTGTTTAATTTATTTTGCCCTCTTTGGAATTATTTGCTCTATTAAATAAGTCACTCTATTTTTCCGAATCACTAAATTATTGCACGAAATTTAATTTCATTTATTTCCTCATGCTTACAAAAGCGCAATGTTATTGCCGATAAATTTTTAGATATATTATTGTCATCAAACAAAGTATGAACACAATGCATGTACACATCTTAAAGCATAAAAGTGTACATGAAATAAAATTTAATTTTATAGATCAATATCTAAGTTGGAATATCTAACCAAAGGTGATGGGAATTTTAGACCGAAATGACGTTAGGGTCTGAAACTCAAATATTGTTTGGGGCTGTAACATGCAATTCGGTGAATTTTTTGGGTCTGTAACATCGATTTCCTGGAATTCCATTGTTTGGTTGTGGCTGAAAGTCACTAACACTACTTTACAAAAACCAAAATCAGAGTTGCATTTTCAGAAGTTTCCTATCTCGTTATCTCTGACGGCAATGCTGCACTCACACAGGGAATATTTGTCTCGGGACACGTCAAATTTGTTGTTGTTTTCCCAGCAAAACGACGAAATGAACTGTGGACTATGAACGAATGAATTTGTCCCTTCTGCGACAATTTTGTCCCTTGATGTTTACTGGGGACACCAAACAGCGGGTTGTCATATCGACAAAGCAGAATATTACGAATCCAGTCAGGGATGCATTTATATTGTATTTATAAAAGAGCATTATGAATTTTGAAGATTTGTTCGATCGGGGTTGTTACTGGGACTGCAAAACATAAGCTATATTATTCTTATATAAAATTTTTTGAAAATATATTATATATATTAGAGCAATTCATTCGTCCATATTATTTTAGAAATTTTGATGGCTTGTGTATTAAAATATTGCATTCACAAATATTTGCACTTTTAGTGCATTTTTTAAGTAAGAAATCGAACAGTCCATTAAATTCTAAGGCAGCCCCAACATTAAACAATATATAAATATTTTTGAAGTCTTTGGCTTGTGCTTTTATATACATATTTTAGTATATTTTTTTCAAAATTCATTTCCAATGACATTTAGATAGACTAAGGATACCACGGAAAGGCTGATTAACGCCCTACAACAAGAAACGTCTCTTTAGGACGTGAAAAGTAGCAAATACCACGACCATCACTGAATTAGAAAATGAAAATGTGCGTAGGAGAGGTGTAATGTATATCCAAAATTATTTAATGAAATTATAAGAACTGGACGAACAGCAATGTCAGGCTAAAAAAAGTGATATTCTTAGTCTGGCGCTGGAAGGAATATTGGATAATGATGATACATTATAAACATTTTTACGGTTAAATGTGCCTGATAACACGGAATTTTTGAATTTTATTTATGATCTCTGTACAAAATTGGTGGTATTCAACAATATTTTTAGATTTCATTTATTTTGTATTATGTTTTATGTGAAAACTGCTGTGAATTTTTTTATTTTTATGAGATGTACATATATGTATAAGATTCATCCGGTGGCACAGCTTTTCGCATATGCGTTTCAGCCTTCTACAAATAGGCTTGGACCGAATTTAGCAATTCAACAAACTTTTCCTCTGACATTCACAAATAGTTCCGGTAGGAATATTTATCGCACACTTGAACGCTATTTGTCAGAACTTCGAAGGCTCCATTTGAGTTTTTTCTTTTCGCCAGTTTCTGATTCAGCAGCTTCTCCGACGAGTACTGCTAATCTTCTCCAATTGTTCTACATTATGTAAGATTAATTTTATTATTTCTGCATCTTCATCACGAATGATATATAATGCATCCACAAAATCGATCGCCATAGATATTAACGCAATTTTAATTTCTTCAATATTTTCCATAGTCACTTAGCGCGCAACACAAAATGAAACGAAATCATAAAATTTGGAACGATTTTCCGTCATCCCTAGTCAACTTTGGTTTGTAGACAAACCGGTTTCGGCGATGTGCCATCTTCAGTGTCTGTTTTCGTTCTGAGCAGTCTGTATTTGTCTAGGTTGTATCCTTCCTGTAATTTTGTCTGTATTTTGTTTTGTTATCGTCGGGTATGTGTTTGTATGTATTGTGCGAGCAGGACTTTCTGTTCCTAATTAGCTATTTCTGTGGGTGCATGTGATCAGGTAGTGCCTATTGTTTCTTGCATTTCGTCCCTATTGTTTTTTCTTGCAGGTAGGTAAAAATCAGTAATTTTTGGTTCGTGGGTTTCTTTTGTGGTTTGTTCATATGACGTCGGGTTAGTGAGTATTTCTTGGTCTTGGATTTGTTGCCTGTAAAGTAGTTTTAAGGGTTCGAATATTACGTCTGAAGGTGAGTTTGTTTGTTCGTTTATTAGTCTTCCATCAAAGGTTTTTTGTTTGTAAATTTCCATGTTTTCTAGTACGTTGAGTCGTCGTCCTTTGTTTTGTATGTGTAACAAATTAACTGTTTTTCTAATGTGACTTGGTGTACAATTATTGTGGAACATATGGTTTGCGAAGTTGGATTCTGGATTCGTGTTAGGTTGACGTAATTTTTTGTTGTAGTCCCTGATTGCAGAACGAAAACAGACACTGAAGATGGCACATCGCCGAAACCGGTTTGTCTACAAACCAAAGTTGACTAGGGATGACGGAAAATCGTTCCAAATTTTATCAACATCCAACCCTGTCGGAAAAATCAACAAATATCAAGAAATGAAATCAATTAATGTTCGAAAGTAGTGAAAACACTACCATTTAGCAAAAAAGTATTAAAAGGTAGCAAAATGTTGTAAAAAGTCTAATTAAAAAATCATGCATGGGGATACAACCTACATTCCAATTTGTCCCCTGTGTGAGTGGTATCCGGGACAAATAAATGAATAGTTCCATGCAGAGATGACGAGATAGGAAACTTCTGACAGACTGGCAAATTGCAGCTCTGATTGGCGTTAGTGTTACTTGAAATTCCTGGAAATCGGAAGTTACGTTCCCAAACAAATCAGAACAATTCTTGGAATTGCAAACTTCGTTCCCAAAAAACTTTTCAGCCTCAGACCCTTTTGGCAATCCCGTCTACATATCCCAACACCTTTGTTTTGAGATTCCAACCTAGTTATCGATATATAGTGTTGAATTAAATTTCATGTACACTTTTATAGTTCAACTTGTGTATATGCTTTGTATTTATATATTGTTTGATATAAGTATTAATTTATTAGCGAAAATCTTTTGCTCTTGTACATATAACAAAACAAACGCAAATGAAACGATATTGCGTGTAAGGTTAGTGATTCAAAAATTAAAAATGACTTGCTTAATAGAAATAACTCTACCTAAGAGGATAAAGTAAATTAAACTAATACTACAAACAATTCACTTAAAGGAATTTAGCGCATTACTTATTCACATTAACCTGAAACCAAGTGCAGAACTGTGTTTTAAATCATCATATTTGCTAATCGTACACCAAGTTATTCAAGCTCTAGTACCAATGTTTTAATATAACACCTCATTGTAAATACTTTATAAGTTCTATATTCGCTTTAAATTAATATTTAATTAATATTATTAATTTAAATTAATTTAAAAATTTTATATGAAAAAAACCGAACATCTTAGTTCTAGTGCTTAGTTTTAATAATTTCCGAAATGGTGTGACTTAAATAACAGTCTAATAAAAGAATATGTCAATTTAATTTACTTTGTAATATAAATAATAATGTAATAATACTAATAATAATAATGTGTAATAATAATGTGAACTAATACAATTATTTGGTAATTTCTAACTCCACTTTGAGTTACTGTTATTATTTAAGTAAGTTTTATTTCTATCCTGAATAGTTTAGTTCAATTCAATATATTAGGCATTCATATTAAAAATATGTAGATCATGGTTTACATCATTTATATGAATAATTTACATAATTTATAACATATTTTGCGTACTTATTTCTTCAACATTATTGTGATGAATTCATCCTTAAGAGAAATTCGTATAAAAGCGAATGAATAAAATTTCTTGAATTGGCATGCCTTAATTTATTTTTCACCTCCCAATGATTTTTTCATACATTTTTCCACCACAACTTACGTGCGCGGTAAATTTTAAAAAAATTTTAATTGAATTTATAAATTCATAAACTTTGTGTTTTCTAATAATAAAATAATATGCCACGTGTGCGAGGGTGCTCCCAGGCTGGATGTCCAGGCGATGAGGTCGTGTTCAGGTTTCCGGATGCTGCCACCGATGGATCACGGTAAGATGTTCAAGTAGTTGCTGATGTTTTCCAATTGAGAGTTCTAGTGCCAATTGGAAAACCGTAATATTATACCAATATAACTGTCTAACTGGGCTCAATTTATTTAACTTCTAACTTTGTATGTTTTATTGAAATCATTGTACATATCATTCGATATCAACTTCATATAATGTAATGATATATTTATTTATTGTAAGGGTGAAATAGGCCTCCTGGGGAACCGAACACCCAAAAAAATCGGTAACGCATGGGTGATGTGGAAATGCACATAATGTTCACATAGTTATATAAAAGTATTTACACAATTTTTATAAAAATGTTAACTGACTTAACAATTAATAATAAACTTAGCTTCATTAAAGTAACATATTAATTTAGCTAAAACAACTTAAAAATTCAATTCTTATATTATAAAGCAAGAGTATTAAAAAAATTTTAAATTTAAATAAATTTAAGCAAAAATATAAGAATTGGGGACTTGCGAACATTCTGTCAAAGGGTAGAAGGGTAAGAAGATATCACAAATACAAAAATTGGCGTACATACATTTAACTACTATTTAGAATTTTATTATTAAATGATTAAAAGTAAATATATTAAAGCACATGATCTTTCAAAAATAAATTAAATTCAATTACGAAAATTATTCACTAAAATCTTGCTACCAATTCTCTATCCAAACGACGAACACAAGCAGGTCTCTAATCTAATTGTTTCAACAGTTGTTTCCTCTGAAAGTGTGTATCGATTAGTGTTTGATTACGCGTATCGTCCAAGTCAAAAGATCTTATGAGGGGATCCCAAAAGCCGTCAGGATTGGGAAGTATATCAAATTCTGGTGATTTATTAAATAAATCTCTCTTTAAGCCCACATTACTTCCTTTGTCATCTCGAGGTTTTAACCTTTCTCGTCCGTTTCACTACTACTGCTCTCATCAAATAAATTCCTTTCGGCTACTTCCATTTTTGATACAGTTTCCTCCGTTGTCTTTTTTGCGTTTGTTTTCTCTTCACTTCTTTGCTGCTTCTTTTCTAGAAAGGAAAATATTCAAAATTAATTAGAATTCAACCATTATATTGTTTTTACTTTTTGTATTACTTCGCGCCTTCTATACGTTTTAAATTATTTAGTCTCATTGCCATTTTTAAAAACTTCATGCAGGAGAGGCTTTGATTCCATGCAGGTGCTATCTTGATAACTTTCTTCTATGAACACTTTTCCGGTTTGGGAGGTGACATTATTATAATGCTTGGTGAGTTACCATAAATTGTTAAGCGTTCTGAATTGGTTAGAACTAGAGGAAAGTTTAGCTCATTCGCGCATTCGCTCATTAAAATCAATGAAAATCTGAAAGAATTGAATATATTAATCGATTACGACGAAAAATGAAATATTTAATAGAATTACCGTAAATTTTAAAAAGTATGGAATCTGATTTTACTTTGATGACTGAGTTCTTGTGAATTGGATAATTTGTTAGGCGTGCCTGTTTCAATTTCTTTTTCGAATTAAGTGGCGTCTTTCACTTGATTATTTATATTTTGTGTAGGCTGCTTTATACTATCTTGACTGCAAATTAATTGTTTGCCTTCCAGCGCTCCCAAAAATTGTTCCTTGCTGTTACCGTGCATTTCCTTTTGTAACTCTTTCTTGTTGTTCTTTCCTACAGGATTCCAAAATATTCATCAGCACTTTATTCTATTTTGGAATGTTTTTGGGATTTGTGGTGACATGAAAATAAGACACCAGTGATGTTGGCCAGCTCAAAGGCTATACGATCATCGGAATTCTGTCTGAAGCCCGTGTTATGTTCTACTTTGACGTATTAATATTTTCTTTTACTTGAACTTTATCGAATCTACTTTATAGAACTTATAGAATTTAAATTATTGTTCGTGACTCTTTTTCTTATTATCTTCACTTCACAACAGAGCACAAAATGTGCTTTCAAATCAAGCCGTCGATGCGAACCGTTTACATATTTTCATGAAATATCATACGTGACATTAATATGGTGAATTACGCATGCATATATATCAGAGATAATGAGATAGGAAACTTCTGAAAACTGCAACTCTGGTTGTAGATTTGACGCAGAAATGTATAGTAGTATTAGTGGAAACGGACGGAAATTGATGACGTTTTCACTCAGAATCTCACCTACCGTGCCCCCAATGACGTGATTTTACGCACAAACTCACCTACCGTGGCCCCAATGATGTCAGTCTTCCAATGAAAAATTTTAGTCTTAGACCCCATTGACATATCATTAATGCAATTATTTTGAGATTTCAACTTAGTTAAAATTTATACATAAAAAATTCCCATTCAGGTACATTTTTTTGACAACTGTGTAATTGCGAGTGTACATGTTTTTTATATCCACATAGATTTGAGGGTATTATTTGCTTAATCAAGAAATTTGATGTAATTTGTGAGAAGCCAGATGAAAAATATGTTTTATTATAAATGTTATTTTTAATCCCCGGTCTACTCCCGAATTAGCTAATTCGTGATAGCTCCGAACGAGGATAAAACAAAGAGCGAGTGTGAAAATATACACGCGTATATTAGACGCGTAATATAGTTTTCCATTAGTTTTGCTTCTCTTTCTTGGCCAGAAATCATTAATGATTGGTAAATATTTTTCCGATTGGAAAATATTTATGATTTCGTAAGAAATGTCAGGTAACTTCTTATTAAGGTTCAAATATCCAGTCTTACGTAGTTGAACTATAACAATCGTACA
>OZ016501.1:39286075-39315967 GCA_963966595.1 Physocephala rufipes
AAAAAGAACTTACCATAGCCAACGTTTTGCAGCTGGGTATATTGCGGTGTTGAAGGGTTACATTTTTGATAAGATTTTGATGAATACATTTCTGAGATGCAAAATTGATAATATACAATCATAAGTTATACCGGAGTCGAACGAAATATCTTCAGTGTTTTCCATCTTAACTGTGAATGAAGGCTACGGCACAAAATTATCGTACAGCTCTGGTAGTAGAATGGACTTCATCACCAAAGGACCTGTATATAATAGAAACTGCCTTAATTTAACTGCCTTCCATCGATCAAGTTCGCGCAATTCACGCGATTTTCGTGAAAACTCAGAAGGAATGCATGATTTCACTTCAATTAACTTTTCCCATAACGCGTTTATTTTCCACGATGGCAGAGAATAGTTCCTTCCTTTGTGATTCACCCAAGCTCTTAATAATTTACGCATAACTCCAAGACAAACAATATGCATATAATCTAAGGCAACAGTTTTTATCATATCAATATTCAATGATTCGACAATATTTTGTCGTTGTATATTGGGATGTTGTGGTTGGCAGCGATTTCTAAAAGATTCGTTTATTCATATAGTTATTTTTTTTGTGAAGTTGGAAATACTATTCTTTTTTTTATTAATTCTCCCTTCTGTGTACAACGGACACACGAATAATACCCAGAGTGTCCTTTAGTAACCAAAAAATTGATCTGGCAGGTGCATCCATAATGAAGCATCTTAGTTTTATTAAGTAAAATTTGTTTTCGAAATGAAGTCCTGAAATTAATGTTTGCATTTCTGATATAAACTGGAACAAAAACTCATTTGCATTTTCGGGCTTTGAATACCCTTCGTATGCGCCAATTAATAAGACATCTGGAGTATTAACTATGCTGCACAATATTGGCCATTGGTAGAATTCTACCCACCGATGTTTATATTTGTAGCATATATATATATATATATATATATATATATATATATATATATATATATATATATATATATATATATATATATATATATATATATATATATATATATATATATATATATATATATATATATATATATATATATATATATATATATATATATATATATATATATATATATATATATATATATATATATATATATATATATATATATATATATATATATATATATATATATATATATATATATATATATATATATATATATATATATATATATATATATATATATATATATATATATATATATATATATATATATATATATATATATATATATATATATATATATATATATATATATATATATATATATATATATATATATATATATATATATATATATATATATATATATATATATATATATATATATATATATATATATATATATATATATATATATATATATATATATATATATATATATATATATATATATATATATATATATATATATATATATATATATATATATATATATATATATATATATATATATATATATATATATATATATATATATATATATATATATATATATATATATATATATATATATATATATATATATATATATATATATATATATATATATATATATATATATATATATATATATATATATATATATATATATATATATATATATATATATATATATATATATATATATATATATATATATATATATATATATATATATATATATATATATATATATATATATATATATATATATATATATATATATATATATATATATATATATATATATATATATATATATATATATATATATATATATATATATATATATATATATATATATATATATATATATATATATATATATATATATATATATATATATATATATATATATATATATATATATATATATATATATATATATATATATATATATATATATATATATATATATATATATATATATATATATATATATATATATATATATATATATATATATATATATATATATATATATATATATATATATATATATATATATATATATATATATATATATATATATATATATATATATATATATATATATATATATATATATATATATATACAATTGAACTTTTAAGAATAAAGGTTTTAATAATAAAGGCAATTTTTATGTATATGAATGTATTCAAAACTCTTCAAGTTAGATTCCATTAACATTAATCAACTTAAGACTGATCTAAGATACCAGTTTTTCTCTATGTTTGATAAATTTTATATTTCCCAGTGGCTTTGTAAAAATGTCGGCCGCTTGAACATCTGTAGGGCAATAGCCTAATTCAATTATTCCCTCTTTGTATTTTTCAATTATAAATCTGTATCTTAGATCTAAGTGCTTGCAACGTTTGTTCCCTATACCATTTTTTATTAATTTAATAGCACTTTGATTATCAATATAAAGTTTAATTCTTACTTGTTTACTGATCAATTCTTCGATTAATGTTTTAAAATAAAGAGCTTGTTTACAACATTGAGCTGCTGCAATGAATTCTGCTTCTGTACTTGACCAAGATATCAAGGGCTGTTTCTGGAACACCAACTAATAGGGCCTCCACCGTAGAATATTACATATCCGGTTGTGCTTTTTCTTGTTTCTGGATCTTCAGCATAATCAGAGTCCGTATAGCAAGTTATTTCTTCGATGTCTTCGCTTTTCCTTGATTCGTACTTGATTCCTAAATCTCTCGATTGGTTTATATATCTTAATATCCGTTTTACGTTTGCAATATCCTGTTTGGATGGATTTTCTAGGTGCCTGCTGGCAAATCCAACGCTGAATGCCAAATCTGGTCTAGTTTTGTTTGCGAGATGTAGTATACTTCCTACAGCTTCTCGATATGGAAAATTATTTGGTTCTTTTTCTTCCTTTCTATTGTCGTTGGTTAAAATCGGTGTATAGACTGGCGACAAATTTTCCATGTTGAATCTGGTTACAGTTTGAACGGCATAACTGGATTGTTTTAATTTCATAAAATTTTTATCTCGTTCTATTTCGATGCCAAGGAATGTTTTCGGACTAATCATTGTTGACATTTTAAATTCTTTTCCTAAATTATCCAGAAGTTTCTTCATTTTTATCATGTTTTGACCAATCAATAATCCATCGTCGACGTATATCGCCAAGGTCAGTGAATTATCATTTGTTTTAAATATACAGGGTTCCATCATCAAAGCATTTAAACCTTCATTTTTAAGAAATGTTGTTAATGTCTCATCCCATTTGAGAGGGGCCTGTTTCAATCCATACAAGGCCTTTTTAAGTTTACAGATTTTATTATTCTCTGCATAACCCTCTGGTAATTCCATGAATATTTCTTCTTCTAAATTTTCATATAGGAACGCCGTTTTAATGTCAAATTTCATAATATAATCGCTTCTTATAGTAGTTAAGGTCAATAAAGTACGTAAAGAATCGCTACTTACAACTGGACTGAACGTTTCTTCATAATCGATTCCATAGCGTTGTTCACATCCTCCAATCACGAGTCGTGCCTTATACCTGCCATCATCCTTGATTTTAAAGACCCATTTATTGCTTAAAATCTTCTTTCCATCTGATTGACTTCTTTCCACCTTTTCCCACGTTTTGTTTTCATCTAAAGAACGCTTTTCTTCTTTTATGGCTTTTCTCCGCTTATCCTTTTCCGGTCCATGCATTGCTTCATCATATGTTAAAAGCACGTAATCATTTAATCTTGTTGATGGTTGCTTCTGCCGTTTTCCTCGACCTAAATCTACTTGATCTTCTGGTTGTTGTTGTGCGTCTTCGAATTGGGATTCTTCTTCACTTCCAGATGTACTTCCTTCTTCTGCGATTTCTTGTTCTTGTTCGTGGTCTTCATTTCCCGGATATTCTCCATCCTTTTGTACAATTGGGTCCATAAACAATAAATTTCTTTAAATTAATAAATAAATGACATCTCTGGATATTATTATTCTTTTGTTTATTTTGTCATAAAGCCTGTAACCATTCGGGGCGTATCCGACAAAAGTATACTTTGCGCTCCTGTCATCGAGTTTCTTTAATTATGTAAGCTTCTTCATGTGAGCATCGAGTCCGAAAATTTGAAGATTGGATAAATCTGGTTTGGCTTTATTCCACTTTTCATAAGGTGTAGTGTCAACTGCTTCTGTAGGACTTCTGTTGAGCAAATATGCCGCTGTGCGCAATGCTTCTCCCCATAAGTTTTTGTCTGCATTTGCATCTTTTAGTAATGCTCTTGTTTTCTCGATTAGAGTTCTATTTAAACGTTCTGCTCTTCCATTGAGTTGTGGAGTATAAGGGCTTGTGCAATCCAAGACTATTCCATGCTGTTTGGACCATTTCTGCATTTTAAAGTTTACATACTCCGTTCCGTTATCGCACCGTATTTTTGAT
The DNA here is from genome assembly GCA_963966595.1 of Physocephala rufipes. Lineage (NCBI taxonomy): Eukaryota > Metazoa > Arthropoda > Insecta > Diptera > Conopidae > Physocephala > Physocephala rufipes. The sequence continues at coordinate 39,290,480 of OZ016501.1, forward strand.
ATTTTCAAATCCCATTTAGCTTCTACTTGATTGGCATATTCTTTAATTATTTGTGGTACGTCACTTTTTCTTTCAATTAAATAGACCATAGTGAAATGAGTGTAATCGTCCAGAAACGTTATTATATATTTTCGACCATCCCATGTCAGTGAATCAACTGGTCCGCATACGTCGGTATGAATGATTTCAAAGGGTCTTTCAGCTCTCCTTATGTCATTTTGAAAAGGCAATCTGGTCTTTTTAGCTTTCAAACATGTTACACACACCTTGTCTAGATCATTCAAACTTTTACTTGACAATTGCATTCCTACCGATAAATTCAGCAGTTTCTTCATATTGGTTCTGCCTAAATGTCCCAGTTTCATATGCCAATCCATAGCTTTTTTATTTGCTTGTGTTAATAATGCGTTTTCTATAATTTGTTGGTCCAGATTTACAGTCCATAAGCTATTTTCACCTCTTCGTCCAACCAATTTCACCAATTTCGAAATGAAAAATTTCTGTTAGGTGATAATGTATAGCTCTGATATGGAAATTAACTTGAACTCAAGTTACTTGAATAACTTGAACAACCAACATTCTAATCCAAATGAGAGTATATATATTTGTGATCTGGATTTCTTTAGAAGTTATAGCTCAACCAAATGGCGAAAATTTTAAAGCCAGTGAATTCGTCACCCTATTTATCAGCACTAGAATATATTTTGTTTTAAAGTTTTTTAATAGAGAGCTTAAGTCTCCAAATTTTAAACAAAAATTCCTTTCCGTCGCGCATATGTAGAATCAGTTCGGTAAAATAGTTCAATGGTAATCTACTGCATTGATCGTTGGGGTACGTGTTTGTACTCCAGTAAAATATATTTAGTGTACAATATTATATTTGTGAATGAACATTTTCCTTTTCCTTCTTTTTAACATTCTATTTAACTGTGCTTAACTTTTGTCATTATATCATAATTAACATTTCAATTAACATTCATAATATATAGCAATCACTTTACTAAATTTTACTTCAACTTTTTGTATATTATTATACAATTTTATGTCACTAACAATGTGTAATTTATAAAATTAGTGTGTCTTGTATACTTGTATATTGGTGGTATAGGCCTACTGGGGAACCGAACATCCATGACTGTCAAAACTCATAAGCTATATGCAGTTCGTGTGGTTGTGAGAATTTCCCCCCGCAATATCAAAATCATTTTGATATTTGGTTAAGTTTCGAAAAACTCAAATTCGAACAAAGTAACAACCAAAAGTGAGTGGCCACATGAAGCTTTCACTTCAATGTATATTTACCAAGAAATGGACGACGAGAGACTGATTGAGCTTGTTCGGCTAAATGAATTAATTTAATGAATATAAATAAAGTCCATGAAATGTATGATATAAATAATTTTAAAATTAGTTTCTCTGTGTGTACTGAAAGCTTATATCTCCTTCGATCATGAAGAAATTGGCTAATTTGTCACGGAGATCAAATACAGCAGATGATGCGCTACGAAAACTCGACCTTATTGATGTTAAAGATCCGCATATATCGGCTAACTCTGATTCCCAAATTCCTCTTTGCACTTCGTTCTCATGATTATCCTAATCGGCGTACCTTTCTGGGCAATACCAGCGCCGAGTATCGTTTAGCATTATAAAAGAATTGTTAATAAAACCAATGAGCACAGCTGTCAAAAAGTGTGAAATTTCTAGGAATACCATTAAATTTGAATGAATTATGAATTTCCCATTAAAATCCGAAGAAACAGTACATAATTATTAATAATAATTAATAATAATACTTTATTTTCTATAATTACTTATATTATTTAGTAATATTTGAGGTAAAGAAATCCAAAGAATTTTTAAAATATAACTAGCTAATCGTTTAAGACGGACGTAAACGAAAGAAACGTCGGCAGACACGGACGTTTGTAGGCGGATCAGTGAATCGTGTAACACGCAAGTTGCGTTCCGTCTCATACCGGCTTTTCCAATGTAGTCACCAAATTAGGTTTTCCTCTTTCTTTCTCATACTCGGCTTTTAACGAATTTTTCAGAGGTCTCGTTTTTTGCATATTAGACTCTCTGTAGAATAATGTTGCCATGTCAGAAGTTTTTATCATAATATTTTGAATAATTCTTAAGAACTTAAGTATATTAACAAAGATTCGTTTTGGTGGCATATGACAACAATTGGCGTGCAATTTGGGAATTTGCCGAAATTCAAAGTTGTCAAAACTGGAGAACATTTTACTACGTTCGGTCGTCGACTCGTTTAACAGATCAATATTTCAAATTGCTCACTAGTAGTAAGCTTAAAACTATTTTTAAAAAATTATTTATTAAATTAATATTTGAGCTTAATTCTATTTTTATTCTTCCTAAACAAAACAAAAATCTTTTTAAGGCCAACTAAAACAGTTAAAAAATTAACAAATAAATTTTGGGTTTGTTTGCAATGAATTAAAAAAATTAAGTGTTTACAATTTTTTTCCATTTTATTCAGGTAGTTCTCTATAATTTCGCTGTGCTATTCTCTATTCTCCTCCACGTTCTTCTCTGTACTCTACACTAGTCGAATGGTATTTAGCTAACGTTTGCTATGACATTTAAAACGCGAGCTATCGCCGAGCATTCGTCTTACGCGATACACTCTTCACTGGAAAGCGTGGAGAAAACCCAACAAATGAATTTTCCGTGTAACCGACGTATAGCTGTCTCATCCGTGTTATACGATACGAAACCGTCATTTTGACAGTAAAAACAACAACAAATTGATAGACGGACGGTTCGTGCGTGTTACATGATTTGGGTCTAAAATTCATCAAAGAAATGCCCACAAAAATTCCCACTTTCGAACATGGTTCGACGAGATTGGCAACATCATAATCAATTGAACTGCAACCCGAAAAGTTTCGAAAAAGTAAACAATTCCGAAAACGTACGACTAATCAGGCCTTTACCTGTTACATTTTCTGGGCGAATTAAATTCGGAGTAATTGCTCATTCCGCAAGTGCACAAAAACAAAATTGTTAGGGTAATTGTTAGGAATACAAAATCTTTCTCTAGTTCAAAATCTCGTAGTATTTATATAAATTATATTCTGGTATCCAATCGCCAATGCCCTTCAACCGATTGGCAATAACCAGAGCTTGAAACTTTTATAACTTTTATTTTAAAAGTCTCGGAATAACAGTTATTCAATGACTTTTATTTTTAAAAGTTAGAAATAAAAGTTTTTCGAAGACTTTTATTTTTAAAAGTCTTCAATAAGAGTTATTGAAAGACTTTTATTTTTAAAACTCGAAAATAAAAGTCTTTGAAAAACTTTTATTTTTTAAAGTTTTTGATAAGAGTTATTTAAGACTTATATTTTTAAAAGTCTTTGATAAGAGTTATTTAAGACTTATATTTTTAAAAGTCTTTGATAAGAGTTATTTAAGACTTATATTTTTAAAAGTCTTTGATAAGAGTTATTTAGACTTTTATTTGAAAAAGTTTTTTTTAAGAGTTATTTGAGACTTTTTCACTATATAAGTCTTTGGAAAAAGTCTTTTGTTGATTAGGTGGTGGTCAAACCAACCAGGCTCATTGAGCTACATAGAGTTACTTAGAGTTGCACCAAAGTCATTTTAATATTATAATCGATCGAATTGGATTTAGAAGCGGGTGTAAGGTGGGTGGAAACTACACTAGGGTATTTTCAACCCAAAAAAAATTTTTCACTAATTGATAGGAAATGTGGCAAAATATATTTTGGACATAGTGGGGGGTGGGTGGGGCCACTCTAAGTGGTCACATGGGGGCGTTTTGACCAAAAAATTTTTTTACTAATCGATAGGAAATTAGTTGAAATTGATTTTGGACATGGTTCGAGGTGGGCGTGGTTACCCCAAGTGGGCGTTTTTTACAGAAAAAATTTTTTGTCGAACGAATCTTTGTTTGAATGACGCAGTTATTTCTTCATGTTACAAAGTATTTTGGCTAATGTTTTCTTTTTCTAATGCGTGTAGGTAGCAAATGTACATGTGCATATATTCATGTTTATTTGCACTCATTGAAATTTTTTGTAGGAGAATAAAAAAATGAGAATATTTGAAGATTTTTTTACTTCTCAATATGCAAATAAACAGCTCTATACCTTTTTTGAAATACCCGTAATTTGCAAAAGTTGTAAAGCATTGTTTTCTTTTTACAACCCGACCAGCAACAGTTTGTTTCTTACAATGCGAGAATATGCGTATGACGAAATGTTGGGTGTTTCAAAGAAGTGCATATAAATATACACTGGCCTCACAGAATATAAAGAATCTATCCAGAAGCTAATTCTTAATGAATAGCTGAAAGGGTTGACAAATTTTACGGCCTTCGTGCTCGTGCTCAGTTCTAAGGAAGAGCTTTGGCCTGCAATTTTCTATCCAGCACTTCAAAAGTGCAATAAAACTCATTAGAAAAGGTTCAATGTGAAATTGGTCAACCCAAGACCTCTAGATCTACCTGCTACAACACTTGCGATACAAGTTTTTTATATACGATCCTATTCATGTATCCTTTCATAGCTAATTTCAAACTGAAATTGAAAATTGAAAAAAATATTTATGTGGAAAATATTTTGTAACATAAAGAAATAACTGCGTCATTCAAAGATTCGTTCGACAAATAAACTTTTAAAAATATAAGTCTTAAATAACTCTTATCAAAGACTTTTAAAAATATAAGTCTTAAATAACTCTTATCAAAGACTTTTAAAAATATAAGTCTTAAATAACTCTTATCAAAAACTTTTAAAAATAAAAGTCTTTCAAAGACTTTTACTTTTATTTTTGAGAAATAAAAGTAAAAGTCAGACTTTTACTTTTAAAAATAAAAGTTAAAAGTTGAGTGAAAACTTTTATATTTAAAAGTAAAAGTAAAAGTCTGACTTTTATTTCTGAAATTTGAAAATAACTCTTATTTTCGAGCACTGGCAATAACACATTCACGCAAAGCACCGTCACCGCCAACAGATTTCACAATACTCTCCAAAGCCTGTTCTAGTTTCATATGCATCTGTAATTGCGTAACCTTCATTTCATCCTCTCCAACATTGTTGTTGCTATGTTGTACGCTCTGAGTAAAATAATTATTATCCATCCTAGTGTTTTGATAAATATATGATAAATGAAAAATAATTTCACTTTCTTACTTTGCCATTACTATCTGATTCATGCGTTTCCTAAATTAGATTCTTCGTATTGATTTCTGAAGTGTTAACCAATTTCACCTTCACGTCCATTCGTCGCTTGGAAAAAGAGAATTGAATTAACTTTTTAAAGCCTATATTGGTTGACCTTAATTTGTTTCACAAGATAATTTAATATGAACGATCGATTATTGTTTACATAAATTATCGCATGGAATGTCATGTGACATTATTTTGGTGAATTACTTATCATATGCAAAAGGCTTGTACGTGAGTTTCGGTCGTGTAAAATTTTGGCGTTGATTTGTCACCTTTTTTGGGGGAAAATGCGTTTCCTATCTCATTATACCTGACGACGACGACGCATGGAAGTGACTGTGAATAAGGATATAGTGCTTTTTAGGATAACGTTTCCCAACTCAGTATCTGTTGTCGGTTATGGAAAAGAGGAGACGGGACGAGAATTTGTTGTTTTGCTTAATTTTAGCTTTTTTGTTAATATCGGAATGTTGTAAGTAGTTTTGTAATATGCTACCCCCGTATGCAATATCTGAAAACATGAATTTGTTATAATATATAAAGCGTCTTTACATCGGACCTTGAAAACATACGATATCCTGAATGCCGATGATGTGATACATAAAACTGTAAAAAGAGGCATTAAAACAAATAATCATCCTTTCAATATAATTAAAGAGATGGAATTTGAGACATTAGGAAAAAAGTTCCGAATCATACTTCATCCTCATCGCGATGTCCTGCATAGTAATTTTAGAGCATACAAAATGGACGGTGATGGCAACGAGACGATAGTGCATTTTGGTTTGAAATATTAAATAAATATTTATTTAATCAAATAAGTTAGAATTATCTTTTTTGTAAAATAGATCATGATCAGTTTTATACGGGTCGCGTTTTCGGTGAGATGGAGTCATACGTACGGGCACATATTGATGATGGCGTCATAACTATGTCTGTGCATTTGCCAGAGGAAACATATCACATTGAAGTAAAGCTGTATTTCTTAGTATTCGCTTCTATATTTACCAAAATATGTTAATCTTTAACAGCCTTCGTGGCGGCATTTGGTCACTACAAAATATAGAACAATGATTGCTTATAAAGCTTCTGATGTGAAAATGCATTGGAACAAAGAGAATGGAGAAATTGTGGCACCGAGAGCGTGCGGTTACATTAAAGAAGGTTTAGGTTGGTAATCTTAGAAATACTTCTTGCAGGCTTTTAACGATAATGCGTTCCTCTGAAAAGAACTTGAAATTGATGAAGCTGATAATGAAACGGAGATAGATCATAATGGACAAGAGAATAGTAATTCGTTTAATCACGACAAAGCCATTACTTATAAACGTAAAAAACGTCAAACAGATCAATATGAATACACACCTACAAAGACACGCTGCCCTCTTTTATTGGTAGCAGATTATAGATTTTTCCAAGAAATGGGTGGTGGCAATACAAAGACAACTATCAATTATCTGGTATGCGCTTCAAATTTTTTTGTTTCAAGTACATTTATAACTACCTTTTGTTATTTTAGATAAGTTTAATTGATCGTGTTCATAAGATATATAATGATACCGTTTGGCAAGATCGTTCAGTAAGTACACAAATTTTAAAATATTGGAAACAAATAAAACTGTATTAATTTTAATATTAGGATCAAGAAGGATTTAAGGGTATGGGATTTGTTATAAAAAAGATTGTTGTTCATTCTGAGCCCACACGTTTGCGAGGCGGTGAAGCCCACTACAATATGATTCGTGAAAAGTGGGATGTCCGCAATCTCCTAGAGGTAAATTCCAGTCTTCAAAATTGTCCTGTCTGTATTTGAATTTGCATATTATATAGTATTCGTAATATTGCTAACACGAATAACTTCATAAAAACCTATAACAATTCTCATGACATACAAAATTGGAAAAGAAAACATTATTCTCCTTTCATTTCAAATTAGGTCTTTTCACGTGAATACAGTCACAAAGATTTTTGCTTAGCTCATCTATTTACTGATTTAAAATTTGAAGGCGGTATACTTGGCTTAGCTTATGTCGGTTCACCACGACGTAACTCAGTTGGTGGCATATGTACTCCAGGTTCAAATTATTAAATATTGTTAATTATGGAACAAGTTTTATTTGATTTAAAAACAGTGATTTATTGATTTAAATATACATATCGTATAATACCATCTATATCGTATAACAACCAATTGGCTCATGGCTCACATAAATTGCTTGTCTCAAAGTGAAGGCAATAACTTATTTAAAGCCATTTGAGTAAAATTGTTGAAAATCTTAAATTTTTCGGTACGCATGCACACAAATTGTTTATACGTACATAGTCTAAAACCTCAGTCCGGGGTCTATATATGTGCTATGTAAAGGTCATAGGGACAAAATGGGTAGCTAAGATATCGAATCATATTTCGCCGTGCCTATTACATTAAAACAGTGCTGCCCTTACAACAGTACTTTAAGTGTGGTAAAATGTTTTTAAATTTTTTTGAAAATTTACAAAGGAATGTACCGTATATAAAAGAGTTGATCTATATAAACAAGTTTTTCAGAGATTTGCAACGAAATTCCAAAAATTTCATACTTATATTATCTATAGTTTATAAACTGAACAGCCAGACAGCCATTTCAAGATTTAGTGATACGAATTTCTGATGGCTACTGGAATTTTAAGAGATGGGATACATTTACGTCCATATTTGTATAGGACGTTTTTATGTACTATTATTTCCAAACACTTGGATGTCGGAATTCTGTTGTTTACAATTTTGGTTCTGTCCTTATTTCCGTTTAAAGGAAACGAAATTAAGAATGCAACTGTAACGCAAAATTTAGAACGATCGAAAATGTGTTTGTAAAAGATTCGAATTAGTTCATAATTTTTATACGATATTGGTCCAAGTTTAGATATAAATGGTATATAATATATAATCCAATACACCGTGCAGTTCTGTTTTATTAGTTTTTTAATTCGTTTTCGGTTAAAAAATTAAATTAGAGAGCTATTATTTCCAATTTACATATTTTTATTTGTTTTCTATAACGAAATTATTAGAATTCTCGAATGACATTATTTTTATCATGTTAATATATACATATAAAAAATTATGTATACACATTTTTTTGTAGAATACTTTAAAAACGGTTATACGTTATATTTAAATTCTGGCCTCAGCAGTTCTCGTAATCATTACGGTCAACGTGTTATAACACGAGAAGCTGACCTGGTTACTGCTCACGAATTTGGACATAATTGGGGATCAGAACATGATCCGGATATTCCAGAGTGTTCGCCCAGTGCTTCGCAAGGCGGCAGTTTTTTAATGTATACATATTCAGTTAGTGGTTACGATGTAAATAATAAGGTAAATGATTATAGCAGAGGTCGAAACTTTTATGACTTTTATAATAAAAGTCATGAAATAAGAGTTATTCAATGACTTTTATTTTAAAAGTTTTTCGATAAGAGTTATTCGATGACTTTTATTTTAAAAGTTTTTCGATAAAAGTTATTCGATGACTTTTATTTTAAAAGTTTTTCGATGAGAGTTATTCGATGACTTTTATTTTAAAAGTTTTTCGATGAGAGTTATTCGATGACTTTTATTTTAAAAGTTTTTCGATAAAAGTTATTCGATGACTTTTATTTTAAAAGTTTTTCGATGAGAGTTATTCGATGACTTTTATTTTAAAAGTTTTTTAATAAGAGTTATTCGATGACTTTTATTTTAAAAGTTTTTTAATAAGAGTTATTTAAGACTTTTTCGTAATATAAGTCTTTTGTTGATGAGGTAGATGATGGTCAATACGAACTAACATTGAGCTACGATATGATGAAAAGAATTGATCTTAGCTGGTGGGTTGGAAGATGCACATATATAGAAAGTATTGTGAAATATATTTTTTACATAGTGGGAAGTGGGCGGGGGCCACTCAATACCCCCTAAGGGGCGTTTCTTACCAAAAAATGACTTTGCGTCAATCGGTAGCAAATGTCGCGAAACGGATATAAAATCAGGTGGTAGGGGGAGTGGCCGCCCCAAAAAGGGCGTAGTGGGCGGTTTTTGACAAAAAAACTACTTTGCGATAATCGATAGGAAATATCATGAAACGGATTTGGGAGATGGTGGTACGGGGCGTGGACTCCCCAAAATGGGCGTAGTGGGCGGTTTTTGACAAAAGAACTACTTTGCGCTAATCGATAGGAAATATCATGAAACGGATTTGGGAGATGGTGGAACGGGGCGTGGACTCCCCAAAAGGGGCGAAAGGGGCGTTTTTCACAAAAAAAACACTGCGATAATCGATAGCAAATATCATGAAATGGATTTGGAAGATGGTCTGAAGTAGGCGTGGCCTTCCGCCCCTTTTTAGTGTCCACGCCCACTTCAGACCATCTTCCAAATCCATTTCATGATATTTGCTATCGATTATCGCAAAGTGTTTTTTGTGAAAAACGCCCCTTTCGCCCCTTTTGGGGAGTCCACGCCCCGTTCCACCATCTCCCAAATCCGTTTCATGATATTTCCTATCGATTAGCGCAAAGTAGTTCTTTTGTCAAAAACCGCCCACTACGCCCATTTTGGGGAGTCCACGCCCCGTACCACCATCTCCCAAATCCGTTTCATGATATTTCCTATCGATTAGCGCAAAGTAGTTTTTTTGTCAAAAACCGCCCACTACGCCCTTTTTGGGGCGGCCACTCCCCCTACCACCTGATTTTATATCCGTTTCGCGACATTTGCTACCGATTGACGCAAAGTCATTTTTTGGTAAGAAACGCCCCTTAGGGGGTATTGAGTGGCCCCCGCCCACTACCCACTATGTAAAAAATATATTTCACAATACTTTCTATATATGTGCATCTTCCAACCCACCAGCTAAGATCAATTCTTTTCATCATATCGTAGCTCAATGTTAGTTCGTATTGACCATCATCTACCTCATCAACAAAAGACTTATATTACGAAAAAGTCTTAAATAACTCTTATTAAAAAAACTTTTAAATTAAAGTAAAAGTCAACTTTTAACTTTTATTTATAAAAGTAAAAGTTAAAAGTAAACTTTTACTTTTATAAATAAAAGTAAAAGTTAAAAGTAAACTTTTACTTTTAAAAATAAAAGTAAAAGTTAAAAGTATACTTTTACTTTTAAAAATAAAAGTAAAAGTTAAAAGTAAACTTTTACTTTTATTTTTAAAAGTAAAAGTATACTTTTAACTTTTACTTTTAAAAATAAAAGTTAAACTTTTACTTTTAAATAAAAGTTTTGAAAATAAGAGTTATTTTCGAGCACTGGATTATAGGAATCCATACAGTTCGACAAAATGTAGTAAAATTTATTCTATAATTTTCCAGAAATTCTCTCCTTGCTCTTTACGTTCGATACGCAAGGTTTTACAAGCCAAATCGGGACGATGTTTTTCAGAACCCGAGGAATCGTTCTGTGGCAATTTGCGAGTTGAAGGTGATGAACAGTGTGATGCAGGTCTACTGGGAACGGAAGACAACGATGCTTGTTGTGATAAAAATTGTAAATTGCGTCGCAATCAGGGAGCTGTTTGTAGCGATAAAAATTCACCGTGCTGCCAAAATTGTCAATTCATGCCGGCAGGCATGAAATGCCGTGAAGCACAATATGCCACATGTGAACAAGATGCACGTTGCACTGGAGCATACGCAGAATGCCCAAAATCTTCCCCAATGGCTGACGGTACAATTTGTCAAGAACGTGGTCAGTGCCGTGGAGGCAAATGCATTCCATATTGCGAGACACAAGGTCTACAGAGTTGTATGTGTGACATTATACTAGATGCTTGCAAACGGTTAGTGGTTTACAATGATTTGTTAGTAATTATCCTTTTTTTAATGTAAAATAAAAATTAGATGCTGCCGCATGAGCATAAATGAAACATGTTTCCCTGTGGAACCCCCGGATGTACTACCAGATGGTACACCTTGCATTCAAGGTTTCTGTAATAAGGTACATATTAAAATCAGCATGATCCTAATAGATTCTTATTTAAATAATTAACGACCCCTCGTTGTTTACATGATTCACAACTGTAGGGAATGTGTGAAAAGACTATACAAGATGTGGTCGAACGCTTTTGGGATATAATTGAGGAGATCAATATTAACCGTGTACTGCGTTTTCTAAAAGATAACATTGTTAGTAAGTACCCAGAACGTTATTAAACACTTAGTGAAAGTTTTAACGTTTTTGTCTCTCTCATATAATAAGTGACTGTCGTGATGCTTACATCAATATTTTGGATACCAGCTAGTTGCGTCATTTCATATTTCGATCGCAGGAATAGACGGTATGAATTAAAGCGAATTGAATGGAGCCAGAAACGTGATTTAATACATCCAAGTGATAGAAGGCGTGTAATACATATAAGGTAAAAACTCGATTTCTTTTGGTCAGTATTTAATTCAATTTATTCCAGAGTTCCCCGACAGAAGATATCAGTTGCACGAATGTAGACATTCGTATTAATACCGCTTCCGTGCGTTGGCATCATTAAGTAAATGAAATCTTTTATAATCCATTCGAAAAATTGCTTCCGAAAAAAAAATACTTAATTATTTTCCTTTACCACAATTAGAGCCGTTTTCACAATGTTCGGTTAAACTTGTGATTAACTGAAGGTTAGTTGACGGGAGGTTCGGATCCTTCGGTTAATAATTTTCGTTTTCACCAACCTTCGGTTAACAAATCTTCGGTCAATTACAAGTTGTAATAGATTGTGACGTTTGCTCTATTACATTTGAAAAAAAAATTGTAAATCGTTGCATTTTAATTTATTGGTATAAGTGCAGAGTAGGGGCCTGGCTTCGATTTGTTTTATTTTTGGTGCATCGTTACACTTCACCTTTAAAAACCTAATCAACTAAAAAATTTTTAAGGTCGCCCGCCATTTTGGATTTAGGAGCACTTAAACATTAAAAAACACAACGTTATATCTCTACAACCGATCGAGATAGAACACTGCAGATATACCATTTTAAAAGTATTTAAATTGTCTATGATTAATATAGAATTTGTCGGTTTAAATGCCGTTAGTTATTTCAATTTTTGTAAAAATATGTACTTTTTTTGTATAAAAGAACTATGTTTCCCTCCTAAACGAATACATTTAGGTACCAAAAAATTTCCTTTTATTAGAAGTCCAACCTTTTTGCCTTTCAATCGATGTATTGCATGATATACTTATTGCTTTAGTTTATATAGTTTACTTAATTAAATATGTAATGGGTAATATTTTCAGATGGTACATCTAAATAATAAAGATACAAAATTAGAGTTGTAAGAGGGTAGAACAAGTCCTACCATTTCCAGTATATCGTACGCTACAGTTCGTAGACCTGTTCCACGAAGGTAGGCAATAGAAATACCTTCAAAATGATATATCTGCCGGCATGATATCACGATTGGTTACCGAGATATAATACTATATATAACAAGTTTGGTGCTTTGGCTGCAATCTATAAGAGCGGGCGAGCTCAACAAAATTTTTAGTTTATTACGTTTCTGATAGCGAAAAATAACGGTAAAAATGTTCCTTACAAAGGGTTTCCTACTCCTATTCTGAACTTATTGCAATTTATTTGACGAAAATATTGTTGACTTTAAATTTTTTTACAAGAATGAAAACCTTCATACAGTATCAGCTGACAAATTGAATGAAATCTCTAGGTTAAACGGAACCCCAGGTGTCGGTCAAGTTAACTGAGACTTTAACCAGAAGATTCGCTTAACCGGACATTGTGAAAACGAAATTTTTTCTAACCTCCGGTTAAAGTCCCGATTAGCACTTAACCGAACATTGTGAAAACGGCCCTTAGTGTATTGTGAATCGTATTGATTATTATGTATTACTGCTTATTATGTATTGATTATTACGTATTATTAATATATTATTAATGGTAAATTTAATCTCCCTTCTCTTATTTGTTTCAATTTATATTACAGATAATTTACATGGAATAAATTTTTGTCTGTTCTGATTCAAATATTATAGTGTTTGAAATACAATATGTTTCCACAAAGCACTGTGACGTCAATAAATTCAAAAAATCTAAATTAAAATTGCCTAATTATAGACATAGAATCTTAAATATATAAAAATAATTTGAAATTATCCCAAATTAGTTAGGAGCATCTGCTTCTTTAGTTTACCATTTACTTTTTTCTATTACTGTTTTTTCCATTTGTTTGGGTATATGGTGTCGCTTCATCCACATATTCCTCTTCCGCTTCCACATCATCATGATACCATTCTTCTTCCATTGCTTCACTTACAACATGTTGACCATAAATATGAACTGGACCAGTCCCCTTAATTAATTTGAATGTAACCGAAGCACTTGGGAACTCTAAATTCGGATGCAGGACACGTGTTTCCCCGGCCTTCAGTACTGCTATCGGGATTCTTACTATTTCCTTCTCATTAATCTTTGTTTCAGCCTAAATAGAATTAAAATATTACTAGTAATAAACAAAAAAAAATAAGGAACAGGCCAAAGGCCTGAACCCAGTTTCAATAATTTTTGTTACTGTTGTAGATTGCAATAACACAAAGTTTTACTCCGCTCGCATACCGTTTAGGGGTTATAGCCCCTTAAAGTTTGAAATACTCTAATATATCATTAACTGTAAGAGTGAAGTATATAATGAACCAGTACTGGTGCATATATATTATCCATTTTCCTTTTGTCGAGCGTATAGGCTTAATATTTTCGTTACATGTAAAACGACATCCGCGCTTACGAACGTTATACTCAAGCTGGAGCAACAATGTAAAAAATAATATAAATCCCTTGTCAACAGAGGGGAAGTAAACAAGGCCCATATTACATCACAAACTTCTGCATATTGTCTTTTTTTTCTAATAATGAGTCCATTGCTTGTTTTCGCCCTTATGTTGCACCAAAATAATTTAAACGGAACATTCTCACTCCCAATCACGATTAATACTTTATTTGCATGGAAAATAAGAATTCTTAGGCCGTTTGGCAAAACAAGAGTTTGTTATGTAATACGGCAGTTATTCACTTTTTCTCTTTCGGCACTATGTATCTTTTCCCGATAAATTACATAATAAAATGAAAGTTGTGATTTGGCCATATTATGTCCAATCGCCGCTTACTGAGTTAGCGTGGATATCTATCGGTGCTTATTTAAACGGCTATATGCTTATTTTTCCGCGAAAAATTTTTATAAGCGTATATACGGCAAAAGAAGCACGGGTATTGTTCATATTCTTAATTTACGTTATTATGTATTTTCGCAATAAGCTTTTAATATTCAAGAAAATTTCACATTTAAATACTTTTTTTGTATTAAAAAATTTTTTCATCTGTAAAATGTGTAATGAACCCATACAAACCTATGGACATTAAGAAAGGATGGCTCTCCAGCTTGCACGTAGTTTTTTACAAAAATCGATGCCGGAATTCGAGAAAACGAACTTTGAAAAAAAAATTGTCGAGAAACAACCTTTTAGCATTATACTACCTCCGCAATATGCTATATTATAGACGTGGCAACATTGAGGAATGTGTAACTACAATAGGGTCAACAGAGTATTCTATATAAAAAGGTTTTCTATATAAAACATGATACTTCCGCTGCGGCGAGAATAAGAATCCTCAGTGAGCAGAATTCTAACGTAAATACAAAATTGTTTGTATAAAGTGTATATATGGCGGACTTCGGCTGCGGCAAGGATAACAACCATCAGTAAGTATATATCGTAAACACGAAGTTTTCGGTATAAAAATTGTTTATTACAAAAAATTTGTCAAAAGCCAAAAGTAAATATATATTTGAAAACTCAAAATGAAACAAACTCGAGCCGCAAATATAAATTTTATAGCTTCAGCTTTCAACTTACCTGTACCACGTTAAATTCATTCTCCTTCGCGTCCACACCAAGGCAGATTTGCTTAATTATCAGCTTCTGTACATCGAGGGTATGTATGTCGGTTTCATCTACTTCGAACTGCGCCAAAGGTTCCTTCTCACTTAGCGTAACTCCTAAAACAATTAAACAGTATAGTTCCTGTACAAACATACACCACCCCTCCAAGACCCTTCACATTTTTTATTTGAACCGATATCGCACAAATTGTGGAAAATTTTGAACTTGCGGGTATATAAAAAACTCACCGTAAAATGATTCCGTATCCATTACTGACAAAATTATAAAGCTTACTGGCCGACAATTAGTTTCCTCTCAAAATCGCTGAAATCACACGTGCCCTCAAAAACTAAGCTCTAGGTATCTGGCGAAATTGATTTAACACAAAAATGAAAAAGAGGACCACACCAGAACCAGGGATAAAAAGCAGAGATAAAGAGATAGGACACTCGTTGCTGTAAAATATAAATTCGTTATTATGGTTACTTTTTATAGAGCCTTATAATGTAAACCAGAGATAAAGAGATAACACTCGCACTAATCCACGCACATTTTATGCATACTTTCACAAAAAAGTACAAATTTCTTAGGAAATTGGTACAAATTTCTCGAGAAATTTGTAGTCACGCTAACGACGCTCTACCGTACGTTAATGCAAGTGGTTCGATTATAAGGGGGATTTAGGTGAAAAAGAACAGAAAATTAGTTTGGATTTATTAAATGTTTAAATTATTATTTCTTATTTTGTAAATACTTGATAAATAAAATGTTATTATTCTGTCTTTGAGAAACGGAAATTAGTATAATTAGAATATATTTCATCATAATAAAAGAGAAAACGGAATTAGAATGATTTCATTGCTACAAAACAAAGATCATATAAAAGCATTCTACTATAATCAATTTGGTATTGTCTCAATGTTAAATAGTAACTATATATGTATCCACATTTTCTATTATATTTTAAGAATTATATATTTCAGCAGTTTTGGGGACCTTCTATCTCCGTGAGCATCCATTGATTGATTTAAAGTAAATTCAAGGTATAATCATTTTTTTTCAACACATTGGATAACAGCTCTGTCTACTCAATGACATTATACTCGTTAGGCATGCACTGCAAACAAAAACAACAACAGGCGAGTTCACACGTATTGTGTTCGTGAATTCAACAGACTATAAAAAATGGATATTATAACGAACTTATAATTTACAGCAACGAGTGTCCTATCTCTTTATCTCTGCTTTTTATCCCTGGTTCTGGTGTGGTCCTCTTTTTCATTTTTGTGTTAAATCAATTTCGCCAGATCCCTGCCAAAACGAAGACATGTCTTCGTATCTCTTTTGTGTTTTATCAGTACATGTGCTTATCAGTACATTTTAGTCAGAGATAACTTGTTGTCTCTGATTTCAGTCAAAAACTAGATGCTGAAGCAGAATAGTATTGTGTGCCAGTACCGAAGTAGCTAATGAATAAAATACGAGCAAGAAACATTTCACATGGCGGTGAATGAAGAGGCGTCGTAAGAAGTTACGCACTTAAAATGTAAGACGAAGACGATATGCTTTTACCGCCTCTCTTTTGTGGTGTCCTCAGTTTCAACCAGAGATAAAGAGATAGGAAACTTCTGAAAAGTGCAACTCTGATTGTAGATTTGACGCCGAAATGCATAGTAGTGTTAGTGGAAATGGACGGAAATTGATGACGTTTTCACTCAGAATCTCACCTACCGTGCCCCCAATGACGTAATTTTTACGCTCAAACTCACCTACCGCGCCCCCAATGACGTCAGTTTTCCAATGAAAAATTTTGGTCTTAGACCCCATTGACATATCATTTATGCAATTATTTTGAGATTTCAACTTAGTTAAAATTTATACATAAAAACATTCCCATTCAGGTACATTTTTTTGACAACTGTGTAATTGCGGGTGTACATGTTTTTTATATCCACATAGATTTGAAGGTATTATTTGCTGTAAATGCTGTGTAGAAATTTGTGTAGAATTGCTGTGTAGATATTTGATTTAATTTGTGAGAAGCCAGATGGAAAATCTGTTTTATTATCAATGTTATTTTTAATCCCCGGTCTACTCCCGAATTAGCTAAATCGTGATAACTCCGAACGAGGATAAAGCAAAGAGCGAGTGTGAAGATATACACGCGTATATTAGACGCGTAATATAGCTTTCCATTAGTTTCGCTTCTCTTTCTTGGCCAGAAATCATTATTGATTGGTAAATATTCTTCCGATTGGTAAATATTTATCTTTTCGTAAGAAATGCCAGGTAACTGCTTATTAAAGTTCAAATATCCAGTCTTACGTAGTTGAACTATAACAATCGTAAAGCATCTCGGTCTGATAAAAATCCTAATGACGTTAACTTTTACGATATATATATATATTTAACTTAATTTATTTCTTTTATTTCATTTATTTAACTTTATTTTATTTATTTAACTTTATTAGGAGAATCAAACAGGATTATTCTAGAAATCCTCATAACATTTCTGTGAACTTCTGCAACTAGGCTAAATTAAGATAACATCGAATCCAAATGTAAAAAAATTGTGATATATAAAAATCGGCGTTGGCATACCTTGAGCTGTGTTTCACCTCGGCATTGAATTCAATCAATTAAGGGTTACCTGCCTGTGAGGTACACATTTTATTATTCACCTTTTGCGTACGTAAATATTAAAACAGGGTTCACGACATAAAACAATTTAAGATAAATTAATTAGTTTTCTATTTTAATAAAATAATTATCGCAAGGCTCTATTTGAAATAGTCACACCTCCCGTTAGTGCAATCAGAATTATTATTTAAGACCAAAAAGAAAAATGAATGATAAATTATATATTTCCCTAAGTGCGCAAAAAGTACCTTATTCAATAAAAAAACCATACCACTTCCGCCGCTGTTGTTCCTAACAACTAATTTTGCTTTATGTGACATTAATTATTGTTTAAAATAGTAATTCTTTGCCATCTAAAGTAAGCGCGCAAAAAGTACTTTTCCTAACATTAAAATAATTATTATTGCCATGAATGTAAATATCAAAAGTTAAAAATAATTACCCTAGTTTGAAATAAGCGCAATTAATATTGTTAGTAATTAATTAATAATGAATTAAATAATAATAATATATTACCAATTACACAGAGTGCACAAAAAGTACTTTTTCTAAATTGTAATCATTAACGCTGGTGTTAATACGTCACTGATATTTTCACCACATTGTTTTTAAAATAATTGGAAAGAGTAAAATAATAAAATTAAGTAAAAAATATATCGAAAAATGACTAAAATAAGGATTTGCTGCAGAAATTTATATTCGTTCCCGAAGGAAACTGTCCAGTGCCAAAGGTAAGCTTGCGAATTGGAAATTTTTGCTCGCTAATTGGTAGCAGTAAAAATATCCAGTTGGCCGGCGGTTAGATAATAAGATTTACATGTAAAATAAGACTAACTATTAGGGTTTTAGTAAGAAATTTATAAATATTTACTATGGCTGGAACCACACCAAGTCAACAATTGGACGGAAGCTGAAACTTTCCATAATTTCCTAGGTAATTTAAGCAAAAATATAAGAATGCCGGACTTGCGAACATACTGCCAAAGGGTAGAAGGGTAAGAAGAAATCACAAATACAGGAATTGACGTACATACATTTAAATACTATTTAGAATTTTATTATTAAATGATTAAAAGTAAATACACGTGATCTTTCAAAAAGAAATTAAATTCAATTACGAAAATTATTCACTAAAATTTTGGTACTAATTCTCTATCCAAACGACGAACACAAGCAGGTCTCTAATCTAATCGTTTCAACAGTTGTTTCCTCTGAAAGTGTGTATCGATTAGTGTTTGATTACGCGTATCGTCCAAGTCAAAAGATCTTATGAGGGGATCCCAAAAGCCGTCAGGATTGGGAAGTATATCAAATTCTGGTGATTTATTAAATAAATCTCTCTTTAAGCCCACATTACTTCCTTTGTCATCTCGAGGTTTTAACCTTTCTCGTCCGTTAGTAGTAGTGATACTACTGCTCTATCAAATAAATTCCTTTCGGCTACTTCCATTTTTGATACTGTTTCCTCCGTTGTCTTTTTTGCGTCTGTTTTCTTTTCACTTCTTTGCTGTTTCTTTTCTAGAAAGGAAAATATTCAAAATTAATTAGAATTCGACCATTATATTGTTTTTACTTTTTGTATTACTTCGCGCCTTCTATACGTTTTAAATTATTTAGTCTCATTGCCATTCTTGACAACTTCATGCAGGAGAGTTATAATGCTTGGTGAGTTACCATAAATTGTTAAGCGTTCTGAATTGGTTAGAACTAGAGGAAAGTTTAGCTCATTCGCGCATTAAAATCAATGAAAATCTGAAAGAATTGACTATATTAATCGATTGCGACGAAAAATGAAATATTTAATAGAATTACCGTAAATTTTAAATGGTATGGAGCCTGATTTTACTTTGATGACTGAGTTCTTGTGAATTGAATAATTTGTTAGGCGCGCCTGTTTCAATTTCTTTTTCGAATTAAGTGGCGTCCTTCACTTGATTATTTCTATTTTGTGTAGGCTGCTTTATACTATCTTGATTGCAAATTAATTGTTTGCCTTCCAGCGCTCCCAAAAATTTTTCCTTGCTGTTACCGTGCATTTCCTTTTGTAACTCTTTCTTGTTGTTCTTTCCTACAGAATTCCAAAATATTCATCAGCTCTTTATTCTATTTTGGGATGTTTTTGGGATTTGTGGTGACATGAAAATAAGACACCAGTGGTGTTGGCCAGCTCAAAGGCTATACGATCATCTGAATTCTGTCTGAAGCCCGTGTTATGTTCTACTTTTACGTATTAATCGTTCTACTATTGCGATTCTTTTTCTTATTTTCACTTCAAAATAGAGCACAAAACGTTCTTTCAAATCGAGCCGCCGAAGCGAACTGTTTACATATTTTCATGAAATATCATACGTGATATTATTTTGGTGAACTACGCATACATGTACATAACCCCTGTACGTGAGTTTCGGTCGTGTAAAATTTTGGTTTTTTTTGCCACATTTTTTTGTGGGTAAAGAGTTTCCTATCTCATTATCTCTGGTTTCAACTCAATTTGGCAGCCTCTAAATAAGCGGCAGATAAAAATATGGCCGCCTGCACCTCCGACGAAATAAAGAATTTTTGTTAGTGTCTTTCAATGCATTCCAAGCGATAACGAAAACAATCGGTAAATTAGCAGGCTACATTTTTGACGTAATCTGACGAAACCAAAAAGGTTTTATTGGTCAATTTTTCAGCAGTTTTCATTGCGTTATACAGCTGATGTTCCTTCACTCATTCACTTTTCTCATTCTTTCATTCACTGGCCCTTCTATTTTGTTTTTTAACGCAGAGATAGCAGCTCATTCGTCAGACATTTGACCGCCGCAGAAATTCAATCAGAGATTGAAGTTGTCAGAGATAACTCTGACTCTCTGGAAGTTGTCTCTGAATTCAATTATGTCCATCAGAGATAACATACAACATAACCACAAACCCGTTGCTCTTGTTTGATTAATTGGGTATCGGGTTTTACTAAGGTCATCGAATAAATATAATGGTGGAATTATTCGATAATTTCTGATAACTACCAATTCTGAAAGGAAGATTTACTCGTTTAATGATTTCTGAATGACTAAAAACTATCAGAAGCAACTATTGAATAAATGGTTAGTTTACAACTACCGAATAACTTAATAGCTTTCGTTTGATAGTTCTCAACATTATAAACAAACCAATGAAAATGGAACTACAGTCCCAGAAGCCCGACGAATATATATTTTATCGATATTGGCGCGTTTTTCTCCGAAGTCGGCGTCAACCATTCGTTTCATCCTCGTCTTATATTTTTAGGTCATTATTCAGTAACATTCAAGACAGAGATAACTGATTACAGTTGTCTCTAATTCAAGATGTCGTTTCGCATGGTGGGTGTTTCTGTTGTCCGCAGACAAATGGAAAACAACTATTATCTAAGGAAGCACGAAGCAAAGTTTTGGATGAAGCTGTAAACAGATAGGGACATACTAAATACAAAATACATCAAAATTACACAGGCTCTTATGGGAAACGAGAAAAAAAACATTTTTCTACATACATTTGTATGTAGATAAAATTTCACCCATTTGGAATTTGACATTTTGTATGTGGGCTTGTTCTTCTTCTTTTACTAGTCTTGTTTACATTTTTAATGACAGGCGTCAACTGAAATTCAAATTCAGTTTTTTGTATGTATATATTGTATTCGTTGTATTTGTATAATTTTGTATAATATATTCATGTAATGAACTCATTTTTTTAGCTTGTTGATCGAATATTTACGGATTTTAAAATACAAGTTTAGAAATCAAATACGGAAATAACCCATAATGACAGATTTGTATTTTGTATTTTGTATGTCTTGTTTTGTTTCACAAAGATAAAATGAGATGAAATACAGATGTATTTTGTATTTAGTATGTCTCTATCTGTTTACAGCATGAACAAAAATTTCGAGCACGTTTGTCAATGCTGCGTCACAAAGGCTAAGGCCGCACTCACACAGGGAACGTTTGTCGCGAGACATGGAACTATTCATTTATTTGTCCCCGATACCACTCACACAGGAGACAAATTGGAATGTAAGTTGTATACCCATGCATGATTTTTTAATTAGACTTTTTACTACATTTTGATACCTTTTAATACTTTTTTTGCTAAATGGTAGTGTTTTCACTACTTTCGAACATTATTTGATTTCATTTCATTTTGTGTTGCCCGCTAAGTAACTATGGAAAATATTGAAGAAATTAAAATCGCGTTAATATCTATGGCGATCGATTTTGTGGATGCATTATATATCATTCGTGATGAATATGCAGAAATAACAAAATTAATCTTAGATAATGGGGAACAATTGGAGGAGATTAGCAGTGCTTGTCGGAGAAGCTGCTGGATCAGAAACTGGCGAAAAGAAAAAAACTCAAATGGAGCCTTCGAAGTTCTGACAAATAGCATTCAAGTGTGCGATAAATATTCCTACCGGAATTATTTGTGAATGTCAGAGGAAAAATTTGTTCAATTGCTAAATTCGGTCCAAGCCGATTTGCAGAAGGCTGAAACGCATATGCGAAAAGCTGTGACACCGAATGAATCTTATACATATGTGTACATCTCATAAAAATAAAAAAAATTCACAGCAGTTTTCACATTAGACATAATACAAAATAAATGAAATCTAAAAATATTGTTGAATACCACCAATTTTGTACAGAGATCATAAATAAAATTAAAAAATTCAATGTTATCAGGCACATTTAACCGTAAAAATATTTATAATGTATCATCATTAACCAATATTCCTTCCAGCGCCAGACTAAGAATATCACTTTTTTAGCCTGACATGTCTGTGCGTCCAGTTCTTTTAATTTCATTAAATAATTTTGGATATACATTACACCTCCTACGCACATTTTCATTTTTTAATTCAGTGATGGTCGTGGTATTTGCTACTTTTCACGTCCCAGAGAGACGTTTCTTGTTGTAGGGCGTTAATCAGCATTTCCGTGGTATCCTTAGTCCATCTAAATGCCATTGGAAATGAATTTTGAAAAAAATATACTAAAATATGTATATAAAAGCGCAAGCTAAAGACTTCAAAAATATTTATATATTGTTTAGCCCAGCCTTAGAATATAATGGACTGTTCGATTTCTTACCTAAAAAATGCACTGAAAGTGCAAATATTTGTGAACACAATATTTTAATACACAAGCCATCCAAATTTCTAAAATAATATGGACGAATGAATTGCTCTAATATATATAATAATATATTTTCAAAAAATTTTATATAAGAATAATATAGCTTATGTTTTGCAGTCCCAGTAACAACCCCGATCGAACAAATCCTCAAAATTCATAATGCTCTTTTATAAATACAATATAAATGCATGCCTGACTGAATTCGTAATATTCTGCTTTGTCGATACGACAACCCGCTGTTTGGTGTCCCCAGTAAACATCAAGGGACAAATTTGTTGCACAAGGGACAAATTCATTCGTTGATAGTCCACAATTCATTTTGTCGTTTTGCTGGTAAAACAACAACAAATTTGACGTGTCCCGAGACAAATGTCCCCTGTGTGAGTGCGGCATAATAAGCCTCACTCACACGGGGGACATTTGTCGCGAGACATGGAACTATTCATTTATTTGTCCCCGATACCACTCACACAGGGGACAAATTGGAATGTAGGTCGTATCCCCATGCATGATTTTTTTAATTAGACTTATCAATACATTTTGCTACCTTTTTTTAAAAAGTATTTTTTTAAAAATACTTTTTTGCTAAACTTTCAAACATTATTTGATTTCATTTCATTTTGTGGTGCGCGCTAAGTTGATATGGAAAATATTGAACAAATTAAAGTGGCGTTAATTTTTATGGCGATCGATTTTGTGGATGCATTATACATCATTCGGGATGAAGACGCAAACATAATAAAATCAATTTTGAATAGTGTGGAACAATTGGAGGAGGCTAGTAGAGCTCGTCGGAGAACCTGATGGATCAGAAACTGGCGAAATAAAAAAACTCAAATGGAGCCTTCGATGTTCTGACAAATAGCATCCAAGTGTGCAATAAATATTCGCACCGGAATTATTTGCGAATGTCAGAGAAGTTTGCTAAATTTCTAAATTTTATCCAAGCCGATTTGCAGAAGGCTGATACGCATATGCGAAGAGCTGTGCCACCGGATGATCAGCTAGCCGTAACTTTGCGATATTTAGTCACCGGAGAATCCGTCTAAAGCTTGGAATACCAAACCAAGTTATCAACAACATTCATAGTTGTTTTTAAATTTTTGTTATTATTTTAAGTTATTAGTTCTTTAGTTATTTTAAATGAGCAATTTTTTAAATTTTAGTTTTATATTGTTTAATGTTAGGGTTGTCTTAGAATTTGATGGACTGTTGGATTCCTTTCCTAAAAATGTGCACTTAATGTGCATATATTTGTAAACATAGTATTCTAATGCGCAAGGCATAGACATTTGTGAAACAATATAGGTGAATGCATGGTTCTAATATATAAAATAAGATTTTGTCAAAAAATTCCAGCAAAAATAATATCATTTACGTTTTGTAGTCCTAGCATAAACCTCGATCGAAAAACCATCCGCAAATTCATAATGCTCTTCTGTAAAAACAATACAAATGTATGCCTGGTTACAGTCGTAACATTCTGTTTTATCGATACGACAACCCGTTGTTTGGTGTCTCCAGTATATATCAAGGGACACAAGTGTCGCACAAAGGAAAAATTCATTCATTCATAGTCCACAGTTCATTTCTTCGTTTTGCTGGTGAAGCAACAACAAATTTGACGTGACTCGGGACAAATGTCCCGTTGTGTGAGTGCGGCATTACAAGCAGAGATAATGAGATAGGAAACTCGTTACGCCAAAAAAATGTGGCAAAAAAAAACCAAATTTTTACACGACCGAAACTCACGTATAGGGGTTATGTATACGTATGCGTAGTTCACCATATTCAATGTCACGTATGACATTTCATGAAAATATGTAAACAACAGTTCGCTTCGGCGGCTTGATTTGAAAGCACATTTTGTGCTCTATTTTGAAGTGAAAATAATAATAAAAAGAGTCACGAACAAGAATTTAAATTCAATAAGTTCTATAGATAAAGTTTAAGTAAAAGAAAATATTAATATGTAAAAGTATAACATAACACGGGCTTCAGCCAGAATTCGGATGGTCGTATAGCCTTTGAGCTGGCCTACACCACTGGTGTCTTATTTTCATATCACACAAATCCTGGCATTTCTTACGAAATCATAAATATTTTCCAATCGGAAGAATATTTACCAATCATTAATGATTTCTGGCCTCAAATTCTGCAGGTAGAAAGAGAAGCAAAACTAATGGAAAACTATATTACGCGTCTAATATACGCGTGTATATCTTCACACTCGCTCTTTGTTTTATCCTCGTTCGGAGTTATCACGATTTAGCTAATTCGGGATTAAAAATAACATCCATAATAAAACAGGTTTTCCATCTGGCTTCTCACAAATTACACCAAATTTCTTGTTTAAGCAAATAATACCTTCAAATCTATGTGCATATAAAAAACATGTAGACTCACAATTACACATTTGTCCAAAAAAATGTACCTGAATGGGAATGTTTTTATGTATACATTTTAACTAAGTTGAAATCTCAAAATAATTGCATAAATGATATGTCAATGGGGTCTAAAACCAAAATTTTTCATTGGAAGACTGA
>OZ016501.1:39316167-39342069 GCA_963966595.1 Physocephala rufipes
ATATATATATATATATATATATATATATATATATATATATATATATATATATATATATATATATATATATATATATATATATATATATATATATATATATATATATATATATATATATATATATATATATATATATATATATATATATATATATATATATATATATATATATATATATATATATATATATATATATATATATATATATATATATATATATATATATATATATATATATATATATATATATATATATATATATATATATATATATATATATATATATATATATATATATATATATATATATATATATATATATATATATATATATATATATATATATATATATAATATATATATATATATATATATATATATATATATATATATATATATATATATATATATATATATATATATATATATATATATAATATATATATATATATATATATATATATATATATATATATATATATATATATATAATATAATATAATATATATATATATATATATATATTATATATATATATATATATATATATATATATATATATATATATATATATATATATATATATATATATATATATATATATATATATATATATATATATATATATATATATATATATATATATATATATATATATATATATATATATATATATATATATATATATATATATATATATATATATATATATATATATATATATATATATATATATATATATATATATATATATATATATATATATATATATATATATATATATATATATATATATATATATATATATATATATATATATATATATATATATATATATATATATATATATATATATATATATATATATATATATATATATATATATATATATATATATATATATATATATATATATATATATATATATATATATATATATATATATATATATATATATATATATATATATATATATATATATATATATATATATATATATATATATATATATATATATATATATATATATATATATATATATATATATATATATATATATATATATATATATATATATATATATATATATATATATATATATATATATATATATATATATATATATATATATATATATATATATATATATATATATATATATATATATATATATATATATATATATATATATATATATATATATATATATATATATATATATATATATATATATATATATATATATATATATATATATATATATATATATATATATATATATATATATATATATATATATATATATATATATATATATATATATATATATATATATATATATATATATATATATATATATATATATATATATATATATATATATATATATATATATATATATATATATATATATATATATATATATATATATATATATATATATATATATATATATATATATATATATATATATATATATATATATATATATAATCATAATTCGTATATTGAACAATTAATAAGAATTCATATATCTAATATCAATTTTGTGTATTTATTCAAAGGTAATTTTTCGTTTTAAGAAAAAACTTTTTTGCATTTCTTTTATAAGCTTTATAATAAAGCATTTAAAATAGAATTCTACAACGATATATATGAGAAAATATTTAGTATATTATGCACTTATTTGCGAGCGCTTATTATTTGACCGATTTTTTCAGATTTAAAATTTGATCGTGTCTTGTTAATTTTTTGTTTGAGCGCTTTTATCAAAAGAGAGCTAAAAGATAAAATAAATTAGTAGTCTCCCATAAAATGCAATTTGCTGCTCTCCTTTTGGAGTTTTTCTGAAAATCTCTTATTTCAAACAGACTAATTGAGATTCAATTAAGTAATCGATCCAGGTACTTCATTCAAATTCTAGATTTTAACTATAGCATTTTAGGTGTGTTATTTAAATGTTTATGAGGAATTTTTACATTGAGATGTAAAAGGTAACCAATTTCTAAAAAATCAAAAATAATACGGATTACACGAGATGGTGGTTTGTGATAGATGTTCTGAACAAATAACCAACTTTTCGATAGCCGATTTTCCTCTATTCTTTAAAAACATGGTTGAATTATTAAGAAATACGTCGTCCTTTACGTGTTGAAGATAGTTTGTTGTGTGCTATCGTTTTCAAAATCAGTCCAAGCATTATTGAGCTCCATGAATATTAATTTCGCTGTCGCCTCATTATCAGTACCAGTATGCTGAAAGGTATTAAAATGAAATATTAAAATTTGTAATATAAATTTAAATCTAGAAACTAAAAATGTCTAATATCTGTTAGTAAATTGTCCATACAACAGGGTTACAGTATCTTATTGTTACTATGGTGATTTCCCTCGTGTGTAATCGTGTGACTACAAATAAGAAATTCTAACTCTGTTTTAAACAAGTTTAAAGGATGTACTTTATCAGGATGTACAGCCAAGCAAGCTCTTCTATACGCTTTCTTTACATCGGCTGATGTTAATAGAGAGGACATTTCGCATTTATTCCATTTAGCGTCTGCCCAGAGCACCGTGTGCATTGAACACAACAAAGCACGAATATTGTTTTTCTTGCCTTCCGTCTATAAAACAGTAAAATAATTCTTAATATCAATTCTCTTTTTTGGTTCGATTTGTCTAACCCATTCCATTATTTTCACTTTTTCAGGATCCATAACTTTACTGAAGTCTTCCTTACGCATTTCATTTATGGAGCGAGGACCTTGATTAGATTTGCTTCCAAATGTGTAGCCCTGTTCATCTAAGATATCAGCAAATATATCTGACCTTTTGGATTGGGCATTAAATGACGATAATTTCGGTGTTTCAAAATGCGATCGATTATAATCGGGTCGAGGAGTTGGTTGTGATATCCCATTAATTCCGCAAAGAGGGGAAGATTTCGGTGTCTGGCGATTAGAATTTGAGCTGGCGATATTTGTTGAGTCTGTTGATACTGAGGATGGGAATTGTTTATTTACACTTCCATTAAGTTTATGATAACTTGTTGCTGATGGTGTTGATGCCGTCCCTGAAACTCGAACTGTATTATGAATTGGAGTGGTGGGTTGCGTACCAAAGGGGCTACTCGATATTGATGTGGTTTCTGCTGATTTAGCTGTTAGACTATTTGGATTAAATTTAATATTAAGTCCGGAAGCAATGTTTGCGATATCGGCAAATGGATCCTCTTGCTGTGGTGAGATTTCTTTGCTAACACACTTTGTTATAAAGCTGGGTACGCTCGTAAATTTAGTAGTATTAATATATGTAGATTTAACCTCAGAAGACCCTGTATTGATCAGTGGTGATGGAAAGGCATTTAGATCTACATCTAGACATTGGTCAGTTGCTGAATTCAAAGGACCAAAAATTTCATCTAATCCTGTATATCCCGCAGAATCAGGAGCGTTGGTAGCTAAAGACATTTGAACCATTTTTTAATCACATTAATATAAAAGGAATGTAAACAATAATAAACTACCCAGAATATCCGGTATAGATGTTGAGCCAATGCCGGCGGAATAATTACCAAATGCTCCCAACAAATCAAAATTCGCATCACTGCTTGACCTTATCAGATTGTTAAAATGCTGATTCATGTGCGGGGGCGCTTGATTTAAATTAAGTAAATCAATAGGGGGTGTAGGCTCCTCATTGAAAGTTAAACCCTCATGATTATCAGCTGAAGCTTCTGTCAAATCCGGCATCATGAAACCGGGAGATTCACGACTATCTGATTTTTGAAGTGTTGAGGGCTGATTTTTCAATTTCCCATTTCTCTCTTCCTCGCTTTTTGTTAGGGACGATATTTTCAACGGTGGTTTTGTAACTATTAGATAAAATTTGCCATAATATGAATGTAAAGGAATTAATCTGGATTTCACTCTTACCAAAATTATCCATAATTTCTTCGTACTCTAGTTGCGAGCTAAATAAATTCCTAGGATTCCTTGACGGCTTTGCTGGAAGCCACGCTGGATGACGACCTAGACGAGTCACATTGTCTGTCACAGATACCGACAACGACACAGTGAAGTCCGAAGGAATATGCTCATCATCAGGTAATTCATCCAAATCACTTCTTTTTAGGATTACCAATGTTTCTTGTTCCGGAATGAAACCAGTATGTATTTGGAACTGGCATATTTTTAAGGCTTGTGGACGAACCATACTTTTCAGAGCATGTCGAGCATGATAAAGCACGACGGCAACGTCACCAGATACTATTAAATTTATGGGTAATGTTATTTTACCAGGGCCAGCCATATAAATTCTAAAATGAAGGAATGAATCAGAAAAACAGGAATTTTAAAATTGATAACATAAATGATTAGGGTCTGCATAAAATAATTTTTGAATGCATTTTTTACATGAATATCTATTTTCAGCATTTTACATATAAGCAGCTGGCAACTATCTGATTTATGATAATTACTTTAGCTTTTCATAATCTTGCAACGTTGTCATCATTAACTGTTCATTACAATATATTTCCATAAAAATCCGGCAACCATCACGCGATTTAGTCATTCGTGGCACTGGTTGACAGCATAATGAAACCAGATTCAAAGTCTTGTTATGTGGCAATAGTGGCGTAGATCTCAAAATATCTCCCAAATAATAAAGGTAACGAATTTCTGATGGCCGTAAATTAATCGGATGACGTCTTACAGCAAACACTTGTAAAGCATCTTCAGGCTCGCTTATCAGATTCGAATACATTAGTAAAGCACATACCATAATGGCTGCTGAACAACCTCCCGCGTCGCTAGTCTGAATTACTATAACTGATTTGGGATCGGCCCCCAGAAAGTTATACATATCCTCGGCAACCGAAAATAAGCCCTTTTCGTAAAAATATTTTTTACAGTTATTAATAAATTATATCACAAAAAATATAGAATAGAAAAACCTCTAAATTTGGTGCTCTCGACTGGGTACAAGTATATATCGTGCCAACCTCCACAGTGCGCACAGGTGGTGACAGACGGGGACCGGATCGCGGACCGAAATTATAAATACTGACTTTGGGCGCTGGAAAGCGACTCTCAATGTACAAGCGCACATCTTCGATATTATTGGTTTTGTAAGCAGACTCAAAGCCTTCCGATGGGCAGGGCATTACGAGTACGCGGGATGTTATATAACTTATATCTAAATCAGCACGAGCAACTGATTGTTGCATAGTCTGCATAACTTTGGAGGATGCGTCCTTGAGGTTTTTGAAAAAGTTTTCAGCACCACCGCGCAATGAGGAAAATAGTTTTCTATTGTTATTGCTGGATGAATTTGACGGAGGATTAGACGCTTGTTCGCCAGGTAAGGACCAAGTAACGGGAGGTGTAGAGGAGCGACTTGTTGACGTCGGTAGTGAATTTGAACGTAAAGAGTTTTCTGCGAAAAATACCGATTGGTCACTGGCATTCCGAAATGAATTTGTCTCGGCTGGACCATTTGCCGCTACAGGTTTTTTTAATTGCAGATCTGGACTAACTGCGAGCGAATTTCCAACAAACTCAATCGAACCATTAAGAGACCATTTGAAAGTTTCAGCCAAATCGGCCAGGCGTTCTAAAATTGTCGAAGCGGTAAATCGCTGTGCAGGAT
Source organism: Physocephala rufipes (assembly GCA_963966595.1). NCBI lineage: Eukaryota > Metazoa > Arthropoda > Insecta > Diptera > Conopidae > Physocephala > Physocephala rufipes. The sequence continues at coordinate 39,321,816 of OZ016501.1, forward strand.
TTACAGTAAGACAACCTGAAATATTTTGTAAGCTAATGCGAAATATTACATAATTCGCTCGATTTAGTGAACCTTTTATTATTTCGTGAAAGCAAAGATATTTCGCTTCAGTGGGTAGTATGTAATTGCCATTAAGGATGCGTAATTTTGCTGAATCTTCGAAGGGATGTTTCCCGAAACAGAGCACGTATAGAAAGCACCCTAAAGACCATATGTCAACTTTTGTATTAATCTCATAGTTCGACCAAATATCAAGCATTTCGGGTGCTCGATACATTGGCGTTGTTAGAGTAAATAGCTGAAAATTAAAGATTCATTATTATTAGAAAAAACTCGTTTTTAAATAGAAATACTTGATCTTCTAAGGAATTTCTCTGTTGAGCGTTCCAGTCTATTGATGGTGAAAACGTATCCTTCGTAGCCGAACCAAAATCGCATAATTTCAGTTTTTTGTCATTCCCGATGAGAAAATTTTCAATCTAAATTTTTAAATACAAAATTAAGGCAGGAACGATTTTTATAAATAATAAGAATATGCATCAATTAACCAATCTAACCTTTATATCACGATGAATTATCGGTGGTGTTTGAGAATGTAAATGAGAAACGGCACATGTTGCCTGATAGAATATACGTAAAATGGTAGATGTTTCTAATGATGAACTTATAAAGTCAATAAGCGAGCCGCCTGAAAGCATTTAAGAATTGCCACAATAACACATTAATTAATTGTGCGCATGTAAGACTTTTACATATTACTTTTACAAAAATCAGTCAGCAGAAAATATTCAGCTCGTTGTTGTGGCCCTGTAGTTTTATCGACAAATGCAGCGCCAATGAATTCAACAATATTTGGATGCCCTGATAATTGTTTGTGTAAGCTAATTTCATTTATTATAGCATTGCAAGCCTGCTTATCAGTACCAATAAGTCTTTTAAGGGCGTATTCTTTTCCCGATTGTACATCTTGTGCTAAATAAACGAAGGCGAATCCTCCTGAAACAATCAAAGATGTTAAATTATAATTTTTACGTTTAGAATAACAACAAAGCAAGAGCAGTTACATTCCTTAAGTTTGGTGAATAATATTAACATATTCATTAAACACAGTGAAAATAAATTAATTTGAAGACAACCACAGCTTGAAGTTTGTTCGCCGTACCTAATTCTTTACTTATGCATTTGCTTTTTCATTTGTAAAACATGCTTTGAATATACTATCTTTTGATATTTTGAACCCATTTCGACAAAAATTATAATTATTGTGCATAAATGTTCACCTTCAGCAATAATAGCCGTTATTCGTAACATCCTTCCATTTATTTCTATTATTTGACCACAGAAGTCATTTTCAATTACATAGTCCACATTTGGGGCTTCATTGGCACTTCCACCACTACCGATGGGTGCACTATTGAAGTAACCCATAGCTGTCTTGAAGAATTCACCCATTTTCAATGCACACTCCTTCGAAAGTCGGTGATGGACACAGCGCTGGTATCGTGTGCAATTTGTATTTTGTTTTATAATTTTTAGTATAAGATGCGCTGTTCCTCAAGGCGAAGAAAGTTATTCTATCACAGCCCTTGTATAATCTCTAATAATCAGACACAAGGAGATAGGAAACTCTCTACCAGAGATAATTAGGTAGGAAACTCTTTTCCAATAAAAGATTGTGGCAAACAACGGCAAAATTGTACACGCCTGTAGCTCACGTACAGGGCCTTTGCATTTGAATGCGTTGTTCACCAAACTTACGTCATGTATGACATTTATTCAGAATACAATTTAAACTATTAATTATGGCACATATTCATAGTCATTGCACTAAGTTGGCACCAGAGATTATCTCTGCCATTGACATATCATTAATGCAATTATTTTGAGATTTCAACTTAGTTAAAATCTCAACATAAAAACATTCCCATTCAGGTACATTTTTTTGACAAATGCGTAATTGTGAGTGTACATGTTTTTTATATGCACATAGATTTGAAGGTATTATTTGCTTAAACAAGAAATGTGATGTAATTTGTGAGAAGCCAGATGGAAAATCTGTTTTATTATGGTTGTTATTTTTAATCCCCGGTCTACTCCCGAATTAGCTAAATCGTGATAACTCCGAACGAGGATAAAACAAAGATCGAGTGTGAAGATATACACGCGTATATTAGACGCGTAATATAGCTTTCCATTAGTTTTGCTTCTCTTTCTTGGCCAGAAATCATTAATGATTGGTAAATATTTTTCCGATTGGAAAATATTTATGAATCCGTAAGAAATGCCAGGTAACTGCTTATTAAGGTTCAAATATCCAGTCTTACGTAATTGAATCATAACAATCGTAAAGCATCTTGATCTGATAAAAATCCTATTGACGTTAACTATTATGATATATATTTAACTTAATTTATTTCTTTTATTTCATTTATTTAACTTTATTTTATTCTTTTAACTTTATTAGGAGAATCAAACAGGGTTATTCTAGAAATCCTCATAACATTTCTGTGAACTTCTGCAACTAGGCTAAATTAAGATAACATCGAATCCAAATGTAAAAAAAATTTAATATATAAAAATCGGCGTTGCATACCTTGAGCTGTGTTTCACCTCGGCATTGAATTCAATCAATTAAGGGTTACCTGCCTGGAGGTACATGTTTTATTATTCACCTTTTGCGTAGGCGTAATATTGAAACAGGGTTCACGACATAAAACCATTTGAGATAAATTAATTAGTTTTCTATTTTAATAAAATAATTATCGCAAGGCTCTATTTGAAATAGTCACACCTCCCGTTAGTGCAATCAGATTTATTCTTTAAGACCAAAAAGAAAATAGAATGATAAATTTTATATTTCCCTAAGTTCGCAAAAAGTACTTTATTCAATAAAAAAACCATACCACTTCCGCCGCTGTTTGTTCCTAACGATAATAAAAGCATTCAATTTTACTTCATGTGAAATTAATAATAATTATTTATTAATAAAATAATAATTTAAAATAGTAATTCCTTGCCAACTGAAGTAAGCGCGCAAAAAGTACTTTTCCTAACATGAAAATAATTATTATTGCCGTGAATGTAAATATCAAAAGTTCAAAATAATTACCCTAGTTTGGAATACGCACAACTAATATTGTTAATAATTAATTAATAATGAATTAAATAATAATAATAAATTACCAATTACACAGAGTGCACAAATAGCACTTTTCCTAACACGAAAATAATTATTATTGTCGTGAATGTAAATATCAAAAATTCAAAATACTTACCCTCGTTTGAAATAAGCACAATTAATATAGTTAATAATTAATTAATAATGAATTAAATAATAATAATATATTGCCAATTTCACAGAGTGCACAAAAAGTACTTTTCCTAAATTGTAATCATTAACGCTGGTGTTATTACGTCACTGATATTTTCACCACATTGTTTTTAAAATAATTGGAGTAAAATAATAAAATTAAGTGAAAAATACAGCGAAAAATGACAAAAATAAGGATTTGCTGCAGAAACTGCCCCAGCGGGACAAAATTATATTCGTTCCCGAAGGAAAGTGTCCAGTGCCAAAGGTAAGCTTGCGAATTGGAAATTTTTGCTCGCTAATTGGTAGCAGTAAAAATATCCAGTTGGCCGGCGGTTAGCTAATAAGGTTCTAGTAAGAATTTTACTAGATATTTACTAAGGCTGGAACCACAGCAAGTCAACAATTGAACGGAAGCTGAACCTTTCCATAATTTCCTAGGTAAGTACAAAACTTTCTTTTGTTTTACATTTAATGACCTTTATATTTTTCTAGGAGTATTGATGGTTCGTTGTGGTTTCAGTCTGAGTGGGAGTGGGTGTACTCGCTTGGAAGTAATATAATAATGGGTGTAGAGCAATGGGTGTAATGTGCAATTATATATTATTGCCTAACATTTTGGATATCGTTCCTGGTACCTGATACCTGGATAATTATTTATTGTAAGGGTGAAATAGGCCTACTGGGGAACCGGACACCCAAAAAAATCGGTAACGCATCACAGTGCATATCTCATGGGTGATGTGGAAATGCACATAATGTTCACATAATTATATAAAAGCATTTACACAATTTTTATAAAAATGTTAACTAACTTAACAATTAATAATAAACTTAGCTTAATTAAAATAACATATTAATTGAGCTAAAACAACTTAAAAATTCAATTATTATATTATAAAACAAGAGTATTAAAAAAATTTTAAATTTAAATAAATTTAAGCAAAAATATAAGAATGCCGGGCATGCGCACATGCTGCCAAAGGGTAGAAGGGTAAGAAGAAATCACAAATACAGAAATTGACGTACATACATTTAAATACTATTTAGAATTTGATTATTAAATGATTAAAAGTAAATATATTAAAGCACATGATCTTTCAAAAAGAAATTAAATTCAATTACGAAAATTATTCACTAAAATTTTGCTACTAATTCTCTATCCAAACGACGAACACAAGCAGGTCTCTAATCTAATCGTTACAACAGTTGTTTCCTCTGAAAGCGTGTATCGATTAATGTTTAATTACGCGTATCGTCCAAGTCAAAAGATCTTATGAGGGGATCCCAAAAGTCGTCAGAAGTGGGAAGTATATCAAATTCTGGTGATTTATTAAATAAATCTCTCTTTAAGCCTACATTACTTCCTTTGTCATCTCGAGGTTTTAACCTTTCTCGTCCAACTCCCTTTTCTTTTTTAACTAAAATTGGTCGCATAAAATCTTCCGTTTCACTACTACTGCTCTCATTAAATAAATTCCTTTCGGCTACTTCCATTTTTGATACTGTTTCCTCCGTTGTCTTTTTTGCGTCTGTTTTCTCTTCACTTCTTTGTTGCTTCTTTTCTAGAAAGGAAAATATTCAAAATTAATTAGAATTCGACCATTATATTGTTTTTACTTTTTGTATTACTTGGCGCCTTCTATACGTTTTAAATTATTTAGTCTCATTGCCATTTTTGAAAACTTCATGCAGGAGAGGCTTTGATTCTATGCAGGTGCTATCTTGGTAACTTTCTTCTATGAACACTGTTTCCGGTTTGGAAGTGACATTATTATAATGCTTGGTGAGTTACCATAAATTGTTAAGCGTTCTGAATTGGTTAGAACTAGAGGAAAGTTTAGCTCATTCGCGCATTAAAATCAATGAAAATCTGAAAGAATTGAATATATTGTTACGTTATTTGAAAATTCTACTCTGAATATTTCAGGTTCGATCACTGGATTGTGAATAATCCAATAAAACACTTTATTTAGCTGTTGTGTTTAATCTAAATTTATTTGTCAGCTTTATTTAACCACTTTTACTCGCAACTATTTACTTTACAATTCTGCACTTTCACTTTGTAACTTGCACTTGCGTGATGTGTTCACCTCAGTAGTCAGACACGAATTGATTGACAGCCGTCAGTAGCCGTCGTATTTATACCCAGCTCTAGCGATAAAGGAAGGGTCTGGAATGTGCTTGACATTTCTTAGTGTGGCTGTGTTGTATGGTGTGATTATTGTGAAACGTATGAGTCATGTCAAACAAGTGTAATGTTTGTGTAGTGTGAATGATGATTACCGTGAAATGACACATGTGTCAGTTTCGCTTTAACGTGAAGGGTAGAACGTTCGGGTGCGTTCTACCATTTTCCGTATCACTGCCCTCCGCTTAAGTCTGATCGTCCCGATCAGACGTCGTATTCCATTGATGATATGGGGCTAATCTTTCCAAATGGACAACTTTTAGTTTACCCTTCCTTTGTGATAGGTTTTGTATTCGACATACAACATCGTTCAGCCGTTTTATAATTTTATAGGGACCTTCCCATGACGTCTGTAGCTTTGGCGACATACCCTTTTTTCTTTGTGGATTGTACAACATAACCAATTCACCTTCCTGGAATCCTTCCGAGTTCATAGCTCCATCGTAACGGTCCTTAATTTTATTACTCATCAGTTGCATGTGCTCCCTTACTTGCTGGTGTATTTCGTCCATATCCGACTGCAGCATTTCCCAATAGGGATTACCCTTTTCAGCAAGGTTCGTGCATTTGCCAAATTTCAGGTCTGATGGTAATCTCAAGTCTGTTCCAAAAATAACTCGTGCTGGTGAATGTGATGTGGTTTCATGGACTGCTGACCGATAAGCCATTAAAAACATTTGAATGTGCTTATCCCAATTGCGCTGACATTTGTCCACTACCTTGCGTAAATGTTCCTCTAGCGTACGGTTGAACCTCTCTACCATTCCGTCTGATTGTGGGTGTAAGGCAGTTGTTCGAGTTTTCTTGATCCCAAGCAATGAGCACGTTTCCTGAAATATGGCAGACTCAAAATTTCGTCCCTGATCGGAGTGCAACTCGATTGGTACGCCAAATCTTGTAACCCAATTCTGCACAAAGGTTTCTGCCACAGTCTTTGCTTCTTGGTTTGGTAAGGGGTACACCTCAGGCCACTTACTGAAGTAGTCCATAACTACCAACACATATTTATTTCCGGAGTCACTAGTCGGAAATGGTCCAGCTATATCCATTGCTACGCATTCGAAAGGTGCTCCTGCATTGTACTGGTGGAATTTGCCTTTACTTCTAAACTTCGGTCCCTTAGCAGTCGCGCATTGTTTACAGCTTTTGATCCATTCTGCGACTGATTCCTGGCAATTTGCCCAATAAAACCGCTGTTTTATCTTTTCTATTGTCTTTGTGACACCGAGATGCCCTCCGCTTGGCCCGTTATGAAATTCCATCAATACATCTGCTATTCTGGACTTAGGCACGACGATCAAATTGCGAGTGTATTTTCCATCCTTGCTTTCCCATGTACGATGCAGTACTCCATTTATCAGCTTTAAGCTATTCCACTGCATCCTATATGCCTTTTCTAATGGGCTTCCTGAAGCCATTTCTTCTTTAGTTGGTCTTTGGTTCATTTCTATAGCGCTCATGACCCTGGTTAAATCATTGTCTTTCAGTTGGCAATCTCTTATGGCAGCAAATTCCCCCTTTTCTTCAGGTTGCAGGTTGGTTAGTCGGACGACAACTACGCCTTCACATCTTTCTGCCTTGCAACAATGTTTGCATTCCAATGGACATGGTCGGCGAGATAGCGCGTCAGCGTTGCCATGCAACCCTCCTTTCCGGTGTTGTATTTCGAAGTCGTAGTTTTGCAGTCTTTCTATCCAGCACGCAATCTGTCCTTCTGGATTTTTAAATTGTAAAAGCCACCTGAGCGCTGCGTGATCTGTTCTCAGTAGAAAATTCTGCCCATACAGGTATTTGTGGAAGTGTTTGACGCATTCCACCACTGCTAATAGCTCTCGTCTGGTCACACACTAGTTCCTTTCTAGTTTTCCAAGTACTCGACTGTAATACCCAATTACTTTTTCTTGACCATTAACTATTTGTGATAGTACACCTCCTATTCCGTAAGCGCTAGCATCTGTGTCCAAGATGAATTTTTCGCCAGGAACTGGATACGCCAACATTGGTGCTGTGCAAAGCAATTCTTTTAATTGCTGGAAAGCATTTTCTTCTTCCTTTTTCCATTCAAATTTGCAGTTCTTCTTTGTGAGGTTATGCAAGCTGCGGGCGATGTTGGCAAATCCAGGTACAAAGCGTCGATAATAAGTGCACAGGCCTAGGAAACTACGAACTTCATGGACATTTCTAGGACGAGGCCATTCTTTTATTGATTTTATTTTGTCCTCATCCGGGTGAATTCCTTCTGTAGTAATTTTGTGGCCCAGATATTTCACTTCTCTTTTAAATAGGACGCATTTCTTCGGGTTTAACCGTAGAGTGGCAGATGAAATTCGACTAAAGACCTCTTCCAGATTTTTAAGGTGATCCTCGAAATTCTTACCCATGACAATGATGTCATCGAGATACACCAGACACGTCTTCCAATGAAGTCCTTTTAAAACGTGTTCCATCAATCGCTCAAAAGTTGCTGGCGCATTGAACAACCCAAATGGCATTACCGAAAATTGCCACAGTCCATCTCCAATGCTGAAGGCAGTTTTCTCACGATCAGGTTTCTCAATTTCTACTTGCCAGTATCCGCTTTGCAGATCCAATGTCGAAAACCATTTCGCACCAGATAATGTGTCCAACGTGTCATCTATTCGCGGCAGCGGGTAACTGTCCTTTTTGGTGACGTCGTTCAGCTTTCGATAATCCACGCAAAATCGTGTACTCCCATCTTTCTTTTTAACCAACACGACTGGTGAGCTCCATGGACTCGTCGATGGTTCAATTACTTCATCCCGGTGCATCTCTTCTATTATCCGGGCTGCCTCTTCTCGTTTTGCCAGTGGAACTCTTCGTGGAGCTTGGCGAATTAGTCTTGCATCGCCTGTGTCTATTCGGTGTTGTACCACAGCAGTCCTTCCAAATTTGTTGTCGTCACTGGCAAATATGGACCTATATTTTTCCAATAGGAGCTTTGCTTTTCGTCTTTCTGAACCATTCAACTCATTCAACCAGTTGTTCATGGAGTTGGCGATTTTTCTTCTTTCTTCATAAACATTGTTTTTGGACGTCTGAAGAATGTTTTCGCAATTGACTACAGCTTCCACTGCTTGGCATTTTCCTATTACCACTCCTGGCTGGAGAGTGATTGGTCTTGTGAGTCCATTTACCGCACGTATTGGAATGCACCCATTATTGTTCATTTTTACTAGCGTTCGTCCAACGACTATATCCGATGATGTTTCTGCCCTTTCTACTACCCATAGATTGCTATTTCCACAATCCCCATCCACACGTGCCCATAAAATTGCTTCGGATTTGGCTGGAATCTGCTGTTGATGACTCATACTCACATTTCTTATTTGAAGGTGTTGATAGCCAGCATTCAATGGTATTTCCATATTCTGGTATGTCAGCAATTTTTCTTTCAAATTAAGAGTAATTCCGTGGGCTAGCATGAAGTCGACACCGTTGATTACTTCGTCCACTATTGAAGCCACTAAAAAGGTATGTCGCACTTCAAGTGTTCCCAATTGTACGGTACACTCCATTTTACCATGAATTCTTGCCTCTTCTCCTGTAGCCGTATGCAATTTGTAACCAATCAATGGCTCTATGTTATTTCCCGCAAGATCTGACCTAATAATCTAATGTGTTGCGCCTGTATCCATTGTTAAAACGAGTATTTGTCCATTCACAGTTCCGTTTACCGTAAGGCTGTTGTTGTTTCGATGTATTTGTGAAACGGAGACAGTGGGGCAATCGGTAGGCGGGACCAGCTTACGCCCCTTACGGCTGGCCCGTTTTAGTTTAACGGTTTGTCTTGTTTTGCAGCGCCACTTCCATTTCCGCCGCCTATCTGTCTTCCGTTTCCAACTTTGCGAGATGATTTGCACTCTACTGCAAAATGACCTGCCTTACCACAATTGTAACATTTACTTCCGGAAGCTTTGCGGAATTCTGCAATCATCGTCTGAATTAATTTTTCCATGTTCTGGTTTTGGTCAAGCTCTACTCTGTGAACGCTATGTGTTGGTTTACTGATGAGACTCGCTGTTTCTTGCGCCAGGGCATACGATACTGTTTCAGCAAACGTTTTCTTTGTATCGATGTTTGCTGCGCGTTTAGTGTCCACATCTCTTATTCCTCGGACGAATGCTTCGATCTTAAACGTTTCTATGACTTCTGCCGGCGAATCTGCATATGCTAAATGAGCAAGGCGCTCTATATCAGTTGCATACTCTTGCAGCGACTCGCTCGCTTTCTGATATCTGTTCAGCAATTCCATCCGGAAAACTTTCCTCTTGTGGTCACTGCTATATCGACGTTCGAGGGCAGCCATTATTGCATCATAGTTTCCCTTTTCATCATCAGAAACAGTTTGTAGAACTTCTGTGGCAGATCCTTTGATAGATACCACTAAGGCTGCCACTTTATCGGCCATACTCCAATGATTGGCTTGTGCAGTGGTTTCGAACTGCATTTTGAAGATTTTCAACGGTATGGTTCCATCAAAGGTTGGAGCCTTCAACTTCGTTGAACTGACTGTTGTGACTGGCCCGCTGGTTGCCATTTCTCTGTCAAGACGCAACACTTTTGTCTCCAGCTGTTGTAGTTTCTCTTCCATTTTATCCTGTCTTGCTTGCAGCTGAGCAGAGTTACCCTCTATCCGTGACAGTTGGGTTTGCAGCTCTGAAGTATTATTTGCCAGCTGCTGCTGCAATTGTGTGCTGTTATTCTTCAGTTGCTCCTCCATACATAGGGATAACTCTTGTTTCAGTTGTGCTGACTCTAGTTGCATTTGTGTGGTGTTATTTTTCAATTGCTCCTCCATGCGTTGGCTTAATTGTTGTGTGTTCTTTGCCAGCTCCTGCGTCATTGCCGCAAGGAGCATGTTCATATCGAAATCTTGAGCTTGCTGTGGTTCTGGCAGTTGTTCTTCAACCTTTGATGACGCTCCGGCGTCATCGTAACCGAATTCATAGCCATCTACATCGATGCCATCTTTTTCCAATGATGCTCGCAGTCTCACTTGCAGCTCCGCCTTGTTACCTGTCACAGGCAGTCCACGAGCTTCCAGCTCTTCTCTTAGTTGAGAAATTTTTAATTCTGCAAATCTCACCATGGTACAGGATTATTCAGCAATCCCACTTCTGACACCAATTGTTACGTTATTTGAAAATTCTACTCTGAATATTTCAGGTTCGATCACTGGATTGTGAATAATCCAATAAAACACTTTATTTAGCTGTTGTGTTTAATCTAAATTTATTTGCCAGCTTTATTTAACCACTTTTACTCGCAACTATTTACTTTACAACTCTGTACTTTCACTTTGTAACTTGCACTTGCGTGATGTGTTCACCTCAGTAGTCAGACACGAATTGATTGACAGCTGTCAGCAGCCGTCGTATTTATACCCAGCTCTAGCGATAAAGGAAGGGTCTGGAATGTGCTTGACATTTCTTAGTGTGGCTGTGTTGTATGGTGTGATTATTGTGAAACGTATGTCATGTCAAACATGTGTAATGTTTGTGGAGTGTGAATGATGATTATCGTGAAATGACATATGTGTCAGTTTCGCTTAAACGTGAAGGGTAGAACGTTCGGGTGCGTTCTACCGTTTTCCGTATCAATATATATATATATATATATATATATATATATATATATATATATATATATATATATATATATATATATATATATATATATATATATATATATATATATATATATATATATATATATATATATATATATATATATATATATATATATATATATATATATATATATATATATATATATATATATATATATATATATATATATATATATATATATATATATATATATATATATATATATATATATATATATATATATATATATATATATATATATATATATATATATATATATATATATATATATATATATATATATATATATATATATATATATATATATATATATATATATATATATATATATATATATATATATATATATATATATATATATATATATATATATATATATATATATATATATATATATATATATATATATATATATATATATATATATATATATATATATATATATATATATATATATTTTTCCATTCAAATTTGCAATTCTTCTTTGTGAGGTTATGCAAGCTGCGGGCGATGTTGGCAAATCCAGGTACAAAGCGTCGATAATAAGTGCACAGGCCTAGGAAACTACGAACTTCATGGACATTTCTAGGACGAGGCCATTCTTTTATTGATTTTATTTTGTCCTCATCCGGGTGAATTCCTTCTGTAGTAATTTTGTGGCCCAGATATTTCACTTCTCTTTTAAATAGGACGCATTTCTTCGGGTTTAACCGTAGAGTGGCAGATGAAATTCGACTAAAGACCTCTTCCAGATTTTTAAGGCGATCCTCGAAATTCTTACCCATGACAATGATGTCATCGAGATACACCAGACACGTCTTCCAATGAAGTCCTTTTAAAACGTGTTCCATCAATCGCTCAAAAGTTGCTGGCGCATTGCACAACCCAAATGGCATTACCGAAAATTGCCACAGTCCATCTCCAATGCTGAAGGCAGTTTTCTCACGATCAGGTTTCTCAATTTCTACTTGCCAGTATCCGCTTTGCAGATCCAATGTCGAAAACCATTTCGCACCAGATAATGTGTCCAACGTGTCATCTATTCGCGGCAGCGGGTAACTGTCCTTTTTGGTGACGTCGTTCAGCTTTCGATAATCCACGCAAAATCGTGTACTCCCATCTTTCTTTTTAACCAACACGACTGGTGAGCTCCATGGACTCGTCGATGGTTCAATTACTTCATCCCGGTGCATCTCTTCTATTATCCGGGCTGCCTCTTCTCGTTTTGCCAGTGGAACTCTTCGTGGAGCTTGGCGAATTAGTCTTGCATCGCCTGTGTCTATTCGGTGTTGTACCACAGCAGTCCTTCCAAATTTGTTGTCGTCACTGGCAAATATGGACCTATATTTTTCCAATAGGAGCTTTGCTTTTCGTCTTTCTGAACCATTCAACTCATTCAACCAGTTGTTCATGGTGTTGGCGATTTTTCTTCTTTCTTCATAAACATTGTTTTTGGACGTCTGAAGAATGTTTTCGCAATTGACTACAGCTTCCACTGCTTGGCATTTTCCTATTACCACTCCTGGCTGGAGAGTGATTGGTCTTGTGAGTCCATTTACCGCACGTATTGGAATGCACCCATTATTGTTCATTTTTACTAGCGTTCGTCCAACGACTATATCCGATGATGTTTCTGCCCTTTCTACTACCCATAGATTGCCATTTCCACAATCCCCATCCACACGTGCCCATAAAATTGCTTCGGATTTGGCTGGAATCTGCTGTTGATGACTCATACTCACATTTCTTATTTGAAGGTGTTGATAGCCAGCATTCAATGGTATTTCCATATTCTGGTATGTCAGCAATTTTTCTTTCAAATTAAGAGTAATTCCGTGGGCTAGCATGAAGTCGACACCGTTGATTACTTCGTCCACTATTGAAGCCACTAAAAAGGTATGTCGCACTTCAAGTGTTCCCAATTGTACGGTACACTCCATTTTACCATGAATTCTTGCCTCTTCTCCTGTAGCCGTATGCAATTTGTAACCAATCAATGGCTCTATGTTATTTCCCGCAAGATCTGACCTAATAATCTAATGTGTTGCGCCGTGTTGCGCCTGTATCCATTGTTAAAACGAGTATTTGTCCATTCACAGTTCCGTTTACCGTAAGGCTGTTGTTGTTTCGATGTATTTGTGAAACGGAGACAGTGGGGCAATCGGTAGGCGGGACCAGCTTACGCCCCTTACGGCTGGCCCGTTTTAGTTTAACGGTTTGTCTTGTTTTGCAGCGCCACTTCCATTTCCGCCGCCTATCTGTCTTCCGTTTCCAACTTTGCGAGATGATTTGCACTCTACTGCAAAATGACCTGCCTTACCACAATTGTAACATTTACTTCCGGAAGCTTTGCGGAATTCTGCAATCATCGTCTGAATTAATTTTTCCATGTTCTGGTTTTGGTCAAGCTCTACTCTGTGAACGCTATGTGTTGGTTTACTGATGAGACTCGCTGTTTCTTGCGCCAGGGCATACGATACTGTTTCAGCAAACGTTTTCTTTGTATCGATGTTTGCTGCGCGTTTAGTGTCCACATCTCTTATTCCTCGGACGAATGCTTCGATCTTAAACGTTTCTATGACTTCTGCCGGCGAATCTGCATATGCTAAATGAGCAAGGCGCTCTATATCAGTTGCATACTCTTGCAGCGACTCGCTCGCTTTCTGATATCTGTTCAGCAATTCCATCCGGAAAACTTTCCTCTTGTGGTCACTGCTATATCGACGTTCGAGGGCAGCCATTATTGCATCATAGTTTCCCTTTTCATCATCAGAAACAGTTTGTAGAACTTCTGTGGCAGATCCTTTGATAGATACCACTAAGGCTGCCACTTTATCGGCCATACTCCAATGATTGGCTTGTGCAGTGGTTTCGAACTGCATTTTGAAGATTTTCAACGGTATGGTTCCATCAAAGGTTGGAGCCTTCAACTTCGTTGAACTGACTGTTGTGACTGGCCCGCTGGTTGCCATTTCTCTGTCAAGACGCAACACTTTTGTCTCCAGCTGTTGTAGTTTCTCTTCCATTTTATCCTGTCTTGCTTGCAGCTGAGCAGAGTTACCCTCTATCCGTGACAGTTGGGTTTGCAGCTCTGAAGTATTATTTGCCAGCTGCTGCTGCAATTGTGTGCTGTTATTCTTCAGTTGCTCCTCCATACATAGGGATAACTCTTGTTTCAGTTGTGCTGACTCTAGTTGCATTTGTGTGGTGTTATTTTTCAATTGCTCCTCCATGCGTTGGCTTAATTGTTGTGTGTTCTTTGCCAGCTCCTGCGTCATTGCCGCAAGGAGCATGTTCATATCGAAATCTTGAGCTTGCTGTGGTTCTGGCAGTTGTTCTTCAACCTTTGATGACGCTCCGGCGTCATCGTAACCGAATTCATAGCCATCTACATCGATGCCATCTTTTTCCAATGATGCTCGCAGTCTCACTTGCAGCTCCGCCTTGTTACCTGTCACAGGCAGTCCACGAGCTTCCAGCTCTTCTCTTAGTTGAGAAATTTTTAATTCTGCAAATCTCACCATGGTACAGGATTATTCAGCAATCCCACTTCTGACACCAATTGTTACGTTATTTGAAAATTCTACTCTGAATATTTCAGGTTCGATCACTGGATTGTGAATAATCCAATAAAACACTTTATTTAGCTGTTGTGTTTAATCTAAATTTATTTGCCAGCTTTATTTAACCACTTTTACTCGCAACTATTTACTTTACAACTCTGTACTTTCACTTTGTAACTTGCACTTGCGTGATGTGTTCACCTCAGTAGTCAGACACGAATTGATTGACAGCTGTCAGCAGCCGTCGTATTTATACCCAGCTCTAGCGATAAAGGAAGGGTCTGGAATGTGCTTGACATTTCTTAGTGTGGCTGTGTTGTATGGTGTGATTATTGTGAAACGTATGTCATGTCAAACATGTGTAATGTTTGTGGAGTGTGAATGATGATTATCGTGAAATGACATATGTGTCAGTTTCGCTTAAACGTGAAGGGTAGAACGTTCGGGTGCGTTCTACCGTTTTCCGTATCAATATATATATATATATATATATATATATATATATATATATATATATATATATATATATATATATATATATATATATATATATATATATATATATATATATATATATATATATATATATATATATATATATATATATATATATATATATATATATATATATATATATATATATATATATATATATATATATATATATATATATATATATATATATATATATATATATATATATATATATATATATATATATATATATATATATATATATATATATATATATATATATATATATATATATATATATATATATATATATATATATATATATATATATATATATATATATATATATATATATATATATATATATATATATATATATATATATATATATATATATATATATATATATATATATATATATATATATATATATATATATATATATATATATATATATATATATATATATATATATATATATATATATATATATATATATATATATATATATATATATATATATATATATATATATATATATATATATATATATATATATATATATATATATATATATATATATATATATATATATATATATATATATATATATATATATATATATATATATATATATATATATATATATATATATATATATATATATATATATATATATATATATATATATATATATATATATATATATATATATATATATATATATATATATATATATATATATATATATATATATATATATATATATATATATATATATATATATATATATATATATATATATATATATATATATATATATATATATATATATATATATATATATATATATATATATATATATATATATATATATATATATATATATATATATATATATATATATATATATATATATATATATATATATATATATATATATATATATATATATATATATATATATATATATATATATATATATATATATATATATATATATATATATATATATATATATATATATATATATATATATATATATATATATATATATATATATATATATATATATATATATATATATATATATATATATATATATATATATATATATATATATATATATATATATATATATATATATATATATATATATATATATATATATATATATATATATATATATATATATATATATATATATATATATATATATATATATATATATATATATATATATATATATATATATATATATATATATATATATATATATATATATATATATATATATATATATATATATATATATATATATATATATATATATATATATATATATATATATATATATATATATATATATATATATATATATATATATATATATATATATATATATATATATATATATATATATATATATATATATATATATATATATATATATATATATATATATATATATATATATATATATATATATATATATATATATATATATATATATATATATATATATATATATATATATATATATATATATATATATATATATATATATATATATATATATATATATATATATATATATATATATATATATATATATATATATATATATATATATATATATATATATATATATATATATATATATATATATATATATATATATATATATATATATATATATATATATATATATATATATATATATATATATATATTTTTTTTTTTCCATTCAAATTTGCAATTCTTCTTTGTGAGGTTATGCAAGCTGCGGGCGATGTTGGCAAATCCAGGTACAAAGCGTCGATAATAAGTGCACAGGCCTAGGAAACTACGAACTTCATGGACATTTCTAGGACGAGGCCATTCTTTTATTGATTTTATTTTGTCCTCATCCGGGTGAATTCCTTCTGTAGTAATTTTGTGGCCCAGATATTTCACTTCTCTTTTAAATAGGACGCATTTCTTCGGGTTTAACCGTAGAGTGGCAGATGAAATTCGACTAAAGACCTCTTCCAGATTTTTAAGGCGATCCTCGAAATTCTTACCCATGACAATGATGTCATCGAGATACACCAGACACGTCTTCCAATGAAGTCCTTTTAAAACGTGTTCCATCAATCGCTCAAAAGTTGCTGGCGCATTGCACAACCCAAATGGCATTACCGAAAATTGCCACAGTCCATCTCCAATGCTGAAGGCAGTTTTCTCACGATCAGGTTTCTCAATTTCTACTTGCCAGTATCCGCTTTGCAGATCCAATGTCGAAAACCATTTCGCACCAGATAATGTGTCCAACGTGTCATCTATTCGCGGCAGCGGGTAACTGTCCTTTTTGGTGACGTCGTTCAGCTTTCGATAATCCACGCAAAATCGTGTACTCCCATCTTTCTTTTTAACCAACACGACTGGTGAGCTCCATGGACTCGTCGATGGTTCAATTACTTCATCCCGGTGCATCTCTTCTATTATCCGGGCTGCCTCTTCTCGTTTTGCCAGTGGAACTCTTCGTGGAGCTTGGCGAATTAGTCTTGCATCGCCTGTGTCTATTCGGTGTTGTACCACAGCAGTCCTTCCAAATTTGTTGTCGTCACTGGCAAATATGGACCTATATTTTTCCAATAGGAGCTTTGCTTTTCGTCTTTCTGAACCATTCAACTCATTCAACCAGTTGTTCATGGTGTTGGCGATTTTTCTTCTTTCTTCATAAACATTGTTTTTGGACGTCTGAAGAATGTTTTCGCAATTGACTACAGCTTCCACTGCTTGGCATTTTCCTATTACCACTCCTGGCTGGAGAGTGATTGGTCTTGTGAGTCCATTTACCGCACGTATTGGAATGCACCCATTATTGTTCATTTTTACTAGCGTTCGTCCAACGACTATATCCGATGATGTTTCTGCCCTTTCTACTACCCATAGATTGCCATTTCCACAATCCCCATCCACACGTGCCCATAAAATTGCTTCGGATTTGGCTGGAATCTGCTGTTGATGACTCATACTCACATTTCTTATTTGAAGGTGTTGATAGCCAGCATTCAATGGTATTTCCATATTCTGGTATGTCAGCAATTTTTCTTTCAAATTAAGAGTAATTCCGTGGGCTAGCATGAAGTCGACACCGTTGATTACTTCGTCCACTATTGAAGCCACTAAAAAGGTATGTCGCACTTCAAGTGTTCCCAATTGTACGGTACACTCCATTTTACCATGAATTCTTGCCTCTTCTCCTGTAGCCGTATGCAATTTGTAACCAATCAATGGCTCTATGTTATTTCCCGCAAGATCTGACCTAATAATCTAATGTGTTGCGCCTGTATCCATTGTTAAAACGAGTATTTGTCCATTCACAGTTCCGTTTACCGTAAGGCTGTTGTTGTTTCGATGTATTTGTGAAACGGAGACAGTGGGGCAATCGGTAGGCGGGACCAGCTTACGCCCCTTACGGCTGGCCCGTTTTAGTTTAACGGTTTGTCTTGTTTTGCAGCGCCACTTCCATTTCCGCCGCCTATCTGTCTTCCGTTTCCAACTTTGCGAGATGATTTGCACTCTACTGCAAAATGACCTGCCTTACCACAATTGTAACATTTACTTCCGGAAGCTTTGCGGAATTCTGCAATCATCGTCTGAATTAATTTTTCCATGTTCTGGTTTTGGTCAAGCTCTACTCTGTGAACGCTATGTGTTGGTTTACTGATGAGACTCGCTGTTTCTTGCGTCAGGGCATACGATACTGTTTCAGCAAACGTTTTCTTTGTATCGATGTTTGCTGCGCGTTTAGTGTCCACATCTCTTATTCCTCGGACGAATGCTTCGATCTTAAACGTTTCTATGACTTCTGCCGGCGAATCTGCATATGCTAAATGAGCAAGGCGCTCTATATCAGTTGCATACTCTTGCAGCGACTCGCTCGCTTTCTGATATCTGTTCAGCAATTCCATCCGGAAAACTTTCCTCTTGTGGTCACTGCTATATCGACGTTCGAGGGCAGCCATTATTGCATCATAGTTTCCCTTTTCATCATCAGAAACAGTTTGTAGAACTTCTGTGGCAGATCCTTTGATAGATACCACTAAGGCTGCCACTTTCTCGGCCATACTCCAATGATTGGCTTGTGCAGTGGTTTCGAACTGCATTTTGAAGATTTTCAACGGTATGGTTCCATCAAAGGTTGGAGCCTTCAACTTCGTTGAACTGACTGTTGTGACTGGCCCGCTGGTTGCCATTTCTCTGTCAAGACGCAACACTTTTGTCTCCAGCTGTTGTAGTTTCTCTTCCATTTTATCCTGTCTTGCTTGCAGCTGAGCAGAGTTACCCTCTATCCGTGACAGTTGGGTTTGCAGCTCTGAAGTATTATTTGCCAGCTGCTGCTGCAATTGTGTGCTGTTATTCTTCAGTTGCTCCTCCATACATAGGGATAACTCTTGTTTCAGTTGTGCTGACTCTAGTTGCATTTGTGTGGTGTTATTTTTCAATTGCTCCTCCATGCGTTGGCTTAATTGTTGTGTGTTCTTTGCCAGCTCCTGCGTCATTGCTGCAAGGAGCATGTTCATATCGAAATCTTGAGCTTGCTGTGGTTCTGGCAGTTGTTCTTCAACCTTTGATGACGCTCCGGCGTCATCTTAACCGAATTCATAGCCATCTACATCGATGCCATCTTTTTCCAATGATGCACGCAGTCTCACTTGCAGCTCCGCCTTGTTACCTGTCACAGGCAGTCCACGAGCTTCCAGCTCTTCTCTTAGTTGAGAAATTTTTAATTCTGCAAATCTCACCATGGTACAGGATTATTCAGCAATCCCACTTCTGACACCAATTGTTACGTTATTTGAAAATTCTACTCTGAATATTTCAGGTTCGATCACTGGATTGTGAATAATCCAATAAAACACTTTATTTAGCTGTTGTGTTTAATCTAAATTTATTTGCCAGCTTTATTTAACCACTTTTACTCGCAACTATTTACTTTACAATTCTGTACTTTCACTTTGTAACTTGCACTTGCGTGATGTGTTCACCTCAGTAGTCAGACACGAATTGATTGACA
>OZ016501.1:39342269-39359990 GCA_963966595.1 Physocephala rufipes
ATATTATATATATATATATATATATATATTATATATATATATATATATATATATATATATATATATATATATATATATATATATATATATATATATATATATATATATATATATATATATATATATATATTATTGTTAGATCAAATTGTCCAAAAAAGATATGAAGAAAACCAAATACAAAATTGTTTCCAATTAAGAGCGAGGAGCTGCTGCTAAATTGAAATTTAAACGCAATTAAATGTGTGAGCTCCTATGTAAGTATTTTTTCCTCTATGAAATAAGAATTTTCTAAATAAATTTTTTTAACTTGATTACTGCAGTTCGGCACAATATTTCGGGTGACATCGCAAAAAATTTTAAGTATATTTTCGGAGATGTTATTATGAATTACTATTTTAATGGTATACACGGAGAAAGGTGTTTCAAGGAATTGAAAAATATAAACGCTTTGTTATATAGTACGTTTAATAATAATAATAATATAATTTACTTATTAATATAATTTACATTTACATGACGAACTTTTTTCCAGATAAATGTAAGCTTGTTAATACTTATTTTTACAGATTCTATTAATATAACTAAAGCGGATTATGATAGAATCAAATACGAAGAAGAGATTAGAAAAACTTTTAAAAATTTTATAAATTTTTATTCTAAAAACAAATCTATTTCAGAAAAAAATGTAATCGCAGCACAAAATTTCATACGATTGTTATAGTTTAATATTAAATGAGCTGAAAACCCTGGCAGCTAGTGCTCCTCTTCAAAGTTAGTCTTAAGATTTTAATTCTGTAAAAGTAATTAATAAAAATAAAACAAAATAAATAATGTTTTATATTCACAATTGTTGTTATAATTTTAACTGAATTGTTAATTGAAAAACGAAAGTATTGACGGTTAACTTAAAAATAAGTACTTACAGTAGTGCTTGTAAAGCAGTGTGTATAATCAATTATATGTTTCATAAAAAATAAGTACTTACAGCCGTGGTTATAAAGAAGTGTAAAAATAAGGTACTCCTCGTTATGTAATGACATATGCAACCACTTACTCCATAGGTTACAAACTCATTATATAAAAAGAACTTACGTTTGAATTAAGCGAGAATCATTATTCCTTATGACATGGTTGTGTTAAAAGTAAATAGCTTTTTACACAGGCTATAAAGGAAACATAAGTACCTCCCAATATTGAATAATAAGTGCGTAATCATTTTTGTAATGTTAATCCTTTTACTTTCTGTACTGGGTATAACAGCTTCACTGTAGAAATATCGGAAAAAAACGCTACCATTCAACTAATTCAGAAATCTGGTGTTGAAATTCGTATATCTCTAATAGAAATTCGGCTTACGAATTCAATATTAATTTTCATAGCAATATTAATTGAAAAACATTTTACAATTTGAAGGAATTTTTTGGTCTTAACATTTAGAGCCTTATTACGCAAATCGAAGCGAAGGTATTTCGAGCGTGTGGCCAAAGCCAGTGTCGCAGTCCTTCTATTCGTTTCGGTTTGCATATTGAAGCCCCTAAATTCTCATTCAAAAGCTTTGGATTTTATGAAAAATCCTTACTAACCTTACTTTCAACCTGGGAAATGAATATTTTCAAAACATAGCAAGTATTTGAATCGAAATTAGTAGTAAAATTATTTTTTCCAATTTTTCGGGTTTTATAGAGGAAGAATTGCGTAGTTAACATTCCTACCGTAATGCCGTAATGCCATTCTTATCATACAAAACAATAATCGATCCTAAGCTCACCAGATTTAATGACTGATACCGCTTCCTCAGGACTAACGATTGGTGCTTTGCGTTCCAATGGTTGGGATATTTCTTTACTATAAGTAAAGAAATTGTTAACTCTCGACGCCACCATTGCTTTTTTGAAAAGAGACCAATGAAGGTCTCTTACATTTCTGTGTAGCATTGACATCATTATTGTTTACGAGCTCACTTTCCTGCTACCTATAATACCGATGTACAGACCGTTCTGAATATTTTATAGAAAACTGTGAGGAACAACCAATTGTTTGTGAAAAATTTATTGCTATAGGTGTTTCGCTTTAAATGATCGTATTTCATACAAAATAAATAGCTCTGCCTCTACGACCTCCAGCGAAAATAATCCTAATCAACGAAATTTTTTTTCAATTAGTTTTCTGCCATAAACCTGTCCACTGCGTTAATTCCACCGAAAGTGTAGTGTCAAACAGAAATAATCTTGTGTCAAAACTTTTAACCAATGATAAAGAGATAGGAAACCTTTCAAACAGAGACAACGAGATAGGAAACTCTTTTCCCGAAAAAAAAATGTTTCAAAAAAATGACAAAATTTTACACGACCGAAACTCACGTACAGGGGTTATGTATATGGCTGCGTTATTCACCAAATTAAATGTCACGTATGACTTTTCATGAAAATATGTAAACAACAGTTCGTTCCGCGGCTTGATTTGAAAGCACATTTGGTGCTCTTTTTTGTGAAAATAATAAGAAAATGAGACGAAAAAGAATTTAAATTCAATAAGTTCTAAAAAGCTTAAGTGAAAGAAATAATTAATATGTAAAAGTACAACAGAACATGGGCTTCAGCTAGAATTCGAATGGGTCGGCCAACACCGCTTTGAGCTAGCCAACACCACTGGTGTCTTATTTTCATGTCACCATAAATCCCAAAATAGAATAAAGAGCTGATGAATATTGTGGAATCCCGTAGGAAGGAACAACAAGAAAGAGTTGAGGACGATGTTGACATTACTCCGGATGAACTCAATATTGCCATAACTCGTCCTTCGGTGATGGCAAACAGCAAAATCAAATACTATGCTGCAAAAAGAAATCCACGAAAGCAGAGAAACATTTTTGAGAGCGCTAGAAGGAAAGAATCAATGCCTCTCCTGCATGAAGTCCTCAAGAATGGCAATGAGACTAAATAATTCAAAACGTATAGAAAGCGCGAAGTAATCCAAAAAGTAAAAACAATATAATGATCGAATTCTAATTAATTTTGAATATTTTCCTTTCTAGAAAAGAAGGAGCAAAGAAGTGATGAGAAAACAGACGCAAAAAAGACAACGGAGGAAACAGTATCAAAAATGGAAGTAGCCGAAAGGAATTTATTTGATGAGAGCAGTAGTAGTGAAACGGATTTCCTATAGTAAACAAATGAAAACATAAAATTTCCATCAGAGGGCTGTGTGCACTTCTACGCCACCCAAGAGGTATGCACATTGGCGCGTTACCGGTTTTTTTTTTTGGATGTCCGGTTCCCCAGTAGGCCTATAACACCCATATAAAAATATACAATGCACACTTATTTAATGTATTTACAAATATACAATGCACACTTATTATATATACGTAACAAATTGTTATGAAATTAAAATTGTACAATGATATGTAAAACATTTCACAAACGTTAATATATATGAAATTTAAAATGATTGTTACGATGTTACATTTTATGAATGTTAATGGATGGTGATAATTTATGATATAATGTTGCATAGTTAGTAATTAAATAAATTTAGTTAAGCACAGTTAAATTTAGTTAAGCACAGTTAAAGAGTTAAAACAAAGCAATATAATATACGTATACAATATAATATACACCAAATATATTTTAGTATTATACATATACGTACCCCAAGGATTAATGCAGTAGAATGAACTTGATTTCTAAAGGTGCGCGACGGAAAGGAATTTTTGCTTAAAATTGGGGGACTTGAGCTCTCTATTAAAAAACTTTAAAGCAAAATATATACGAACCCTGACAAATAGGGATACGAAGTCGTGCGTCGTAAAATTTTCGCAACACGCGTACTTTTCTGTATCAATTATTCCGGAAATTAAAAAACTGCTAATACTTCTTCGATGGCAAAGGCAGTGAGTCTTCAGAAACAGACTTTCCATAATCTAAGAGTAATGGAAAAAGAGACTTGCGGGATGAAGGCGTATTACACATCTCGGACGATCCACTGGCTTCTGATGACAATGGATAATCCGGGAATAGCAACTTTTCTTCTGTAAATTCTCCTACATTAATCGCTGAGGTTAACAATTTTAATTCTAAATCAGGGACAGCATCCCGTCTTAATCTACGGCTCTTTTCGACACACATTTGCTTGGAAAAGTGTTTCCCACATGCGTATAGCCATCTTTTGCTATCACCCTCTATTCCGAGAAGCCGACACCATTCTAATCTTCTATTTATGGCATATACAAGATAGAAACAAAATAAAAAAGGAAATTAAAATGGGAAAAGGTGATAGAAGTGCAGTGGCAACGTATGAAGGGTGCATCTAAATGTTGGCTACATATAACTGTATACAAGTATTCACTTTTTATATCAATTCGTGCAAAATTAATTTCAACCCGATACCTATCGGTACCCAGCATGCATTGTATAACTCTGATTTAGAAAAATTTTAACAGTTTGATACTGATTTTTATTAATTGCTCTTTTATTTTATTGAGCTATAACTTCTAAACAAACGCAGATCACAAATATTTCTACTCTCACTTGGATTAGAATGTTGGTTATTCAAATTAAAAATTTCTATATCAGAGCTGTACATTATCACCTAAATCTAACATTGCATGTTTTCCAATTGGAACAACTGGAGCTTCCAATTGGAAAACACTTGCGACCGCTTGACCAATATCTTACCGTGATCCATCGGTGGCAGCGTGGAAACCTGAAAAAGTGACCACCGCCAGCACATCCAACCTTACTGCATACTCGCACACTTGGCATTTTTTAACAAAATCATAAATCTTTGGAATGTTTTGTAAAAAAATTTTGTAAAATTTTTTTAAAATTTTGCAAATTGAAAAATCGTAGTGAAAAAATATATAGCGAAAAAGGCCCAGCGCTGCAAATTAAATTCGAAGCGTGTACATAAATTATGCGAGTATGTTTTACGTAACAATCTCAATAATTCAACACGTAAGTAAATGTTTGAACTGAAGACTATCAAAATTCCGTATATATATTATTGAATTCTTTGATATTACAAACAAATGTGACCTACATAATCTTCTTCAATACCAAAAATAATGAAATTTTCTAAATTGAAAAGTAGTTTCAAGCTCATTTAGCAAGCTCTAATGGTTTAATATACTGGTTTAATGATTCTTTTTTTAATAATTAACGATGAAATTTAGTTTATATCACATTACAAAATGCAGGCAACACTGTTTTCATACGAATGCTAAAAAATGTACTTAAAACACTACGAGCCGCATAAGCAGGTAACACTAAAATGGTCAAATCTAGCTGCGAGGTCAAAAAATAAATAAGGTATGCCAACGCCAGTATTTATTTGCATTTTCTTTTTTAGGAGTTTCCCTTAAGGATGAATTCATCACAATTATATTGGAAAACTAAGTTGTGTGCAAGTCAAGGCAAATAAATCATTTCATATAAATTTTCAATGTGAATACTGAATATATCGAATTGAACCAAACTATTCAGGATAGAAAAATAAACTGTTAAATTATTTATATTATTTCAAAGTGGAGATAGAAAATATAAAGTAATTACATTAATTCACATTATTATTAATTATTACATTATTAAATAAATTCTCTTAAATATTTGTTTAATTAATTTTGCCATTACTTATATTGTAAAATTGACTTGAATGCTTATTAGATGCTTATTAAAACGTTATACCACATTTAATTTCGTTTATATTCACATAAAATATTAAAAATATTTTAATTTAAGGTGACGATTATTAAAACACATATACGGTAATTTAATTGCTTCAGCGAGTGATTAGTAAACATGAAAATCAAAACAAAGCCCTTCACTTGGATTTAGGGTAATGTTGATAAAGCAACATGCAGAATTTGTTTAAGTAAATTCTGTTTATTTATTCTGTAAATATTTGTTTAATTTATTTTACCCTCTTTGGAATTATTTGCCCCATTAAATAAGTCATTCCATTTTTGCGAATTACTAAATTATTGCACGGAATTTCATTTCATTTATTTCCTCATGCTTACAAAAGCGCAATGTTTTTGCCGATAAATTATTAGATATATTATTTTCATCAAACAAAGTATTTTAATGCACGAGGCATCGAATGAAGGCAAGAATGAATAACTCTAATATATATGATAATAAGATTTTGTCAATAAATTTCAGCAAAAAATTATATACCTTAAGTTTTACCATACTGGAAACAACCTTGATCGAACAAATCTTCCGCAAAATTCATAATGCTCTTTTCTAAATACAATGCAAATGCATGCCTGAAGGCAGTCGTAATATTCTGTTTTGTCGATATGGCAGCCCGCTGCTTCTGTGTGTCCAGTAAATATCAAGGGACGCAAGTTTCGGACAAGGGAGAAATTCATTCGTTTATAGTCCACAGTTCATTTCGTCGTTTTGCTGGTGAAACAACAACAAATTTGACGTGTCTCGAGACAAATGTCCCCTGTGTGAGTGCGGCAAAACTGCAACTCTGGTTCTGGTTTTTGTAATGTAGTGTTATGCCGCACGCACAGAGGGGGCATTTGTCTCGAGACACGTCAAATTTGTTGTTGTTTCACCAGCAAAACGACGAAATGAACTGTGGATTATGAACGAATGAATTTGTCCCTTGTGCGACAATTTTGTCCCTTGATGTTTACTGGGGACACCAAACAGCGGGTTGTCGTATCGACAAAACAGAATATTACGAATTCAGTCAGGCATGCATTTATATTGTATTTATAAAAGAGCATTATGAATTTTGAGGATTTGTTCGATCGGGGTTGTTACTGGGACTGCAAAACATAAGCTATATTATTCTTATATAAAATTTTTTGAAAATATATTATTACATATATTAGAGCAATTCATTCGTCCATATTATTTTAGAAATTTTGATGGCTTGTGTATTAAAATATTGTGTTCACAAATAATTGCAATTTAGGTGCATTTTTTAGGTAAGAAATCGAACAGTCCATTAAATTCTAAGGCAGCCCCAACATTAAACAATATATAAATATTTTTGAAGTCTTTCGCTTGTGCTTTTATATACATATTTTAGTATATTTTTTCAAAATTCATTTCCAATGGCATTTAGATGGACTAAGGATACCACGGAAAGGCTGATTAACGCCCTACAACAAGCAACGCCTTTCTGGGACGTGAAAAGCAAATACCACGACCATCACTAAGTTAAAAAATGAAAATGTGCGTAGGAGAGGTGTCATGTATATCCAAGATTATTTAATGAAATTAAAAGAACTGGACGAACAGACATGTCAGGCTAAAAAACGTGATATTCTTAGTCTGGCGCTGGAAGGAATATTGGATAATGATGATACATTATAATCATTTTTTAAGGTTAAATGTGCCTGATAACATTGAATTTTTTAATTTTATTTATGATCTCTGTACAAAATTGGTATTATTCAACAATATTTTTAGATTTCATTTATTTTGTATTATGTTTAATGTGAAAACTGCTGTGAATTTTTTATTTTTATGAAATGTACATATATGTATAAGATTCATGAATAAAACAACTGAAAAGTGTAGCAAATTTGTTTGCTCACTTTCATATATGTATCCTTCAGGTTCCTCCAAATCGATTGGCACACTCGGGGTATGCATTTAACTAAGTATGCTGTCGAAAACTTCGTTTGGTATTCCAAACTTTTATAGGATTCTCCGGTGGCCAAATATCGCAAGGTTACGGCCAGCTGTTCATCCGGTGGCACAGCTTTTCGCATATGCGTTTCAGCCTTCTGCAAATCGGCTTGGACCGAATTTAGCAATTCAACAAACCTTTCCTCTGACATTCACAAATAATTCCGGTAGGAATATTTATCGCACACTTGAATGCTATTTGTAGAACTTCGAAGGCTCCATTTGAGTTTTTTTCTTTTCGCCAGTTTCTGATCCAGTAGCTTCTCCGACGAGCACTGCTAATCTCCTCCAATTGTTCCACATTATCTAAGATTAATTTTATTATTTCTGCATCTTCATCAGGAATGATATATAATGCAACCACAAAATGGATCGCCATAGATATTAACGCAATTTTAAAATCTTCACTATTTTCCATAGTCACTTAGCGCGCAACACAAAATGAAATGAAATCAATTAATATTCGAAAGTAGTGAAAATACTACCATTTAGCAAAAAAAGTATTAAAAGGTAGCAAAATGTAGTAAAAAGTCTAATTAAAAAATCATGCATGGGGATACAACCTACATTTCAATTTGTCCCCTGTGTGAGTGTTATCGGGGACAAATAAATGAATAGTTCCATGTCTCGCGACAAATGTCCCCTGTGTGAGTGCGGCCTTAGTGAGTTTAATAGGGGGTTCACATTATCGAACTTGACTGTCAGTCTTGCTAGAAATCTCTCAAATTTCGCTTTGACTGATAGTGTGACCGCTTTTCTGGTCAGTCAACAGCAGAGATAATGAGATAGGAAACTTATAGGAAACTGCAACTCTGGTTGTAGATTTGACGCAGAAATGCATAGTAGGATTACTGTGAAACCACAACCTGGCAGCGGCAGCGGCAGTAACGCTCTCTCATGAGCTGCCGGGATTATATGTGACAGTGGCATCGACAGCGGCATCTGTCATTTGTTTGTTTATATTTTCTTCATTTAGTTGTGAATTCTGTTCGGGTTTTGTTTACATTCTATTATAATTCTATTACAATTTTAGAAATTGTCTAGGATTTTCGTCAAAAATTGGCAACTCTTCTTGACAGAAAAAAAGAAAATGCTTTGCTGACGAAATAGATTTTAATTTTGCTGACGATGCCCGGCAGCTAGCTGTTCCCATAAGCTCCTGTGTAAATTTTACGTAGCTGCCGCTGCCAGGTTGTGGTTTCACAGTTAGTGGAAACGCTCGGAATTGATGACGTTTTCACTCAGAAACTCACCTACGTTGCCCCCAATGACGTAATTTTTACGTTCAAACTCACCTACGCTGCCCCCAATGACGTCAGTCTTCCAATGAAAAATTTTGGTCTTAGACCCCATTGACATATCATTAATGCAATTATTTTGAGATTTCAACTTAGTCAAAATTTATACATAAAAACATTCCCATTCGGGTACATTTTTTTACAAATTTGGAATTGTGAGTGTACATGTTTTTTATATGCACTTAGATTTGAAGGTATTATTTGATTAAACAAGAAATTTGATGTAATTTGTGAGAAGCCAGATGGAAAATCTGTTTTATTATGGATGTTATTTTTACTGTGAAACCACAACCTGGCAGCGGCAGCGGCAGTAACGCTTTCTCACGAGCTGCCGGGATTATATGTGGCAGTGGCATCGACAGCGGCATCTGTCATTTGTTTGTTCACATTTTCTTCATTTAGTTGTGAATTCTGTTCGAGTTTTGTTTATATTCTATTATAATTCTATTACAATTTTAGAAATTGTCTAGGATTTTTGTCAAAAATTGGCAACTCTGCTTGAGAGAAAAAGAGAAAATGCTTTGCTGACGAAATAGATATTAATTTTGCTGACGATGCCCGGCAGCTAGCTGTTCCCATAAGCTCCTGTGTAAATTTCACGTAGCTGCCGCTACCGCTGCCAGGTTGTGGTTTCACAGTATATTAGACGCGTAATATAGTTTTCCATTAGTTTTGCTTCTCTTTCTACCTGCAGAATTTTAGCCCAGAAATCATTAATGATTGGTAAATATTCTACCGATTGGAAAATATTTATGATTTCGTAAGAAATTCCAGGTAACTGCTTATTAAGGTTCAAATATCCAGTCTTACGTAGTTGAATTATAACAATTGTAAAGCATCTCGGTCTGACAAAAATCCTATTGACGTTAACTATTGCGATGTATATATTTAACTTAATTTATTTCTCTTATTTCATTTATTTAACTTTATTTTATTTATTTAACTTTATTAGGAGAATCAAACAGGGTAATTCTAGAAATCCTCATTTCTGTGAACTTCTGCAACTCTGCTAAATTAAGATAACATCGAATCCAAATGTAAAATAATTATAATATATAAAAATCGGCGTTGGCATACCTTGAGCTGTGTTTCACCTCGGCATTGAATTCAATCAATTAAGGGTTACCTGCCTGTGAGGTACATGTTTTATTGTTCACCTTTTGCGTAGGTAAATATTGAAACAGGGTTCACGACATAAAACGATTTGAGATAAATTAATTAGTTTTCAATTTTAATAAAATAATTATCGCAAGGCTCTATTTGAAATAATCACACCTCCCGTTAGTGCAATCAGAATTATTCTTTAAGACCAAAAAGAAAAATGAATGTCAAATTTTATATTTCCCTAAATGCGCAAAAGGTACCTTATTCAATAAAAAACCATACCACTTTCGCCGCTGTTTGTTCCTAACGATAATAATAGCATCCAATTTTGCTTTATGTGGTATTAATTATTGTTTAAAATAGTATTTCTTTGCCAACTAAAGTAAGCGCGCAAAAAGTACTTTTCCTAACATGAAAATAATTATTATTGCCGTGAATGTAAATATCAAAAGTTCAAAATAATTACCCTAGTTTGAAATAAGCGCAATTAATATTGTTGATAATGAATTAATAATGAATTAAATAAAAATAATATATTACCAATTACACAGAGTGCACAAAAAGTACTTTTCCTAACGCGAAAATAATTATTATTGCCGTGAATGTAAATATCAAAAGTTCAAAATAATTACCCTAATTTGAAACAAGCACAGTTGATATTGTTAATAATTAATTAATAATGAATTATGTAATAATAATATATTGTCAATTACACAGAGTGCACAAAAAGTACTTTTCCTAAATTGTAATCAATAACGCTGGTGTTATTACGTCACTGATATTTTCACCACATTGTTTTTAAAACAATTGGAAAGAGTAAAATAATAAAATTAAGTGAAAAATATAGCGAAAAATAACAAAAATAAGGATTTGCTGCAGAAACTGCCCCAGCGGGACAAAATTATATACGTTCCCGAAGGAAAGTGTCCATTGCCAAAGGTAAGCTTGCGAATTGGAAATTTTTGCTCACTAATTGGTAGCAGTAAAAATATCCAGTTGGCCGGCGGTTAGCTAATAAGATTTACATGTAAAATAAGACTAATTATTAAGGTTCTAGTAAGAATTTTCTAGATATTTACTAATGCTGGAACCACACCAAGTCAAGAATTGGACGGAAGCTGAACTTTCCATAATTTCCTAGGTAAGTACAAAACTTTCTTTTGTGTTTTACATTTAATGACCTTTATATTTTTCTAGGAGTATTGATGGTTCGTCGTGGTTTCAGCCTGAGTGGGGGTGGGTGTACTCGCTTGTAAGTAATATAATAATGGGTGTAGAGCATATAATGTGCAATTATAACAATTATTAACAAATAATATATATTACTAACGTGCTAACATCATGTATCAAATTGTGATTGTTTATGTACAGAATTTAATTATAATTATAATTATTTATTGTAAGGGTGAAATAGGCCTACTGGGGAACCGGACACCCAAAAAAATCGGTAACGCATCACAGTGCATACCTCATGGGTGATGTGGAAATGCACATAATGTTCACATAATTATATAAAAGTATTTACAAAATTTTTATAATAATGTTAACTAACTTAACAATTAATAATAAACTTAGCTTAATTAAAATAACATATTAATTGAGCTAAAACAACTTTAAAAAATCAATTATCATATTATAAAACAAGAGTATTAAAAAAATTTTAAATTTAAATAAATTTAAGCAAAAATATAAGAATTGGGGACTTGCGAACATTCTGCCAAAGGGTAGAAGGGTAAGAAGAAATCACAAATACAGGAATTGACGTACATACATTTAAATACTATTTAGAATTTTATTATTAAATGATTAAAAGTAAATATATTAAAGCACATGATCTTTCAAAAAGAAATTAAATTCAATTACGAAAATTATTCACTAAAATTTTGCTACTAATTCTCTATCCAAACGACGAACACAAGCAGGTCTCTAATGTAATCGTTTCAACAGTTGTTTCCTCTGAAAGCGTGTATCGATTAATGTTTATTTACGCGTATCGTCCAAGTCAAAAGATCTTATGAGGGGATCCCAAAAGCCGTCAGAAGTGGGAAGTATATCAAATTCTGGTGATTTATTAAATAAATCTCTCTTTAAGCCCGCATTACTTCCTTTGTCACCTTGAGGTTTTAACCTTTCTCGTCCAACTCCCTTTTCTTCTTTAACTAAAATTGGTTGCGGCATAAAATCTTCCGTTTCACTACTACTGCTCTCATTAAATAAATTCCTTTCGGCTACTTCCATTTTTTTTATACTGTTTCCTCCGTTGTCTTTTTTGCGTCTGTTTTCTCTTCACATCTTTGCTGCTTCTTTTCTAGAAAGGAAAATATTCAAAATTAATTAGAATTCGACCATTATATTGTTTTTACTTTTTGTATTACTTCGCGCTTTCTATACGTTTGAAATTATTTAGTCTCATGGCCATTTTTGAAAACTTCATGCAGGAGAAGCTTTGATTCTATGCAGGTGCTATCTTTATATCTTTCTTCTATGAACACTGTTTCCGGTTTGGGAGGTGACATTATTATAATGCTTGGTGAGTTACTATAAATTGTTAAGCGATCTGAATTGGTTAGAACTAGAGGAAAGTTTAGCTCATTCGCGCATTAAAATCAATGAAAATCTGAAAGAATTGAATATATTAATCGATTACTACGAAAAATGAAATATTTAACAGAATTACCGTAAATTTTAAAAAGTATGGAGCCTGATTTTTCTTTGATGACTGAGTTCTTGTGAATTGAATAATTTGTTAGGCGCGCCTGTTTCAATTTCTTTTTCGAATTAAGTGGCGTCTTTCATTTGATTATTTCTATTTTGTGTAGGCTGCTTTATACTATCTTGCTATACGACCATCCGAATTCTGGCTGAAACCCGTGTTATGTTCTACTTCTACGAACTAATATTTTTTTACTTAAACTTTATCTATTCTATAAACCACTCTTTTTCTTATTATTTTCACCTCAAAATAGAGCACAAAATGTGCTTTCAAATCAAGCCGCCGAAGCGAACTGTTGTTTACATATTTTCATGAAATCGTACGTGACATTTAATATGGTGAATTACGCATGCATATACATAACCCCTGTACGTGAGTTTCGGTCGTTTAAAATTTTGGGTTTTTTTGCCAGATTGTTTTGTGGGTAAAGAGTTTCCTATCTCATTATCTCTGGTCAACAGTCAACCACAAAAAATTTTGTGGTTGAATGGCAGGCAGACGACATATTTGTTTTTGTAGATGTCAAAAATTATCAGTGGCCAAAAAACGCTCGTGTACGCTTATGGCTTCTCTCATTGTTGTATCATTCCTTTTAATAAGTGGAGTCACGAGTGTCAGCAAAATTTTATAATTTTAATTCGTCATTCGGAAATAATTATTAAAATCCATGGGCTCAGTGTCATTTATTTCTTTTAAAATATTTACATGGGAATTTTTTCCCTGGATCCGATCCACTGTTTTACCCATATTTTTCTTTTCTTTGATCTTTTTTCTTTTTCCGCTATCGCGATAAGAAATAATGCGCACCGAATTTTTTTCTTTTCCATGATACACGAATAAATCGAATTTTACAGCTTGCTAAAAATTTTA
The DNA here is from genome assembly GCA_963966595.1 of Physocephala rufipes. Taxonomy (NCBI): domain Eukaryota; kingdom Metazoa; phylum Arthropoda; class Insecta; order Diptera; family Conopidae; genus Physocephala; species Physocephala rufipes. The sequence goes on from OZ016501.1 coordinate 39,355,910, forward strand.
CAGTTCCTAGCCTACAGTCAGAACTGAAGCTATTTTGATCGACAGTTAAGTTCGATAATGTGTACCACCTATAAGACATAGATAAAGAGATAGGATACTTCTGAAAATGCAACTCTGATTTTGGTTTTTGCAAAGTAGCGCTAGTGACTTTCAGACCCAAACAAATGGCCTGACAATGCTGCCTTAAGGGCTACTTTATAATTGTCAAAACGCTATCATTATATGGTGTTCGTGTGTGTGTTGCTGCAAAACACGACACTTGACCCGAACCTCAGCAAATATCAATCCGAATTTTATATTCTCTCAAGTAGCGTCAACTGACAGTTCAATCGAGGTGCCACATCGCATCTCTTCAAAATCCGATGCTGCAATGTAGTCATATCTTTAAGAAATTGTTCTTTAGCATAATAAACGTTCAAGGGATTGGCCGTAATTCAGACTTTTACCATGAAACTCAATCTGGCACCAATTTGAACATTTTTGAAAACTTTTGCATAAAATTTATAGTAAACAATAGAAACATTTGTTATTTGCTAACATGAATGAGGAAAAACTCATAAATCTAGTCCAGGGGAATCTGGTTCTATGCAAAAAAAAAAAAAAACGCTCCAGCGTCTGATACCCATATAATTAAAGACGAGAAACGAGTCAGTTGATTATGTTGTCAACACATGAGCTGAACGCGCACAAGTCGTGTAAATGAATGGATGAATGAATGAGAAAATCATTCGATAGTACCCAACACTAATTTTAATATTAATGTATTATTTTCGTAACCACAAATTAGCACAGACACAAGGTAGCATGATGTAAAAGAAGTATATCGAATCAATAATCAACATAAAATGTCCCTGACTTGACAGCACGTGGCCTGTCAGAAAATTTCCAAATATATTTGATTTATGAAACGGGATCAAATTATTAGGTCTATTAACAAAATATGTTCAACTTATGGATGGAAGAAAAGAAGTCTACATATTATATAATACCAGCATAAATTTAGGGTCTTAATACGGAATACAAAACAAAAGCGAGAGACCATTCGCTGTGGACACTTTATCTGGAAGCTGACTAAAGTTTTGCATACTACAAAAATTTGGAGCTTTTCGTGAAAGCCAGCGTCACTGTTTCTCCAATCGTTACTCTCTGCGTAATAAGGCCCTTAATGTGTAATGTTTTTCAAGCAACGAATTGACCATTAAAAACTTGGAGAATGTAATACAATACTTTTATTGGTTTTATATTTTATTGGAAAATATAAAATAATACTTTTATTGGTTATAAAAATAAGTATGGAAATAAGTATGGAAATAAACTGCGTTATATGAGTAAATATGTACCAATATTGCACCAATATACCCAAAATAATTTCATAATATCCAAACATAAGTATCTGATTCATGGTAGTGGCAGCGCTCGAAAAATTGATAAACAAACACAAAACAGTGTTCGGTTATCTCATTTCCCCTGTTTTAGAAATTTCTCCTGTTCACCCAAGTTCGTGCAAAGGCAGCATAATCAGACCAAAACAATGGAATTCCAGGAAATCGATGTTACAAACCCAAACAATTCGCGGAATTGCTTTCCAAACATAAGCAATTCCAAACAATATTTGAGTTTCAGACCCTAATGACATTTCGGTCTAAAATTCCCACCACCTTTTTTAGATATTCCAACTTACATATTGATCTATAAAATTAAATTCTATTTAATGTACACTTTTATGCTTTAAGCTGTGTACATGAATTGTGTTCATACTTTGTTTGATGACCATAATATATCTAACAATTTATCGGCAAAACCATTGCGCTTTTGTAAGCATGTGGAAATAAATGAAATGAAATTTCGTGCAATAATTTAGGTGCTTATTCTAAGAGACGAGGAAACTATTAAACTATAGGGTTAATCAGGCAATTCATATTGCAAAAATCAAATATTTTAGGAAAGTCTATTAAAAGCATAATTTTGGGAAAAGGATTTTTTGTCTGATTAAATGATTTATGAATTATTGGGGGTTTATTTATTATTTTTTTAGATAATTCAAATTAATTATAATAATAAAAAAGATTTTTTTGCTTAAATAATTAATTTTGGCTATAAAATTTAATGGGATTTTTATTAATTATGCCAAAAATTTTAATTTTTGGGAAATTATGGATATTTTTTTAGATAATTAAAACTTATATATAATATATTTATATATAAATAAACATATATACATATATATATAATATATATAAATATAATAATAATTTAAATTATTATTAATTTATAATAATATTATAGAAATAGATTTATTGTTAAAATATATTTTAACATTATAATTAAAATATTTATAATATTAATATTATATATATATATATATATATATATATATATATATATATATATATATATATATATATATATATATATATATATATATATATATATATATATATATATATATATATATATATATATATATATATATATATATATATATATATATATATATATATATATATATATATATATATATATATATATATATATATATATATATATATATATATATATATATATATATATATATATATATATATATATATATATATATATATATATATATATATATATATATATATATATATATATATATATATATATATATATATATATATATATATATATATATATAATATATATATATATATATATATATATATATATATATATATATATATATATATATATATATATATATATATATATATATATATATATATATATATATATATATATATATATATATATATATATATATATATATATATATATATATATATATATATATATATATATATATATATATATATATATATATATATATATATATATATATATATATATATATATATATATATATATATATATATATATATATATATATATATATAATATATATATATATATATATATATATATATATATATATATAATATATATATATATATATATATATATATATATATATATATATATATATATATATATATATATATATATATATATATATATATATATATATATATATATATATATATATATATATATATATATATATATATAATATATATATATATATATATATATATATATATATATATATATATATATATATATATATATATATATATATATATATATATATATATATATATATATATATATATATATATATATATATTATATATATATATATATATATATATATATATATATATATATATATATATATATATATATATATATTATATATATATATATATATATATATATATATATATATATATATATATATATATATATATATATATATATATATATATATATATATATATATATATATATATATATATATATATATATATATATATATATATATATATATATATATATTATATATATATATATATATATATATATATATATATATATATATATATATATATATATATATATATATTATATATATATATATATATATATATATATATATATATATATATATATATATATATATATATATATATATATATATATATATATATATATATATATATATATATATATATATATATATATATATATATATTATATATATATATATATATATATATATATATATATATATAATATATATATAATATATATATATATATATATATATATATATATATATATATATATATATATATATATATATATATATATATATATATATATATATATATATATATATATATATATATATATATATATATATATATAATATATATATATATATATATATATATATATATATATATATATATATATATATACTATATATATATAATATATTATATATATATATATATATATATATATATATATATATATATATATATATATATATATATATATATATATATACATTTTTTATATTTTTAGGTGTATATTTTATATTATTTTTTATAATTTTTTAAATTATTTATTATAATTTTAATTTGAACAATATTTAAATTTAGAGATATTTTAAAATTTTATTTGTTAAAAT
>OZ016501.1:39360190-39430106 GCA_963966595.1 Physocephala rufipes
ATATATATATATATATATATATATATATATATATATATATATATATATATATATATATATATATATATATATATATATATATATATATATATATATATATATATATATATATATATATATATATATATATATATATATATATATATATATATATATATATATATATATATATATATATATATATATATATATATATATATATATATATATATATATATATATATATATATATATATATATATATATATATATATATATATATATATATATATATATATATATATATATATATATATATATATATATATATATATATATATATATATATATATATATATATATATATATATATATATATATATATATATATATATATATATATATATATATATATATATATATATATATATATATATATATATATATATATATATATATATATATATATATATATATATATATATATATATATATATATATATATATATATATATATATATATATATATATATATATATATATATATATATATATATATATATATATATATATATATATTATATAATCGTAGCAAAACATATGGTCATTTCTGAACAAGCCGTCGTTCCTCGATCCGTCGTTGATTGCAGAAAAAAACCTGGACGATTTTTCATATCTATATTTATTTTGACGTTTTAAGCAACGAAATTTATTGAAATTTTTTTGTAATGTGCGCAGAAATACACAAAGTAATCTTCTCAGGGGAAATTAGTAGCTGACTTCAACTCAATCACGTAGAATATATTTTGTTTTATACAAGTTTCTTTTATTAATTTTAACTTTAAATTAATGATCATTATATTAATTAATGTTTTTAATCATGATCAGTTTCTCTTTCTCTACTCTCTCTATACTCAACTTTAGACGACCATCAACCGCGGTGCTATATTCATAGACATCAGTTCCTGAAATAGCAACTTCGCAGCATACGGCAATCGTACTTGCGATATTTGGGTCTTATTCTTACAGCCCTTGCATTCGAATGTATTATTTCGTAAATTAGCGATAGCTATGAGACCACAGAAATTGCACACATGAATACGATAAGGATCAGATACTTCAAATAAACGCTCCCGTAGAAACTGTGCGGCACCATGAGATATTTGACAATCACGTTCCATTTCACCAAAACGTAATCCACCATCACGTGCTCTACCCTCCATAGGTTGACGCACAAGAATTTGTACCGGGCCCCGAGCACGAGAATGAATTTTATCATCGACCATGTGCTTAAGGCGTTGATAATATGTAGGTCCCAGAAATACCTAAAACCAAAGAGAATTAGCACGGTTAATTACAATCCGAATACGATTACAATCCGAACACAAACCTGAGCATTAATTTTTCTGCCAGTATGGCCATTATACATAACTTCATTACCACGCAGGTGATAGCCATATTCCTGTAAGAAGGTTGAAATCTTCTGTACATTCACAGCATCATTAAACGGTGTGGCATCACCAATTTCACCTTTGTTTGATCCCAGCTTCCCTGTGGAATACAACTAATTTTTAATATTAAAATTATACGTTGCGCCATTTGTTCTACGCCACCTTGCAGGCATTCAATTAAATGCCCAATTGTCATACGTGAAGGGATGGCGTGAGGATTAATAATAATATCTGGTGCCAAACCCTCACACGTAAAGGCCATATCCTCTTGACGGTATTGTATTCCGCAAGTACCTTTCTGACCGTGACGTGACGCAAATTTATCTCCAATCTGCGGTATTCGCACTGATCGGACACGAATTTTGCAAAATTTGTATCCCTCGCTGTTAAGTGTCAACATGACCTGATCGACTATACCAGTTTCCGAATTACGTAGAAACGTAGAAGCATCCCGTTTTGTGAAGCGTTTTGTGGTACCATCAAGCTATGGATATTAGCAATAGTTTTAAAACAACATTAGCTTTTGCTTTAGCCTTTCGTTATAAATTACCTCATCATCATTTTCTGGTAATGTTATAGTTTTGCCAATGACCACATCATCACCAGACACTCGAATACCAGGTGCTATAATACCATCATCGTCCAGTTTGTCGTAGTGAGCATTACGCATACCTTGGCATGTTTGTCGATTGGGTTTTTCAAAGTTCTCCTCTTGATCCCCAATACGTTTATTTTCGGAGTCCTTGTAGGAACGATAGAAGACGGATCTAAAGAAGCCCCTTTCAACCGCGGATGCGTTTAAGATAACAGAATCCTCCTGGTTGTATCCAGTATAGCATAAAATAGCAACAATAGAATTAATGCCCGCAGGCAGCTCGCGAAAACGAAGATATTCCATAGAACGCGTAGTGACAAGGGGTTTCATGGGATAATACAAAACATGAGCGAGTGTATCCATCCGAACATGGAAGTTGGTGATATAGACACCCATAGCTTGTTTACCTAGAAATAAAAAACCCATAATTCCTTATAAAAATATCTTTCATAATTTTCAATCAGTCGTGGCTACCCATAGCGCTTTGGTACGTATTACGTGGACTCTGATTGTGGTCAGGAAACGGTATAATTGAAGCACAAACACCCAAAATCATAGCAGGATGAATTTCACAATGTGTGTATGTAGTACAATAGGCATAATCCTTATCCTGTTTTAAATCATATGGCGACATAGCAATCATGACGGTCTCCTCTTCAAGTGTATCTATGTATTCAACAACGCCTGAGGCGACCAACACTTGCCAACTGTAATTATTATAATCACGCTCTTTCAACATCTCGACGTGCGTCTTTTTCAAAAGCAATGAACCGTTTTCAACAATCAGCAGCGGACGGCAAATACGTCCTGCGTCTGTGTAAATGCGTATCTCACGGTCACGTATATCTCGAATCATTGATACTTCCGACACAATGATATCCATTTGACGACGTAATTTACGCAACGTTGCCATCAACTGTTCAGGATCTCTATGAATTCCCACCCAACAGCCATTTACAAATATTTTGGTAGCATCCGCAATTGCGGAAGGGGCAATTTCTTCAAGGTTCTCCATGGACCATTCTTCTAAGAATTCAAGGATGGGTGATGGTTGCGAACCGACTGAAATATATGCCATCAACGCCAAATTTTTCACTAACCCAACAGCAGCACCCTCAGGTGTTTCTGCAGGACACAGCATACCCCACAAAGTGTTATGAAGCTGCCGTGGCTTCGCCAATTTTCCATCCCGCCCGATAGGCGAATTAACTCTTCGCAAATGAGAAAGAGTAGAAGCAAAAGTGAGACGATTCAATACCTAGAAAAACGTGTTTGTAAACCACTTTTACTATCAAATCAGAATAACTGCAACAAAGCAACTAAAAACCTGGGACACTCCAGCGCGTGCCTGATGCGCTTTCTTTTGATCACCCCAATTGCCTGTAGCTAAGGAATAACGTAACCCGTCTGTTATAATATTTGTTTTAATTGCCAACTCCAAATTGAAATCTTTTCCTCGATCAATAAATTTTTGTGTGTACATGCGGACCTCTTTCAACAAATTCTTGAAAAGTCCACGAAATAAGAAAGCCAACAGCGGCCCCGCCAAATCCAAACGCTTATTACCTTTAATTTTGCCCATTTTGTGAATCAAATTATATAAAATTATATGAAACGTAACTTACCATAATGATCGCGATCGTCCAATTCACGCCTACCCAACGATGCTAACAATAATCTGTGAACCATATAACCCAAAAAGTATGCTTTCTTTGTTTCACAGAAGTCCGACACTCCAACGTGTGGCAACATTTCTTTCTGCAAAATTTCCTTAGCATATTTAATACGTTTGTCCTTCGTTACTCCAGGGCGTGCACCGCGTGCCCCAATAAAATTTAATGCTACATTCTGTTCTTGGACTACAAACGCTTCATCTAATGAAGGTTTTACCATTTCCATCATTTCAGGATCGTCAAAATCATAAATAATATGCTCGAGAATATCACGATCAGCCACAAAACCTAAAGCTCGAAAGACAATCATTATAGGAATTTCCTGTTTGATATACGGTAGAATAGCTATAATTCTCTGTCCAATTGCAGATTTTTTTATATTCTGCGAACCTCGAGCCATCATGTTGACCCACAGAGTCGATGTGGGCCTAGAACTATGTTCCAAACAGGAACGAATTTCTGATTTATATGCAAATTTCCCGTCTCTCATGCTAAAAACATAAACAGTATTTGTGGCCATTTTTTCTTGAGCTATAAGAACTTTTTCGGAACCATTAATAATAAAGTAACCCCCAGGGTCTAAAGGACATTCATTCAGCTCTGTCAAATCTCGATCAGTTAATTGTGAAAGTAGACAATAAGTAGATCGTAACATGATAGGAATTTTTCCAATGAAAGTCTTCTGATGTTGGGTTTCAACAGGATCTGCTCCTTCAATGATCTTCGTTTTGGTAATATCAACGTAGAGCGGAGCGGAATATGTGAGATTTCGTAAACGTGCCTCATTTGGCATCATGGGGCTTGGTGAACCATCCTTCTCCCAGTGGGTAGGCTTCGACAAATAAATTTGTTCGAATTTAAGTAGAAATCGTGGCTGAAAATTGAGGTTACAAATCATTCACTGAATTCGTAGTATCGCCGAAATCACTAACCGGTGTCTCAATCTCCCCCGATGTATGTTGCGCTTCGGCTTGCAAATCAATTGCCGGTGAATCCTCAACGATACGTTGCACCGACATTTGTATGAATTCATCAAAACTATCGAGCTGCTGACGTACCAAACCTTTCTCGTCAAAGTAAGCATTAATGACGATCCAGCAGGCTTCCTGCCAAAGTTCATGCGAAATCTCTTCTGCATTCTCCTCTTCAAACATTTCTGCACAAAAATTTGTCATGATTTTCACTTGAATTTAAAAGGGGCTAAATCTTGCCTACCATCTTCCTTATCGTACATCATTTCCAATAGTACTTTAAACACAAAAAGATTAGAAACTCCCTTAATCAAAATCTTTTGGGCGCTAAAATTCAGAGAATCTCTGCTAAAATTAGAAAACAGAGACAACGAGACAGAAAAACCTCTTTGGCAGAGATAAAAGAGATAGGACACTCGTTGCTGTAAATTATAAATTCGTTATAATGGCCATTTTTTATATTCTGTTGAATTCACGAACACAATACGTGTGAGCTCGCCTGTTGTTGTTTTTGTTTACAGTGCATGCCTAACGAGTATATTGTCATTGAGTAGATACAACTGTTATCCAATGTGTTGAAAAAAAATTATTTCACCTTGAATTTACTTTAAATCAATCAATGGGTGCTCACGGAAATAGAAGGTTCCAAAACTGCTGAAATATATAATTCTTAAAATATAATAGAAAATGTGGATACATATATAGTTACCATTTAACACTGAGACAATACTAAATTGATTATAGTAGAATGCTTTTATATGATCCTTGTTTTGTGGCAGTGAAATCATTCTAATTCCGTTTTCTCTTTTATTATGATGAAATATATTCTAATTATACTAATTTCCGTTTCTCAAATACAGAATCATAACATTTTATTTATCAAGTATTTAAAAAATAAAAATAATAATTTAAACATTTAATAAATCCCCTAAACCTAAAGCCCCCTTATAATCGATACCACTTGCATTGACGCACGGTAGAGCGTCGTTAGCGTGGCTACAAATTTCTCGTGAAATTTGTACCAATTTCCTAAGAAATTTGTTCTTTTTTGTGAAAGTATGCATAAAATGTGCGTGGATTAGTGCGAGTGTCCTATCTCTTTATCTCTGCCAATAGCTTAACATCTCGGTCAAGGCACCACGGTTAGCTAATTTAAAAGGCGAAGGAAGGTGATTAGTAAACATCAGAGATAATGAGATAGGAAACTCTTTACCCACAAAAAAATGTGGCAAAAAAAACCAAAATTTTACACGACCGAAACTTACGTACAGGGGTTATGTACATGTATGCGTAGTTCACCAAAATAATATCACGTATGATATTTCATGAAAATATGTAAACAGTTCGCTTCGGCGGCTCGATTTGAAAGAACGTTTTGTGCTCTATTTTGAAGTGAAAATAAGAAAAAGAATCGCAATAGTAGAACGATTAATACGTAAAAGTAGAACATAACACGGGCTTCAGACAGAATTCAGATGATCGTATAGCCTTTGAGCTGGCCAACACCACTGGTGTCTTATTTTCATGTCACCACAAATCCCAAAAACATCCCAAAATAGAATAAAGAGCTGATGAATATTTTGGAATTTTGTAGGAAAGAACAACAAGAAAGAGTTACAAAAGGAAATGCACGGTAACAGCAAGGAAAAATTTTTGGGAGCGCTGGAAGGCAAACAATTAATTTGCAATCAAGATAGTATAAAGCAGCCTACACAAAATAGAAATAATCAAGTGAAAGACGCCACTTAATTCGAAAAAGAAATTGAAACAGGCGCGCCTAACAAATTATTCAGTTCACAAGAACTCAGTCATCAAAGTAAAATCAGGTTCCATACTTTTTAAAATTTACGGAAATTCTATTATGTATTTCATTTTTCGTCGCAATCGATTAATATAGTCAATTCTTTCAGATTTTCATTGATTTTAATGCGCGAATGAGCTAAACTTTCCTCTAGTTTTAACCAATTCAGAACGCTTAACAATTTATGGTAACTCACCAAGCATTATAACTCTCCTGCATGAAGTTTTCAAGAATGGCAATGAGACTAAATAATTTAAAACGTATAGAAGGCGCGAGGTAATACAAAAAGTAAAAACAATATAATGGTCGAATTCTAATTAATTTTGAATATTTTCCTTTCTAGAAAAGAAGCAGCAAAGAAATGAAGAGAAAACAGACGCAAAAAGACAACGGAGGAAACAGTATCAAAAATGGAAGTAGCCGAAAGGAATTTATTTGATAGAGCAGTAGTATCACTACTACTAACGGACGAGAAAGGTTAAAACCTCGAGATGACAAAGGAAGTAATGTGGGCTTAAAGAGAGATTTATTTAATAAATCACCAGAATTTGATATACTTCCCAATCCTGACGGCTTTTGGGATCCCCTCATAAGATCTTTTGACTTGGACGATACGCGTAATCAAACACTAATCGATACACACTTTCAGAGGAAACAACTGTTGAAACGATTAGATTAGAGACCTGCTTGTGTTCGTCGTTTGGATAGAGAATTAGTACCAAAATTTTAGTGAATAATTTTCGTAATTGAATTTAATTTCTTTTTGAAAGATCACGTGTATTTACTTTTAATCATTTAATAATAAAATTCTAAATAGTATTTAAATGTATGTACGTCAATTCCTGTATTTGTGATTTCTTCTTACCCTTCTACCCTTTGGCAGTATGTTCGCAAGTCCGGCATTCTTATATTTTTGCTTAAATTACCTAGGAAATTATGGAAAGTTTCAGCTTCCGTCCAATTGTTGACTTGGTGTGGTTCCAGCCATAGTAAATATTTATAAATTTCTTACTAAAACCCTAATAGTTAGTCTTATTTTACATGTAAATCTTATTATCTAACCGCCGGCCAACTGGATATTTTTACTGCTACCAATTAGCGAGCAAAAATTTCCAATTCGCAAGCTTACCTTTGGCACTGGACAGTTTCCTTCGGGAACGAATATAAATTTCTGCAGCAAATCCTTATTTTAGTCATTTTTCGATATATTTTTTACTTAATTTTATTATTTTACTCTTTCCAATTATTTTAAAAACAATGTGGTGAAAATATCAGTGACGTAATAACACCAGCGTTAATGATTACAATTTAGAAAAAGTACTTTTTGTGCACTCTGTGTAATTGGTAATATATTATTATTATTTAATTCATTATTAATTAATTACTAACAATATTAATTGCGCTTATTTCAAACTAGGGTAATTATTTTGAACTTTTGATATTTACATTCATGGCAATAATAATTATTTTAATGTTAGGAAAAGTACTTTTTGCGCGCTTACTTTAGATGGCAAAGAATTACTATTTTAAACAATAATTAATGTCACATAAAGCAAAATTAGTTGTTAGGAACAACAGCGGCGGAAGTGGTATGGTTTTTTTATTGAATAAGGTACTTTTTGCGCACTTAGGGAAATATATAATTTATCATTCATTTTTCTTTTTGGTCTTAAATAATAATTCTGATTGCACTAACGGGAGGTGTGACTATTTCAAATAGAGCCTTGCGATAATTATTTTATTAAAATAGAAAACTAATTAATTTATCTTAAATTGTTTTATGTCGTGAACCCTGTTTTAATATTTACGTACGCAAAAGGTGAATAATAAAATGTGTACCTCACAGGCAGGTAACCCTTAATTGATTGAATTCAATGCCGAGGTGAAACACAGCTCAAGGTATGCCAACGCCGATTTTTATATATCACAATTTTTTTACATTTGGATTCGATGTTATCTTAATTTAGCCTAGTTGCAGAAGTTCACAGAAATGTTATGAGGATTTCTAGAATAATCCTGTTTGATTCTCCTAATAAAGTTAAATAAATAAAATAAAGTTAAATAAATGAAATAAAAGAAATAAATTAAGTTAAATATATATATATCGTAAAAGTTAACGTCATTAGGATTTTTATCAGACCGAGATGCTTTACGATTGTTATAGTTCAACTACGTAAGACTGGATATTTGAACTTTAATAAGCAGTTACCTGGCATTTCTTACGAAAAGATAAATATTTACCAATCGGAAGAATATTTACCAATCAATAATGATTTCTGGCCAAGAAAGAGAAGCGAAACTAATGGAAAGCTATATTACGCGTCTAATATACGCGTGTATATCTTCACACTCGCTCTTTGCTTTATCCTCGTTCGGAGTTATCACGATTTAGCTAATTCGGGAGTAGACCGGGGATTGAAAATAACATTCATTATAAAACAGATTTTCCATCTGGCTTCTCACAAATTAAATCAAATATCTACACAGCAATTCTACACAAATTTCTACACAGCATTTACAGCAAATAATACCTTCAAATCTATGTGGATATAAAAAACATGTACACCCGCAATTACACAGTTGTCAAAAAAATGTACCTGAATGGGAATGTTTTTATGTATAAATTTTAACTAAGTTGAAATCTCAAAATAATTGCATAAATGATATGTCAATGGGGTCTAAGACCAAAATTTTTCATTGAAAAACTGACGTCATTGGGGGCGCGGTAGGTGAGTTTGAGCGTAAAAATTACGTCATTGGGGGCACGGTAGGTGAGATTCTGAGTGAAAACGTCATCAATTTCCGTCCATTTCCACTAACACTACTATGCATTTCGACGTCAAATCTACAATCAGAGTTGCACTTTTCAGAAGTTTCCTATCTCTTTATCTCTGGTAAACATAAAGATAACAGTCGTTCTATACTGTGGGAAATACTCGATGAAATAGTTATGGTTATATTGGATCCAACATTAACTACTTTCGCAGAGAGACTCCGATTGGTCAATAATCCATTAAAAATGAATTTAATAAATCTGATATGACAAAATTTTTAATTTGGTTAAATGAATCGAATTACCAGCTTAATCAAAAGTTCGAGAGGTATAAATAACATCTTCCTGGTTGGGAATCATAAATGCAGACGTTCGCGCTGAATAATTCTTTTGAGAATTTGATCAAATAATTAACAATTACTTATAGTTACTTTGCTTATAGTTATATTGCTTATAGTTATATTGCTTTATAGTTACTGCATAATTACTTATATAGAGACGCACGCTTTAAAGATAATGATCATTGAGCAAAATATCCAACGGGCGAGGAGAATAGACTTCTAAAACGTAAATTGAATTATTTTCCACTATAGGAATTAGTGGATAGGACACTACCCACTATTACACATGCATTTGCTCTATGTAATCACAGAATGTAGAAATCAGAGATAAAGAGATAGGGCATTTCGCACTAATTCACATGCATTTGCTCTAAACAATCCCAGAATGGTACAAATTTAGCTGGAATTTGGTAATTATTTCTTAGGCCGTACTCACACAAGGGACATTTGTCGCGAGACATGGAACTATTCATTTATTTGTCCCCGATACCACTCACACAGGGGACAAATTGGAATGTAGGTTGTATCCCCATGCATGATTTTTTAATTAGACTTTTTACTACATTTTGGTACCTTTTAATACTTTTTTTGCTAAATGGTAGTAGTTTGACTACTTTCGAACATTATTCGATTTCATTTCATTTTGTGTTGCGCGGTAAGTGACTATGGAAAATATTGAAGAAATTAAAATTGCGTTAATATCTATAGCGATCGATTTTGTGGATGCATTATATATCATTCGTGATGAAGATGCAGAAATAATAAAATTAATCTTAGATAATGTGGAAAAATTAGAGGAGATTAGCAGTGCTCGTCGGAGAAGCTGCTGGATCAGAAACTGGCGAAAAGAAAAAACCCAAATGGAGCCTTCGAAGTTCTGACAAATAGCATGCAAGTGTGCGATAAATATTCCTACCGGAATTATTTGTGAATGCCAGAGGAAAAGTTTGTTGAATTGCTAAATTCGGTCCAAGCCGATTTGCAGAAGGCTGAAATGCATATGCGAAAAGCTGTGCCACCGGATGAATCTTATACATATATGTACATCTCATAAAAATAAAAAAATTTACAGCAGTTTTCAAATTAGACATAATACAAAATAAATGAAATCTAAAAATATTGTTAAATACCACCAATTTTATACAGAGATCATAAATAAAATTAAAAAATTCAATGTTATCAGGCACATTTAACCGTAAAAATGTTTATAATGTATCATCATTATCCAATATTCCTTCCAGCGCCAGACTAAGAATATCACTTTTTTTAGCCTTACATTGCTGTTCGTCCAGTTCTTTTTATTCTATAGATTCTGGAGTCCAAAAATTGGCTTAAATGATTTGAGTATTCTATTAACGAAGTCAATCGAATTTGTTATACATTAAAATATTTCATAAAATTGAGTTTAATTTATGTTTTTATGATTTGAAAATAGTTCTGGAACAATGTGTTAAAGTGGTTAATTATATCAAATCAAGACCATTAAAAAGTAGATTATTTAGTAAATTATGCCAAGCTATGGAAGCCAAGTACGAATCCTTGTTACTCCATACAGAAGTAAGTTGGTTGTCCAGAGGAAAAGTTATATCTCGTGTGCTGAAATTAAAAGACGAAATAAAAATATTTTTTGAACAAAATAAAAATTATGAATTTGTTCATTTGTTGGAAGATAAAATATGGTGTACTAAACTGGCTTACTTATCAGACATTTTTGTTATTTTTAACAACATCAATTCAAGTATGCAAGGGCCTAATTAAAATATCTTAAACTCAACCGATAAGCTGGTGGGATTCAAAAAACAAATAACTTTATGGAAAAATAAAGCTCAGGAAGGGAATTTAGAAAAGTTTTAGTCAGTCCCTAAAGACAGTTATAAAACTATTAAATTAATTGTTGTTGATCATTTGATAACATTAGAGGAGAGAATTATTAATTATTTCCCAAAATTAGATATTAAGAAATTTGATTGGGTTCGTAATCCATTTCTCATAACGGATACTTCTGTATTTGACTTAACTTTGAATGAAGAGGAAAAACTCACTTTGCTTTCCAATAATCGAGATATAATTTTAACACATTCAAAAGAATCAATTAATTCATCTTGGATTAACATCAGATGCGAATATCCAATGATAGCCAAAAAAGCTTTAAACATATTATTACAATTTTCCACATCTTATTTGTGTGAATTCGGATTTTCAGCATTAGCCAACATTAAAACTAAAAAAAGATCAAGATTGTTAAATGTAGAAGACGATATGAGAGTATCATTGTCATTTTTACGATCAAATATAAATGAATTTATCCAAAAACATCAAGCTCAAATTTCGCATTAAAAATATTTTTATTATTAGCTTGTAATTAATCCCTTAATAAACGTTTAGTTATTATTGTAGTATATATTAGTTTATTTCGTATATCGTTAAATATGTGCCGCAACAAAAAAAGATTGAGAATCACTGGTCTACGATAACACTTAACAGCTATGTAAATATCGAGTGATTTACACAGCGGAATGCGTGTTGATATTCAATAAAATTTATCTATATATTTTTTAATAAATATTGATCGTTGTATAATTAAAAATTACGCATGATATTGAGCTAATGTATGAGCCTTGACTAATTGGAAATTCTGCTAAAAATACCGTATTAGCAACGTATTATGTTGGTTTCTACGCCAATAAAGGACTTTTGGGAAGGGTAAATATAAAGAAATATATTCAAAATCTGCATCTACCTATTCATATAAATAACTTACTTGTGAACTTATAGGTTTCGGAAAGAATGTGGACACTACAGTCCAAACAGCAGCCCTAGGTGCATTGCGATTTATATTCGCGATTCAAGATAAAATTACTCCCTTTAATTTGCAACTGCAAATCGAACCATCGTCCATAAAAACTCCGTTAAAATAATTAATATAATTCCGTTGAAATAAGACAATGGATAGGCTTTAATTATACAAAATTGTTACATTCAATTATTTTTCAATTATTTTAAAATTATTACATTCAAATATTGCGTGCAGTGCCTTTAATTGATTAATTTGATATCTGTTAGTTTACTTTAATAAAATAAATTGCATTGAGTTTATAATTTGATTTGTTTGAGGAAATTAATTAATATATGTAATTTATATACGTTATTAATATGTAAATAATATATGTAATTTATCTTTGCCTTTATTGTTTTATATTTGCTATTTTATTTTTATATTTGATATTTAATTATAATTATATTAGGTAATATTTTGATAAAAACTGTAAATATTTTTATTTTATGCAAATATGCTTATATTTTAAGAATACGTACTAAAGAAAAAAATTGGGTGTTGTTTTACGTGCGCTGTCCAAACAAGGCAAATTATTTCAAAAATAAGCTTTTCCTGCAGGAACCTAATGTGCGGAAGCATCGTTATCTCCATCGCCTTCTTATTTTGCTTATGAAGTATGCCCAAATAAAAATAATTACGTCTTATTTAATTCTTAAGTAAAAATATGAGTTGTAGGATCGGGACCATATTCATTCAGTAGGCCCATGGGCGTGTAAAATTAGACAGTGACGGTTTCATAGCACTTGCGATATTGTGACATAGTAGTTGCGGGAGACCTTGCTCTTCATCCAGATCATTTTCCTTTAATTCAAGTTTCTTGTTATTAAGCGAGCACATGCGTTAACATAATTTGTTAACTACATTACCATAATTGGTTGCACATTTTCCATATTTACTAATAACGATGTAACTTCGTTAGCAATGCTTTCCTATATTGGTAGAACACTAACGCTGAACAACGAGTGGGTATTATCTTGAACACTAACGGAAACTATGAAAACCTGCATGTCAGAAACCAAAGAAATATATATTTAGAAATACTGGTTATAGATTACTACAAATAGACAAATAACTATAAAAATTATTCATATTGTTAGTCTGATTGGATCTCAATATCCTCAAATCCCTTGTTAGTTCGATTGAAACACAATAATTTTAATTCAAGCATTATTTGTATATATAGTATTTATTTCCAAATAAAGTATTATAATTAGAATTTAATTCGTGAAAAGCGACGTGCTTTCTTAGTTTTAAACCATAGATCTTTTATATTTTGACCGAATATAATTCGGAAAAATTACTTATCTCAGTAAATATTGCGGTAGCGCAAAAAATGTTAATAGATAAAATGAAGACACTAAAACCTTCTTTCAATTGGTGGCGATATTATACTAGTATCTCAATCGGTTCCAAGGATATACAAACTGAAGTAAGCATGCAGTTGACTATAACTTCTAAACCGCAGACGACCCTATCACCAAGTAATTTTTACAAGAATGACGAGAGGGACGATTTTAGCGTCCGGAAACTTGCACATATACCTACACTCGGACAACCGTACTGGCGGCATATTCGCGATTCTGGCATATTTATTTTTATTATTTTAATTAGTTTTTAATTAATTTTTTAACAAAAAAATAAACATGAAATTATTTATATTTTAAGATTTGTTGAAAAAATCATTTGCGAAATTACAACAGTTTTGCAAAATAAATTAATAATTGAATATAAAACAGAAAGAAATGGACAAAGTGCACTTAAGTAGATGCAACCATTTTATGAGTATTCTTAATTTCCCAATTGAAATAACCTAATCTGCAAATAAATGGTTTGGCGTTTGAAATTGCAATCCAAAGTGGGTTCAAATTGTTGTGTGCAGTACTAAAAATAATGGCATTTGCTGAACTTGATAGTTGTTCGATGCATACGCAGCAATAGTAATATATTATTTTATTGATATTTTTAATAATTAACAAAAACTTGGATATAATACTTATTGTTGAATGCCGGAAAAACTGATTTACTGGCTAATCGTGTAAGACGGACGTAAACGAAAGAAACGTCGACAGACACGGACGTTTGTAGGCGGATCAGTGAATCGTGTAACACGCAAATTGCGTTCCGTCTCATACCGGCTTTTCCAATGTAGTCACCAAATTATGTTTGCCTCTTTCTTTCTCATACTATCAGTCGGCTATCCACGGATTTCTCAAAGGTCTGGTTTTTGCATATTAGACCTCTCTGTAGAATTATGTTGCCATGTCAGAAGTTTTTATCATAATATTTTGAATGATTCTTAAGAACTTAAGTATATATTAACAAAGATTCGCTTTGGTGGAATATGGCAACAATTGGCGTACAATTTGGGAATTTGCCGAAATTCAAAGTTGTCAAAACTGGAGAATATTTTACTACGTTCGGTCGTCGACTCGTTTAAGAAATCAATATTTCATATTGCTCACTAGTAGTAAGCTTAAAAGTATTTTTAAAAAATTATTTATTAAATTTATATTTGAGCTTAATCCTATTTTTACTCTTTCTAAACAAAACAAAAAGCTTTTTGAATCCAACTTAAACAGTTAAAAAATTAACAAAAAAATGTTGAATTTGTTTGCAATGAATTTAGAAAAAAATAAAGTGTACAAATTTTTTCCATTTTATTCAGGTAGTTCTCAATAATTTCACTGTGCTATTCTCTATTCCCCTCCACGTTCCTCTTTGTACTCTACACTAGTCGAATGGTATTTAGCTAACGTTTGCTATGACATTTAAAACGCGAGCTAACGCCGAGTATTCGTCTTACGCGATACACTATTCACTGGAAAGCGTGGAGAAAACCCAACAATAAATGAATTTTCCGTGTAACCGACGTATAGCTGTCTCATCCGTGTTATACGATACGAAACCGGGATTTTGACTGTAAAAACAACAACAAATTGATAGACGGACGGTTCGTGCGTGTTACACGATTTGGGCCTTAATGCGAATACCCAAATGACCAGTTAACTAGTAAGCGCCGCACTAAAATCATCGAATTTATGGATGAGGTGAAGAAATAAATAGGGTATGACAATGCCACATATTTAACACATTTGATTTTTCAAGAGCTTCTCTTGTTGATAGTAAATAAATAATTCCTTGTAGGTCTGCTTATTGTTGTGAGCACCAGGAGCTCAAAAGTTATATTAAATGATTTACGATGAAGAAAGGAACTTATTAATAATAATACAATATTATTTGAAACTAAAAATTGGTGTATTAGTATACTCAAATCTTTAATATTTTAAATAAATTAGTGCGTCTAACAGTTGGCTTCAAAGTATTGGTAGCAGAATTGTTAATAAAACAAGGTGAAGAATTTTTTCAAATAAATTATTTGATGTAATTTTATTTTTGAGTTATTTTTAGATTCTGGCATCCAAAAATTGGTCTAAATGATTTGAGTATTCCATTAACTAAGTCAATCGAATTTGTTACACATTAATATACATATTTAATGAAATTGATTTCGTTTATATTCTAATGCATATGAAGTAACTGCATTTATTTGTTCCTAATCAATTTATACAAATATTTTAGTCATCAAATAAATCATGCGAACAAGTTATTTACGCATCTTAAATCATAAAAGTGTACATGAAAAATAATTGAGTTTTATAAACCAATAACTACGTTAGCATATTAAAACATAGCTGGTGAACATATAGAATTTATTGTCATTTGGGGTCTGAAAAAGGTGTAATGACCGAGTCTTAAGGCCTGATTATACTCGACTTGGCGTGGCGTAAGAGCTGTCAAAATTCCATCTAACTATACATCAGAGATAATGAGATAGGAAACTCTTTACCCACAAAAAATGTGGCAAAAAAAACCAAAATTTTACACGACCGAAAATCACGTACAGGGGCTATGTATATGTATGCGTAATTCACCATATTAAATGTCACGTATGATATTTCATGAAAATATGTAAACAACAGTTCGCTTCGTTGGCTTGCAGGGATAACGAGATAGGAAACTTCTCTAACTACAACTCTGATTTAAGGTAGGGTTAGTGACTTTCGGACCCAAACAAACAATAGAATTCCAGGAAATCGATGTTACGGACCCAAACAATTCGCGGAATTGCATGTTACAGACCCAAACAATATTTGAGTTTCAGACCCTAATGACATTTCGGTCTAAAATTCCCACCACCTTTGTTTAGATATTCCAACTTAGATATTGATCTATAAAATTAAATTCTATTTCATGTACACTTTTATGCTTTAAGCTGTGTACATGCATTGCGTTCATACTTTGTTTGATGAAAATAATATATTTATTTTAATTTATCGGCAAAAACATTGCGCTTTTGTAAGCATGAGGAAATAAATGAAATGAAATTCCGTGCAATAATTTAGTAATTCGCAAAAATGGAATGACTTATTTAATGGGGCAAATAATTCCAAAGAGGGTAAAATAAATTAAACAAATATTTACAGAATAAATAAACAGAATTTACTTAAACAAATTCTGCATGTTGCTTTATCAACATTACCCTAAATCCAAGTGAAGGGCTTTGTTTTGATTTTCATGTTTACTAATCACTCGCTGAAGCAATTAAATTACCGTATATGTGTTTTAATAATCTTCACCTTAAATTAAAATATTGTTAATATTTTATGTGAATATAAACGAAATTAAATGTGGTATAACGTTTTAATAAGCATTTAATAAGCATTCAAGTCAATTTTACAATATAAGTAATGGCAAAATTAATTAAACAAATATTTAAGAGAATTTATTTAATAATGTAATAATTAATAATAATGTGAATTAATGTAATTACTTTATATTTTCTATCTCCACTTTGAAGTAATATAAATAATTTAACAGTTTATTTTTCTATCCTGAATAGTTTGGTTCAATTCGATATATTCAGTATTCACATTGAAAATTTATATGAAATGATTTATTTGCCTTGGCTTGCACACATCTTAGTTTTCCAATATAATTGTGATGAATTCATCCTTAAGAGAAACTCCTAAAAAAGAAAATGCAAATAAATACTGGCGTTGGCATACCTTATTTATTTTTTGACCTCGCAGCTAGATTTGACCATTTTAGTGTTACCTGCTTATGCGGCTCGTAGTGTTTTAAGTACATTTTTTAGCATTTGTATGAAAACAGTGTTGCCTGCATTTTGTAATGTGGTATAAACTAAATTTCATCGTTAATTATTAAAAAAAGAATCATTAAACCAGTATATTAAACCATTAGAGCTTGCTAAATGAGCTTGAAACTACTTTTCAATTTAGAAAATTTCATTATTTTTGGTATTGAAGAAGATTATGTAGGTCACATTTGTTTGTAATATCAAAGAATTCAATAATATATATACGGAATTTTGATATTCTTCAGTTCAAACATTTACTTACGTGTTGAATTATTGAGATTGTTACGTAAAACATACTCGCATAATTTATGTACACGCTTCGAATTGAATTTGCAGCGCTGGGCCTTTTTCGCTATATATTTTCTCACCACGATTTTTCAATTTGCAAAATTAAAAAAAAATTTTAAACATTCCAAAGATTTATAATTTTGTTAAAAAATGCCAAGTGTGCGAGTATGCAGTAAGGTTGGATGTGCTGGCGGTGGTCACTTTTTCAGGTTTCCGGACGCTGCCACCGATGGATCACGGTAAGATATTGGTCAAGCGGCCGCAAGTGTTTTCCAATTGGAAGCTCCAGTTGTTCCAATTGGAAAACATGCAATGTTAGATTTAGGTGATAATGTACAGCTCTGATATAGAAATTTTTAATTTGAATAACCAACATTCTAATCCAAGTGAGAGTAGAAATATTTGTGATCTGCGTTTGTTTAGAAGTTATAGCTCAATAAAATAAAAGAGCAATTAATAAAAATCAGTATCAAACTGTTGAAAATTTTCTAAATCAGAGTTATACAATGCATGCTGTTATACAATTTAGAAAATAGATTTTTAGAAATTTTTGATTCAGCTTGCCATCGAAGAAGTATTAGCAGTTTTTTAATTTCCGGAATAATTGATACAGAAAAGTACGCGTGTTGCGAAAATTTTACGACGCACGACTTCGTATCCCTATTTGTCAGGGTTCGTATATATTTTGCTTTAAAGTTTTTTAATAGAGAGCTCAAGTCTCCCAATTTTAAGCAAAAATTCCATTCCGTCGCGCACCTTTAGAATTCAAGTTCATTCTACTGCATTAATCCTTGGGGTACGTATATGTATAATACTAAAATATATTTGGTGTATATTATATTGTATATGTATATTATATTTGTGAATGCACTTTTTATATTTGCTTCGTTTTAACTCTTTAACTGTGCTTAACTAAATTTATTTAATTACTAACTATGCAACATTATATCATAAATTATCACCATCCATTAACATTCATAAAATGTAACATCGTAACAATCATTTTAAATTTCATATATATTAACGTTTGTGAAATGTTTTACATATCATTGTACAATTTTAATTTCATAACAATTTGTTACGTATATCTAATAAGTGTGCATTGTATATTTGTAAATACATTAAATAAGTGTGCATTGAATATTTTTATATGGGTGTTATAGGCCTACTGGGGAACCGGACATCCAAAAAAAACCGGTAACGCGCCAATGTGCATACCTCTTGGGTGGCGTGGAAGTGCACACAGCCCTATGATGGAAATTTTATGTTTTCATTTGTTTACTATAGGAAATCCGTTTCACTACTACTGCTCTCATCAAATAAATTCCTTTCGGCTACTTCCATTTTTGATACTGTTTCCTCCGTTGTCTTTTTTGCGTCTGTTTTCTCATCACTTCTTTGCTCCTTCTTTTCTAGAAAGGAAAATATTCAAAATTAATTAGAATTCGATCATTATATTGTTTTTACTTTTTGGATTACTTTGCGCTTTCTATACGTTTTGAACTATTTAGTCTCATTGCCATTCTTGAGGACTTCATGCAGGAGAGGCATTGATTCTTTCCTTCTAGCGCTCTCAAAAATGTTTCTCTGCTTTCGTGGATTTCTTTTTGCAGCCACTTATTTCATAGTATTTGATACTTACGCATAGTATTTGATTTTGCTGTTTGCCATCACCGAAGGACGAGTTATGGCAATATTGAGTTCATCCGGAGTAATGTCAACATCGTCCTCAACTCTTTCTTGTTGTTCCTTCCTACGGGATTCCGCAATATTCATCAGCTCTTTATTCTATTTTGGGATTTATGGTGACATGAAAATAAGACACCAGTGGTGTTGGCCAGCTCAAAGCGGTGTTGGCCAACCCATTCGAATACTAGCTGAAGCCCATGTTCTGTTGTACTTTTACATATAAATTATTTCTTTCACTTAAGCTTTTTAGAACTTATTGAATTTAAATTCTTTTTCGTCTCATTTTCTTATTATTTTCACAAAAAAGAGCACAAAATGTGCTTTCAAATCAAGCCGCGGTACGAACTGTTGTTTACATTTTTTCATGAAAAGTCATACGTGACATTTAATTTGGTGAATAACGCATACATATACATAACCCCTGTACGTGAGTTTCGGTCGTGTAAAATTTTGTCATTTTTTTGAAATATTTTTTTTCGGGAAAAGAGTTTCCTATCTCGTTGTCTCTGTTGGCTTGATTTGAAAGCATGTTTTGTGCTCTGTTTGATTTGTGAAGTGAAGATAATAAAAAAAAGAGTCACGAACAAGAATTTAAATTGTATAAGTTCTATAAAGTAAGTTCGATATAAGTTCAATTAAGTTTAAGTAAAAGAAAATATTAATGCGTAAATGTAGGACATAACACGGGCTTCAGACAGAATTCGGATGTTCGTATAGCCTTTGAGCTGGCCAACACCACTGGTGTCTTATTTTCATGTAACCACAAATCCCAAAAACATTCCAAAATAGAATAAAGAGCTGATGAATATTTTTTAATCCTGTAGGAAAGAACAACAAGAAAGAGTTACAAAAGGAAATGCACTGTAACAGCAAGGAACAATTTTTGGGAGCGCTGGAAGGCAAACAATTAATTTGCAATCAAGAAAAGCAAAGAGCAGCCTACACAAAATAGAAATAATCAAGTGAAAGACGCCACTTAATTCGAAAAAGAAATTGAAACAGGCGCGCCTAACAAATTATTCAGTTCACAAGAACTCAGTCATCAAAGTAAAATCAGGTTCCATACTTTTTAAAATTTACGGAAATTCTATTATGTATTTCATTTTTCGTCGCAATCGATTAATATAGTCAATTCTTTCAGATTTTCATTGATTTTAATGCGCGAATGAGCTAAACTTTCCTCTAGTTTTAACCAATTCAGAACGCTTAACAATTTATGGTAACTCACCAAGCATTATAACTCTCCCGCATGAAGTTTTCAAGAATGGCAATGAGACTAAATAATTTAAAACGTATAGAAGGCGCGAGGTAATACAAAAAGTAAAAACAATATAATGGTCGAATTCTAATTAATTTTGAATATTTTCCTTTCTAGAAAAGAAGCAGCAAAGAAATGAAGAGAAAACAGACGCAAAAAGACAACGGAGGAAACAGTATCAAAAATGGAAGTAGCCGAAAGGAATTTATTTGATGAGAGCAGTAGTAGTGAAACGGAAGATTTTATGCGACCAATTTTAGTTAAAAAAGAAAGGGGAGTTGGACGAGAAAGGTTAAAACCTCAAGATGACAAAGGAAGTAATGCGGGCTTAAAGCGAGATTTATTTAATAAATCACCAGAATTTGATATACTTCCCACTTCTGACGGCTTTTGGGATCCCTTCATAAGACCTTTTGACTTGGACGATACGCGTAATCAAACACTAATCGATACACACTTTCAGAGGAAGCAACTGTTGAAACGATTAGATTAGAGACCTGCTTGTGTTCGTCGTTTGGATAGAGAATTAGTAGCAAAATTTTAGTGAATAATTTTCGTCATTGAATTTAATTTATTTTTGAAAGATCATGTGCTTTAATATATTTACTTTTAATCATTTAATAATATAATTCCAAATAGTATTTAAATGTATGTACGTCAATTCTCTTACAGATTCTCAGTTCTCTTACAATTCTCAGGCTGAAACCACACCGAACCATCAATACTCCTAGAAAAATATAAAGGTCATTAAATGTAAAACACAAAAGAAAGTTTTGTACTTACCTAGGAAATTATGGAAAGGTTCAGCTTCCGTCCAATTATTGACTTGGTGTGGTTCCAGCCTTAGTAAATATATAGAAAATTCTTACTAGAACCTTAATAATTAGTCTTATTTTACATGTAAATCTTATTAGCTAACCGCCGGCCAACTGGATATTTTTACTGCTACCAATTAGTGAGCAAAAATTTCCAATTCGCAAGCTTACCTTTGGCAATGGACACTTTCCTTCGGGAACGTATATAATTTTGTCCCGCTTTGGCAGTTTCTGCAGCAAATCATTATTTTTGTCATTTTTCGCTATATTTTTCACTTAATTTTATTATTTTACTCTTTCCAATTATTTTAAAAACAATGTGGTGAAAATATCAGTGACGTCATAACACCAGCGTTAATGATTACAATTTAGGAAAAGTACTTTTTGTGCACTCTGTGTAACTGGCAATATATTATTATTTAATTCATTATTAATTAATTATTAACAATATTAATTGTGCTTATTTCAAACGAGGGTAATTATTTTGAACTTTTGAAATTTACATTCACGGCAATAATAATTAATTTCGTGTTAGGAAAAGTACTTTTTGTGCACTCTGTGTAATTGGTAAAATATTATTATTATTTAATTCATTATTTATTAATTAATAACAATATTAATTGTGGTTATTTCAAACGAGGGTAATTATTTTGAACTTTTGATATTTACATTCATGGCAATAATAATTATTTTAATGTTAGGAAAAGTACTTTTTGCGCGCTTACTTTAGTTGGCAAAGAATTACTATTTTAAACAATAATTAATGTCACATAAAGCAAAATTAGTTGTTAGGAACCAGCAACGGCGGAAGTGGTATGGTTTTTTTATTGAACAAGGTACTTTTTGCGCACTTAGGGAAATATAAAATTTATCAGTCATTTTTCTTTTTGGTCTTAAAGAATAATTCTGATTGCACTAACGGGAGGTGTGACTATTTCAAATAGAGCCTTGCAATAATTATTTTATTAAAATAGAAAACTAATTAATTTATCTCAAATGGTTTTATGTCGTGAACACTGTTTCAATATTTATCTACGCAAAAGGTGAATAATAAAACATGTACCTCACAGGCAGGTAACCCTTAATTGATTGAATTCAATGCCGAGGTGAAACACAGCTCAAGGTATGCCAACGCCGGTTTTTATATATTATAATTTTTTTACATTTGGATTCGATGTTACCATAATTTAGCCTAGTTGCAGAAGTTCACAGAAATTTTATGAGGATTTCTAGAATAATCCTGTTTGATTCTCCTAATAAAGTTAAATAAATGAAATAAAAGAAATAAATTAAGTTAAATATATATCGTAATAATTAACGTCAATAGGATTTTTATCAGACCGAGATGCTTTACGATTGTTATAGTTCAACTACGTAGGACTGGATATTTGAACCTTAATAAGTAGTTACCTAGCATTTCTTACGAAATCATAAATATTTTCCAATCGGAAAAATATTTACCAATCATTAATGATTTCTGGCCAAGAAAGAGAAGCGAAACTAATGGAAAACTATATTACGCGTCTAATATACGCGTGTATATCTTCACACTCGCTCTTTGTTTTATCCTCGTTCGCAGTTATCACGATTTAGCTAATTCGGGAGTAGACCGGGGATTAAAAATAACATTCATAATAAAACATATTTTCCATCTGGCTTCTCACAAATTACATCAAATTTCTTGTTTAAGCAAATAATACCTTCAAATCTATGTGGATATAAAAAACATGTACACCCGCAATTACACAGTTTGTCTTTATTAGAACTAAACATTATGTTTTATAGTTCATGAATAGTTTAAATACAAAATTCAATAGTTCAGTAGTTCAAGTAAATACAAATTCAGTAGTCAAATAGTTTAAATACAAAATAGTTTAAATACAAAATTGGAGAAAATTAACACGTTGTCACGTTGTTAACAAGTTGTCAAAAAAATGTACCTGAATGGGAATGTTTTTATGTATAAATTTTAACTAAGTTGAAATCTCAAAATAATTGCATAAATGATATGTCAATGGGGTCTAAGACCAAAATTTTTCGTTGGAAGACTGACGTCATTGGGGGCACGGAAGGTGAGTTTGAGCGTAAAAATTACGTCATTGGGGGCACGGTAGGTGAGATTCTGAGTGAAAACGTCATCAATTTCCGGCCGTTTCCACTAACACTACTATGCATTTCGGCGTCAAATCTACAACCAGAGTTGCACTTTTCAGAAGTTTCCTATCTCTTTATCACTGCTATACATGTTCGTATGAATATGTGCCATTACCCCGCAAATAACAAAATGATTTTGATATTTTCTGCAAGCCAGAGAGCATGCAGCCAAAATCGCGCTGCCATATCGATTTTCAATTTTCTTTAATAACAAAAGTAGCCAGATTATATGAAATTAACACTTTGGTTGTCAAAAACAATGTGATGTTGTTCTCCTTCTTGCTGTTGTTAAAGCTATTGTTGCTGATACCGAAAACAAGAACTATTTTTGCCGGCAACGCTTGTGGGCGTGGCTACAGCCTTCTAAAGTTTGAAATATAACCGTTGATTTCTCCTAACCTTCAATACATAACGGCTTGATATTGATACCGTTGGAAAGCTTATTAAAAAAACAATTTTTTTATGTAAAATGACATTTTCTCGAAATATACATAGTTTTTGAAAAAAGAACCATTTTGTGTTTTACTACCTTGTTTAATAAATAGCATAGCCCACAAGCGTTGCCGACAAAAATAGTGCTTGTTTTCGGCATCAGCAACAATAGCTTTAACAGCAACAACAACAACAACATCCGTGAGGCATGTCAGATGGTAAGTTGTTCCTAAAAAAACTTTACGTGCTAGTGAGAAGTTCAATGATTTATCAATCTGGCAGCTTTATGTTATTGTTTGCTAATAAAATTGCCATTATATTGTTTATATGAATAAAATGGACCGTGGTGAGCTCTTCATTTATTTGGTGCAACAGCATCCATACATCTCGGTTTACTGGACGAATGCTCCAGCGTCTAACTGGCCTACATCGCTTCCACTCTAAATACAGGGCCAAAATTCTCAAAAATTGAAGATCTTCCAAAAGCTCTTGCTCCATCGCTAGTCACAATTGAAATTTAGTCTTTCTTGCAAATTGAGGAACAAAAATTATAAGGGTTGTGCGTGTGCAAACAAAAATGTTCTTTTAAATATGGTGGCAACATTTAAAAAACGAAAAGCAGTCGCAAATGACATTTCTTTGCAGAAATTTCCTCTCTTCCCCCATTCACGCTACAGCAAACCAAGTCGATTATAATCAGGCCTTTAAGCTTGAATTTCTAAGAAAAAATCATTAGTCAGGGTTTTAAAAATAAAATTTCCACGGAAGAAATTATGAGTCAGGGTCTTGAACTCACGAACACTACCTTAAATCAGAGTTGCAGCATAGAGTAAGAAATAACAAGAGGCCCAAACAGCTCTTTTTACTCATTTGCCATCATGGAAGCGGTCGGTCCGAGCGGGAAACGAAGAAGCGTTTTGTGTGAGAAGTACTCAAAAGCAGAATATCGGACGATTTCTTTGGCCGCACTCACACAGGGGACATTTGTCGCGAGACATGGAACTATTCATTTATTTGTCCCCGATACCACTCACACAGGAGACAAATTGGAATGTAGGTTGTATCCCCATGCATGATTTTTTAATTAGAATTTTTACTACATTTTGCTACCTTTTATTACTTTTTTTGCTAAATGGTAGTGTTTTCACTACTTTCGAACATTAATTGATTTTATTTCATTTTGTGTTGCGCGCTAAGTGACTATGGAAAAAATTGAAGAAATTAAAATTGCGTTAATATATATGGCGATCGATTTTGTGGATGCATTATATATCATTCGTGATGAAGATGCAGAAATAATAAAATTAATCTTAGATAATGTGGAACAATTGGAGGAGATTAGCAGTACTCGTCGGAGAAGCTGCTGGATTAGAATCTGGCGAAAAGAAAAAACCCAAATGGAGCCTTCGAAGTTCCGACAAATGGCATTCAAGTGTGCGATAAATATTCCTACCATAATTATTTGTGAATGTCAGAGGAAAAGTTTGTTGAATTACTAAATTCGATCCAAGCAGAAGGCTGAAACGCATATGCTAAAAGCTGTGCCACCGGATGAATCTTATATATATATAAAAATAAAAAAATTCACAGCAGTTTTCACATTAGACATAATACAAAATAAATGAAATCTAAAAATATTGTTGAATTTTGAAAACCACCAATTTTGTACAGAGATCATAAATAAAATTAAAAAATTCAATGTTATCAGGCACATTTAACCGTAAAAATGTTTATAATGTATCATCATTATCCAATATTCCTTCCAGCGCCAGACTAAGAATATCACTTTTTTTAGCCTGACATGTCTGTGCGTCCAGTTCTTTTAATTTCATTAAATAATTTTGGATATACATTACACCTCCTACGCACATTTTCATTTTTTAATTCAGTGATGGTCGTGGTATTTGCTACTTTTCGCGTCCCAGAGAGACGTTTCTTGTTGTAGGGCGTTAATCAGCCTTTCCGTGGTATCCTTAGTCAATCTAAATGCCATTGAAAATGAATTTTGAAAAAAATATACTAAAATATGTATATAAAAGCACAAGCCAAAGACTTCAAAAATATTTATATATTGTTTAATGTTGGGGATGCCGTAGAATTTAATGGACTGTTCGATTTCTTACCTAAAAAATGCACTGAAAGTGCAAATATTTGTGAACACAATATTTTAATACACAAGCCATCAAAATTTCTAAAATAATATGTACGAATGAATTGCTCTAATATATATAATAATATATTTTCAAAAAATTTTATATAAGAATAATATAGCTTATGTTTTGCAGTCCCAGTAATAACCCCGATCGAACAAATCCTCAAAATTCATAATGCCCTTTTATAAATACAATATAAATGCATGCCTGAATGAATTCGTAATATTCTGCTTTGTCGATACGACAACCCGCTGTTTGGTGTCCCCAGTAAACATCAAGGGACAAAATTGTCGCACAAGGGACAAATTCATTCCTACATAGTCCACAGTTCATTTCGTCGTTTTGCTGGTGAAACAACAACAAATTTGACGTGTCTCGAGACAAATGTCCCCTGTGTGAGTGCGGCATTTCTTTATTCGTTTTTTTTACTTCAGCACAATTTTTATTATTATTCTCTCATTACTTCGTGCTATTATTCTCGCGAGAGCAGAATAGACCAATTGATTGATTTGTTTTCATTTGTTATGACTGCGGTATTTTTTATTATTCTCTCAAACGTATGCGTATGTGTATAGTGTTTCTATTTCATCATAAGTAGCAAAAAGAATGAGAAAGCACAGAGAACGATTGTAACGATTTTTTTTTCTTTGCCTCTCCAAGTAAGAAATCTACGTACACTTGTTCCTCTTTATGCGATTGTATTTCATTATGATTTCGAATTGTCTGATGACAAAGACCAAACCTTAGGGCAAATTTGGAGGGAGAAATGTAGGATACCCTTAAATATATACGACAAAAATATTAAAATATGCGATAAACATTTTGCACCATCCGATATTGGTAAAAGATGTTTAAAGGCAGGTGTTGTACCAATTTTTTTTGATAACACCTATGATAATACAGACATATTGAATTTACCTGTAGAAGGTAATCAATGTGACACAGAATTTTCTTGTAGCAATTGTGAAAAACAATTAAAAATAAAAATAAAATATTAAAAATAGAAATAAAAATTTATCATTCAGCCTGATAAAGTCTGTGTCCA
Source organism: Physocephala rufipes (assembly GCA_963966595.1). Lineage (NCBI taxonomy): Eukaryota > Metazoa > Arthropoda > Insecta > Diptera > Conopidae > Physocephala > Physocephala rufipes. Next base: position 39,387,603 of record OZ016501.1, read on the forward strand.
TCCATGGTGGAAAATCCATTTAATTAGATAGCCACGCCTACTGCTAGATTTTATCACAATCCTGAACAGTTAAGACGGAGGCAGATGGTAAATAAGCTTCACTGCTAATTATTTTTTCTCCTGTTTACTCTTGTCTTGTAACTTAAAAATATTAAAATAATTATTATAAGTATTCCTTTTTAAAATTTGTCAAATTTTTAAGATTGATAAATCTACGAGTACAAATACAATTGAATTATATCTATGAAAAATTTTGCTACGTCCTACGATGGCCTTGCAGTCAGCAAAAAAAATTAAAAACTAATGTTGTGCCGTAAATAACATTATTCATTCACATTCACACACATACAAACTTTCGATATGATGCGCTTTAATAAAATTTGACTAGTTACAAAAACAATTGCCAATGTAAATATCACTCTCTCACGCCAATAATTTCGGCTATTAAAACGTATCCATGCAAATTTCTTCCCTTTCAACGCAAATCTTGTCTCTTCTTCGTGCTGACTACGCCGAAGAATAAAATCACGAAGAGTAGCATGCCCAACAAAAAATTGTTAACAACCGAAATATTTATAGAGCATCAGTGCAAAACAAAGCAAAAGCTATAGAAATTGAATGAGAGAGAGCGAACCACTCACTATTGAGTGAGAAATCGGTCCAGCGCTGGACCGACCATAGAAAAATATTTTGTTCAAGATTGTGACTCTTGTTATTTCTTACTCTATGATTGCAGTTAGAGAAGTTTCCTATCTCTTTATTTCTGGTATAAAGTACCTATAAATTCCCTTTTCTTAAAAATCCATTTTTTATTCGAAAATGCTCAAGTACACAATCCATATAAGGTTTGTAGTCATAGATTTATTAAACATCTAAAGTAAATATTTTTAGTAGACTTTATGAAGAATACCCAATATCGCCTCTTATATAACACGACAAAGTTGATGAGGCTTTTAGTTTGGAAGTGGAATAAATGTTCTTCAAATAAAAATTAAGTTAACGGTATAATACATATCGACCCTCGTTATCTCATATTTCTACTTCCAATGATGGATACTTTACCAGTAAAACATGAAAAATAAATTGACTGCAATACAAATAATTTACGAGAAATACATTTATTTACATATGCTGATTCTAGAGCATGGTGAACTACAACTGAAAAAAATTCGTCGATTGCGTTATGAAAATCTCTATAATAAAAATTTTAACGTATTTCTCGGGATCATCATTGAAATTAATCTCGAACGATTATCACTCGTTATTTTGCTAATTTTTGTAAATATGGTAAATAAATTGCCATGGAGTTCGAATGAAAATGAAGTAATAGATCTCAATTTACTCTTGTTGTTAAATCGGCAGTGCGTATCGGTCATCGAAATGTTCTGTGACGGATTTAAGGACGAACTTTTCACCGAGGGAGATGTTCTAACCAATCACATTGAAGGAAATTTTTGAGGAAAGAGCAAAACGGAACAACAGAATACACGAACGAAAGCAATCTTAGATCTCAATAACCAAGCGTACGTCTTCAACAAGTTCGAAGAGAGGATAGTTCGTTCGAAATTCAGTGATGACCCTGCTTATGTTGTAAGAAAATAAGAACGAAATCCAGAAGTTACTATTTCAAAGCATCAAAATATCTTAAGAATTTTCCTGAGGACGCACCACGCGCTTAGCGCCTCGACTAGGCGGACCCTTCGGCTTGCCAAAAGCTGGCTTATGCAGTATTTTTTTAGGATGCAGTTCATCTTGTAGAAATTCCTTCGTGAGTTCCGCACCATCATCGATTTCTAGCTGAAATAAAACGCGTCACTCATTTTTTTTTTAATTCATGCAGTTCACCTTTTTAGCTATCTCCAAACCAAACGCTTGCAAATTCTCCAAAAACGGCCCCTTGCAGCTAGAATACATCATGCGTTCCCTGACTGAACATGAGTATCCGGGCATCGAATAAATGAATACAAATGTTTCTTGATAGTCGCCCTCGTGTGTATGTTTGAACAAAAATAAATGGTAGCGCGCATGATCATCTGGAACTTGCTCAGGTAATGAGGCTAGCGATATTATATCAGCCTTCGCAAGATGAATTTGTTCCGCCTCCAAATCAATTCGAAATTGCAAATAATTGTATGAACGTTTTAAAAGATTTTGTACTGCAGCCACTGCGGCATCAGACATTGGACATGCGATTCCACCCAAAGTCGGCTGGCGTGTGTCCGCATTTACTTCGGTATACACTGCGTCCTTTTTCAATTCAACAAGTTTCTCTTCGCGTATTGTCAGTGGTGCAGGTGCAGCAAATGCTTTTTTATTACGATAATAACCCTCGAGTGTTGTTTCATCCTGGGTAGTTACATGCAACTCCTCCGTAATATTGGCTGACCCAAATTCCGTTTTAAGAGTAGCTTTGGTAGAGGCGTATACCATTTTCTGACGTATAGTCGCGGTATCGGGTACCCAATTTATTAATAACCAAGCATATCCAGTAGTAGTTCTAGTATCCAAGCGATATAAGATATAACACGGCACGTTGCCATCGATTAAAGGAGCAATCATTTTATCGTAATCCCGTTCCCAGTCTTTTTCCATATCAGCCGTCGCCGTGCAACACAATTCTTCTGCAATGATATTTATTCACTAGTTTAGCTTTGGATTTATAATTAATTCATAAATACTTGCCATTTTCAATAGATACTTTTATTAGTCGTACTTTGCTGTTTTTGCATTTTCCGAAAATTTTTATCAGCTTTTCATTTGCTTAAGAAAAATTGCTCCATTAAAGACTTATTGTTCATTTATATCTCAGGACCTACCCTTGATGCCTGTTTGGTGGGACATTTTAGAAATTCCTTTAAATCAGACTTTCCAGACTCCCGTTTTCTATCACGAGTTGAACAAGCTTTCTAATGTTTTGGGCATCAAAATCATAACCAAAAAGTGGCGATTTTAATACATAAAAATTCACAATAAATCGGTTGCAAGCGAAAAAGCTCAAGAAACGAATAAGTTCAGTATAAGAGTGCCAGCCTTTTTTATGTACTTTTAGCCCATTATTGAACGTTAGAAACATAATAAACTAAAAATGGCTTTAGACCAGTTTCATACTTCGCCTTGTTAGTGCTCTTAGCCTTGACCACAACAAACAAAACAGATGCCTGTTCTTGAATGGGAGTTGTTGTCCCTTGAAATTAAAAACGTCTATAGATCCGTTCAAGGTACCTCGATGGTAGTAGTACCCCTAGTAATAGTGTTTATAGTTTATGTCAAATACCTTTTTCTCGAAATCTTTAGTTTCCTAAATAAACTCTGTATTGTTTGAAGTTTTAGTACAATTTTTTTTGATAAAGAAATTTTTTTCCAAGAAAAATCTATAATTAACGTATATAAATGCTCTCAGTAATAGGTAACACGCACTCTACACTCTACGAGACAATTTATTGTGCTAAAATCGGTGCAGTACTTACAGAGAAAATTACTTTTAATTGTAATACATTACTTTCCGAAATTGTCTTATTATACGACACATATGCAATTATCTTATTATATCACTATTGCCGTGATGATTGCGGTGATGGTAGCAACAAAGTAACAATTGACTTTAACCATTTATTCATATATTTTATGAATATATTATATCAAATTGAAATCGTTTTCTTAAAAATTCTTCACATGTAGGGATTGTCTAAAATTGAGAAATTTTTATGAAAAATCACTCATTTAAAATGTTTTGAAATTATATTTGGTTTCAATATATTTAAATTTTTTCAAGAGCTAGTAATAACTTCGCTTAATTCCAATTTTTCCAACTTGGCGTTTCCAAGAATAATGGTATTTGCGGTCATTGCTTCAATAGCTTAAAGGGGGCAGAGGTGCAAAATCAGTAGGGACGCATTATTAAAAATATGCACAGTATTAAAATTCAAGATTAGGAGTTTTTATATACGTTACGCTACGTTTAAAACTACGTTTTCTTCACAAGTACTGCACTGGCTATAATAGCCGTGTTTCTTTTGTCGCGTGCATACGCTTATGTAAAATATTGTAATGGAAAAGAAGCGTAAAGCAGCTTAAATAAGCTCAGATAGTTATCCACGCTAACTCAATAAGCGGCGATAGGACATAATGCAGCTAAATCACAGCCTTAATTTTATTGTGTAATTTATCTGGAAAAGACATCTCTAAGTGCTAGAAGGAAAAAATAGATATTTTTGATGCAAATAAAGTGGTGTTCGTGGTTGGGACTGAAAATTCTCCGTTTTCATTTTACAAAATACCCATTTTCGAACATGGTTCGACGAGATCGGCAGCGTCATTAACAAATGAACCCCCTGCAGCACGAAAAGTTTCGAAAACGTAAAGCAATGCGATAACGTAATCAGGCCTTTAGATGAACTGACTCAAAAATCACCGAAACTTTCAACAAATTGATATTAGAAGTAGTCGAAATGAAACAACAAATACGTAGACCACGACCTTTATGACGAAACCGGGAACAAATTTACAGCTACACAAAATCGCTGTTGTTTCACGTTTTATGTTGTTGCTGTTGTTGTTGTAAACAAAAACAACACTAAATTTTTTGTCGCTCTCGCTTAATTTCCTAGAAAAAGGTCCTTTAATTTGAAAATCCTTTAGTTGTATCTCGTAAACTGACTACAGTAACTGTATAACATAGCACCTAAATGGTAGCTAATAATAATATCTTTCATTTGTGTTATTAAACTTTTTTGCGAAAAACGTGTATTTTTCAAGAAAATTACACATTTCCATTTTTAGTACTTTCTTCCCTTGTTGATTAATTTTCTCCATTCTAAAATGTATAATTAACCCCCAGAAAAGTTTTAATATTTAGAAATAAAGGCTTCCTAGCTTTCTGCGTATATATTTTTCATCCAAGTCAATGCAGTAATTGCGGAGAAAACACAGTTTAAAACTCAAAACTGCTTATGCATAAGTCCTTCTTTGCAGAACACAACACTGACCTTGATCTTGTGTTTTCATACGATAACACTGCACTGTACACAGTAACACTTAACAACTATGTAAATATCGGGTCTTTTACACTGCGCATATGAATAATTATGCTGATATTCAATAAAATTTATCCATATATTTTTTAATAACTAGCGATCACTGTATACTTAAAAATTATGTATGGTGTAAAAAATTATGTACTTGAGTCAGCACAATTCTGTCGATAATAAATTTTGTTTTCATAAAAGTATCCATATGTGGCAAAATGTCCATACCCTCAGCACGTAAAGGCAAATATAATATTGTTTGCATAAAAAGCGTTCATATATGACCACCTTCCGCCGCGGCAAAGATCAAAACCCTCAGCACGTAAAATACTATGGCAAATATAATATTGGTTGCATAAAAAGTGTCCATATATGACGACCTTTCACCGCGGCAAGGATCAAAACCCATACCACGTAAAATACTAAGGCAAATATATTATTTGCATAAAAATGCCTTCGGTCGCGATAAGGATCAAAAGCCTCAGCACGTAAAATTTCAATAATGTTGTTTGCATAAAAAGTGTTTATATGTGGCGGACGCGGCAAGAACGCAACCCTCATCACGTAAAATGCTGTTTGCATAAAATGTGATCATATATGGCGGCCTTCGGCCGCGGCAAGGATCACAAGCTTCAGCACTTAAAATACCAAGGAAAAAATAATATTGTTTGCATAAAAAGTGTAAAAATACATTATAATTATTTATAATGATGTTTATTTTATAATATTTTTTGTATGGTTTATGATTTATTGACAATTTTCTTTTTAAATTGGAGCGGTCATAATACTGAAACTAAACGTATGCGACCATAGCAGATTTTGGTTTTTAGGGATAATTCTACCACTTGAAACATCCATAGTCGTATAAAAATTATTGGAGATTTTGTACGGAACTAAAGCCTCAACCATAATGGCCGTATGCGAAATTAAGTTAATGTCAAAAGTTAACGACAATGAAGCTTAATTTTTGTAAAATTATTGAATTGCCCATAATAAACTTAACAAAAACTTAACAAAAAGTCCGCCATTGTTGATGTTGCCAATTGCAAAAATAACAAGTTGTTTAAAATGTTACATCGGATATCGTCAAAAAAAATTTTTATCTGGCAACAAAAAGCTGTTTGTTAATTTTTGTTAAGTTATGTGCGACCAGTTTCGCTGTCACATTAAGGTTCCTTAATGTTGCCGAATTTAACGAAGCTTTTCTTTAGGGCGTTCGGAGTGACCTAAATTACGTAATTTAGAGGCTTTTCGTAATTTATTCGTAATTTAGAACTAAATCACGAACAAATTATGTAATTTAGCCATGCAATAACTGTCATCTAAATTACCCAACCATTCGTAATTTATCATAAATTACTTCATAAATTACATAGAAAACAGTATGCAACTCTGAACTTTGTGCTAAATTTGTACTAAAAGCACACATGACTTGTTAATTTTGACAATTGAAAGCGTTAATTTACATATTTCAAAATTCAAAAATATGGAGCGGATGGATGAGAAACAACAAAGAAAAGCATGGTGCTGCGAAGCGGAAGAACTTCTTCAGGACGTATGAGAGGAGATGGCACCGGCCTTGCGAGGTGCTCGGAAAAATGGGCACATCATGCAGGAAATTGTGGCAAAATTATTCAGATTTGGCTACAATTTCTCACCTGCAGATGTGCGCATCAAAATCCATAATTCGACGGCAAAATACAGGTAAGTACCAGTGCGTGCCTATTTAGAAGAAAACCACAGATTGCAACAACGTTATATCTTATTTAGGAAGGAGAAGTTAACGATGGGACCTTCGGGTGGGTCTCCATCAAATTGGGTGCATTACTCAAAAGTGCACCGCATAATAGGAGGCGACAAAATAAACACTTTTGTAACGGAGGAGAGCATCGGCGGTAAGTTTCTTGTGATTATTTATTATTCAAAAATTTATTTATTTACTTTACAGGGCCGATCAGCATTAATGTGGCCGTTGCCAACACGATCACCGTCATCTCTACTACCGTCACCATTGCCACTTCCATCTGCGTCGCTATCGCCAACACCACTTGCATCTGAGGCACCATCACCAACACCACTTTCATCTCCGTTGCCATCACCAACATCAAGCACACGTGGATCTGGAAAAACGAACAAATTTCAATTTCAAGAAAACATTTTCAAAGAATTTGCCAAGCATACAGAAGCTATGGAAAGACAGACGCGAGAAATAAGCGAAATAAGAAGTGAAATGCATGCAACCGATCAAGAACTGCTGAGCTTGGAAAAAGAAAAGCTGGAAATATTAAAAGCTAATGTACAAAGCTGTAATGAAGTAAATGCAGCGATTATAAAATATTTAAGCGACAACAAATAATAAATAATGAAGATAATAAATAAACTGTCTTTATTATGTATTTCTTGAATGTTATTATTTCAGATACTCAAAAAAGAAGCTATTGCCTCTCTGATGTCCTCTGCTGTTTCATCAGCCAGCTCCTGGACCCGGTATTGTTGCAACTCTTGCCTATTTTCAACTACTTGTCCGTGAATGCAACTAAAGTTAATGTAATCATTTCTTTCGTTGAGGAAATTATGTAAAACACAACAAGCTTTGATAACTGTGTTAACATTTTGAGCATGGTTGTCAATTCCTTTTCCAATGCGTCTAAATCGAGCCTTTAACTGCCCAAACGCATTCTCAACAACCCTCCTTGCTTTTGACAATTTGTAATTAAAAATGCGACGATTTTCGGTTTGCACAGTTGAAAATGGATATGGTTTCATCAAGTGTGTTGAGAACCGAAAAGCCGAATCAGCTATGATGTATGGTGGCACACTGACATTTGATATTTGTACTCTTATATCTTCTATTAAGGGAAGTTGCATTAGATGTTGCTTTAGTAATGATTTTTCATATATTGTTGAATCGTTACATCGCCCTGGACTGCCAACATTTATGTAAATAAATCTATATCTAATAACATTTATAATTAATAATTATTTTGAATTTTGCTTGATGTAACTGGTTAACCTGTAGTCTACCAATGCCAAAAGAACTGTAGAGTACCATCCTTTATAGTTGTAGTAGTCCACACATTCAGCAGACCGTGGATGTATCTCAATGTGGCAACCATCCACAAAATATAACACAAATTAACATCTTCCATTTACGGAAAATTTGATATTTTACCTAAAGCTCCCACACATTGTGGAAGACCGAGTATCTCAAATCCTTTCACTAACTCAGTGAGCGGGAAATTAGGAAAATACAAAGGCGACAAGACTGTCCACACAAGTTTGCAAAATTCAATTAATATTTCGCAAACTGTTGATTTGCCAACCCCGAAAATGTACCCAATTGTTCTGTACTCTGCAGAGGAGCTCAATGTATATAAAGCAATGGAAATACGTTTTTCCAATGGAATATATTGTGGTCCTTTATCTTGCTTGTCCAGCATCTTCAACAAGCCACACAGATATTGAAAATTTGATCTGTTTATTCGAAAGTTTTCCTTCAATGTTTCCTCACTGCATATTTGGCAATCTACCTCCCAAAAATATTTCGTTTTTATCTATGGCATTTATTAATTAGATAATAATTGCTGCAAATTTCACAACAGTTTTACCGTCAATGAAGGGTTCGGAAGTAAGCCTGAAGAAAACAAAAGTAGCAATTGCTGGATCATGCAATTGTTCATATCTCTTTGTATCATCCTTAATTTATTTGATAAGAATCTTTTCTTTTTTTGTAATCCACTCGCTCTGCTGCTGTAAATGCTCTCAATAATTGCAAAACTTTTTGAATTTCTTACATTCCATAAGAATAAAGGCACAATTTTGTTTTCTATATCCATTTTTATTTACTTTTAAATAATGTGTACAATAAACAACAGAGCTGTCAAATAAATTACGCTGCCGACTCCGAACGCATGTGATTTAGATCTAAATTACTTAATTAAAAATTACCTCAAAAAGCGACTGCGAACGCCCTATAATAGGGCTTAATAATATTAATTCATTATGGTCACTCAGTATGATTCGCGTGTACTCGCACATCACATAATTTTTTGTTAATTTCGCTTAAGGCCATTATGGTTGAGCCTTAAAGCTTATGCTCATGAAAATTAATGGACCAGACCACGCGTTTCGAATGCAAACAAACCCGAAAAATGATGTGAATGGGAAGGACAAAAGTTTGAACGCCACCATGGTTGCTCAAATAACGACTTTAAAAATGGGAAAAATTGGGAGGCATTAAAATGCAAAATAAGGCGTTATTATCACAACATTAAAGTTTTCAAAGCGAATTTTCTCGTAAATTAATGCAGCAATTTTGGTGAAAAAATTACGTGCTGAATTAATTATGGTATCTACACATTATTTGGATAAAAAATTAATGAATAGAAAAAATATAAGTACTAAAAATAAATTGAAAGTTTTCGGCAAATGTTTATGTTTTTGGGTAAAATTGAAAGGCGAAGAATAAAAAGGCATTAAAAATGTATATAAAGATGTATATTTTATATTTTGCTATATGGTTTATCAGATATTGACAATTTTTTTGAAAATTAAAACGGTCATAATTCTTAAACTGAAGGTGAGCGAAAAATTTTTGGTTATTTAGTGTTAATTGGACCCCATTAAATCCACGAAGTCGTATAAAAATTATTGGAGAGTTTGTGCGGAGGTAAGGTTAAGCCCGAAACCGTCACCTTTTTATTTACGATGAAATAAAATTTATAATATATAGCGGCGCAGGTAACTTGGTGCTTCTATCTGTATAATTTACAAAAGGTAGGCAGCCATCCGATATAATTTACCGGCATCCAACGGTGCGACAATCAAGACTTCCGGAAAGAAAACGAAGAGATTTTCCTTTTACATTCCTGATCCTTGACAATGCGAAACTAAAGCACGACGTTTAGACCCCATTACATTTGATATGGCAAAAACCGAATGCGACTTTTTAGTACAATCAGGCATATGCGTATGGATCTTACAGCCTTATAATGTATCACGATACGAAAACGTAATCTTCGAATTTATTTTGCTATTTCCCCGCTTTTCTTCGATTTAACGAAGAAATGATGAAGAAGAATGCCAAAATAACGATAACGAAAACGTAACGAACACGAATCGGAAACTAGATTTTTGTTGGTGTTTTTTACATGAATTGCCGTGTTCGATTGGAAATCACTTGATAATGTATCACGAATGCTTCACGAATGGGTAGGAGAAGTGGGAGGAGGTAAACAAGCGCACATTTTCTGTAGATGCCAACAACAATAAATTGGAAATGAAACGAAGTGAACGAAGAGGTTTAATTATCAGAGCCTCATTCCGTTTTGGTTTCGTGTTCGTCAACGTTTTCGAATCGTGTTCGTATCGTGATACATTATAAGGCTGTTAATCTTCAGTATCATTTACCAACATATTTAGTACCCGAAAAAGACCTCAATGACTGGCACCCTTCCGCTGAATTCAGAAGGCTAAACATAGTTACTTATCCAGACCGATACCACTTTCTACACATATGTATAAGATTTAAATATGAACATGGTGGGCAAACAAATATTTTCTAAATTGGACTTTGCAGGAGCATGCTGTGAAGATATTTTTAAAACACCAGTAACACCATTCGGCATATTCGCCTTCACTCGAATGCTACTAGCATGGATAAACACTAGATTTCGTTTTCAAAGAACTAGATTTCGTTTCCGTATACATTGACCACATACTAATTGCTGGTGAATACGAAGAACAGCATATTGAAAACTTACATGTACTTTTTAATCGCCCAACAGAGTAAGGTTTGAACATCAGATATAGTATTCGTAATTTTGGTGTAATAAGTATCGAACTTTTAAGACAAAAAATTTCATTTAAGATTAGATAAATAAAGACATTAGAAAGAAAGATAAAACCCTAATTTGGTACGATAATTCTTGATTGGACATTAGGAATAATTTCGATAAGAAATGACGGAATCACTAGCATTATTTTTTCGAAGAAGAATTCATCCATAATACACTGCTTTCTATCGCGAATTGTTGGCAGTATACTAAGAGGCAGAGACAACGAGATAGGAAACTCTTTTCCCGAAGAGTCTTTTAGTCAGGGTCTTAAACATAAAATTTCCACGGAAGAAATCATGAGTCAGGGTCTTAAACTCACGAAGACTACCTTAAATCAGAGTTGTAGTTAGAGAAGTTTCCCATCTCGTTATCTCTGCTAAGAGGATTAGACATTTTAGATACAATTCAGAAGGAAAAAATTCACAGCCTATGCAGATCGCAAATTTTAGATTTGTGCACTAAAATTTGTGCACAGAACGAAGCTCCAAGGCAGACAAGACATTTTGACAAACGAAACACTTCGCACAATTTGCCGACAATATACAGTGTACCCTCCTATAAATAGAGAATAAAATTTGAAGTTAATGAAAGTTCCAACGTTGAATATCAACAAGTGGCGCGAAACTACAAATAACCTAACAATACCGATTGCCCCATTACCCTTACGAAGAACAATTACTGATAAATTACAGAAACAAGCAGAACACGTCGCTTAATTTCAGCAGAATATTTTTGGCCAGGTGTGATCAAAGAAATTAACAACTAGCCAAAGTAATTTATACAGTATCAGAAATCGAAAATAGGTTGACATACAAAACCGACAGTGAACACGTACACTTAAGCATCGTACGTACACGTAGAACCTTTACTGCCTTCTAAAAACAGAATACGTACGGACAATTACAGATAGATTTACACAATGACCCGAAACTTTTCCTTTAAGAAACAAATATTTTAAGGGACAAATAGCTACTTCAGCAACTTATGGCAGCAATTACATCAAAAATCAAACAGCCAAGTGGCATGATAACTTCCGATAGTTCTACTGGGTTTACGATATATTTTCAAAAAATACATTTTAAAAAGATAATTTATTTTGTATGTCAACAAATACTAAAAATTTTTTATTCTCAATTCAACAAAATAAATTTATGTAAAATATAAAATAAAATAGAAGACAATTTAATTCGAATCCTGATCCTATAGATATTTGTGCCAAACCTCATACGAATGTCTCTATGTGTTCTCTATTCGTAATTTCAACGGACCAACAGACAGACACAGCTAAATCAATTCATGAAGTGATTCATTATGCATTAGCACTCCTTTATGTGCAGGGTATAAAAGCCTATATGAAGATCTATTTGTTTCTTATTTGTAGTATATGTGTACCATTATAATATTCATCAATCATTCAAATCACTCTCGATTTGTGACAAAATTAAATGAAATATAAATAAAAAAAGAATCATCTCCCAGAAAAAAGGGGATGCTTGCAAGAATTAATACTTAGAATAATCCACTAGATTTAGTTCTTAAAAGGCACGAGATCTCGATGACGAAATAGAATCGCTAGCCATGTCAAAATACAACAACAGAGTTTATTTAGTCAATATCAAATCCTTCGATTTTGCACAATTTTTTGGAAATATTTTCTCTTTTGTAAACAAAACCAAAACTTTTAGCTGTTGGTAATTAATTCCATTATTTTTTAAACTTGTTTAACGCTCGACACCAATTCTCTCGGTTTGCTCAATTTACTCTTATTGATCAATTTATCTTAAGATAACTTAAATCGAATCTTCCAATAATATCGGCATGAATCTTAAATACCTACACATCTGATATACACTTGCGTGGTCTTATGATGTTAAATGCCCATAATGACCAAGATTCGCCGTGGACGAAATTTTTCTAACATACATTTATTTAAAGGGTTTTAATAAAATCTGCATTAGAAAAATTTTAGAAAAACTCGTTTAATTTATATTATTATCTTCAGCTCGCATGATTAGCGCCTTAAAAATAAATAATTAAGTAGAGATATTAGATAGGAACTGGTGTGAAGTTAGCATAGGGCGAACTCAGCATAGGGCGAACTAACGAAAGCCCTTATTTTTATGGAAAAATTCCGCAGCATGCTTTTGGGGATTAAATTTTCATATCAAAAATTATAAATTACTTAATAAAAACATATGTAAAATAAAACATACACTTTAATTAGAAGAAAATGATACTAAAAGCAGTTCCGTACACTTTTCCTGTCTCAGATAATTGCTGCCAAGCCGTAGAGAGGGGAAGCGTTATGGTTCATTAAAGGGTTCACAAAAACTTCAAATCACAAAAAGTTTTAACGAAATACATTTTAAGAAAGAGATAACGGTCCCGTGAATTAAATAAAATACAATTTGTTAAAATCGACACGTTGGGAATTTTTTATGAACGTTTGAATATACGTAATACTGATTCTAAAGGCTTCAAAAGAAGGAGTCATAAAAAAACCTCAAATCCCAAAAAGTTTTAACGAGATATATTTTATGAAAGAGGCAACAGTCCCGTGAATTAAATAAACTACAATTTGTTAAAATCGACACGTTGGGAATTTTTTATGAACGTTTGAATATACGCAATACTTCAAAAGATGGCTTCAAAAAATGGAGCCATAAAAAACCACAAATCGCAGAACGTTTTAACTGGATATATTTTCCGAAAGAGTTACCGTAATAAGAGCTCGAATATTTACAATTGCGATGCTATTAATGCTTTATTATTGGTTTTAAAATTTAAAATATTGGTAGTTCTTTTGCCGTGCAGTCCATGCAATGGTCCATTTGTTAAATTATAATAATTTTCACTGCATGATTTCAGGCAGTAATACAAAGGTTGTGGCGAAGGCTGAATAATTAAGTTAAGTTAATTTTATTGAGTCTTAAAGAAATTTACATTAAATTATTAAAAAAAAGAACAAAAATTTCATTAAACATAGTCAGGAAAAACTTAAAACTATAATGTATTATTCTAATGACAATTTTTTTAATAAAAACATCGTGTTCTTCTATTTAAAGCTTATTTTTAAAGTAAATATTAGTAAAAACGTGCTTGCTCCCGGCACTATCATAGTCGAAGTGGTGGTACTAAGAACTAGGGACTTAATACTAAATTAAAAATTACTTAAAGTGGGAGTGTGCTTAAAAACTAAAATGCTTGAAAACTAAAATTAAAATACACTGTCTTAATTTATATAAATAAATGGCTAAATAGGAAATGAATTAGCCCCTATGGGTGGATGGTGTATCCTTTTTATAAAAATCCAATAGTGAATAGAAAGGAGAAATGGAAGGGATGTCCTCCTTTAGAATTCGGAATGGCGAAAGATAAGTAACATTAGACCACCCGAAGTTACATTGGTCTGCAGCCATGCCTGCGATCAAAGGATTATAGTGGTCATCTGCTTTAACCCGAAATCTTTTTAAACTATTGGTACAATAAAAGGAGAGTGGAATCAAATTAGAATTTTGATAAATGATTTTATTAGAAAACCTTTTGCAGGAAGATTAAAAATGTTTTCCAACACAATTTCTTAGCACTTTTATTTCTAAAATCTCCATATCGGCCACTATAGTTGGAGACACAGTAAACCAAGCCGGATAGCCATACACTAGCACTGGCCTCAGACAGACTTTATAAATCAAAAACTTTGTTTTAACAGGCAAGTTGTGGTTACAGAGTAGCCTTCCAAAGCAGTTTCTAATTCCGTTAACTTTCTTTAATATTATCTTGTTGTGGTCATTGAATTTAAGTAATTTATTAAACTCAATTCCAAGATATTTGAACTTGTCTACAAATGGAATTTCAGTCTCATTTAGAAATAGCTTCAAGCTTTTACTTTCTGGAACCACAAACCGCCGACATTTCCCGAAGCATTTCTGATGCAAATTGCTTTAGATTTTGAGGAATTAATCACCATACCCCATTTCCTATAAAACTCATCTACAATGTTTAGGTGTCTCGAAACATGAAATAATGCCCTCTTGGGAGATTCATCATGGGCATACAGTAGCGAATCGTCAGCGTATAAAATTGATTTTGAATTAGAAGACAGATGGAAGAAATCGTACATTAAAATATTAAATAAATGTGGAGAAAGAATTGAACCCTGCGGAACCCCGCATAAAACATCTCCGAAATCTGAGTCGAAGTCATCAACCCTAACAAAGAATTTTCTGTCTTCAAAAAAGCTTTTGAAAAGTTGTACCATAAAGGGATTAAAACCCAGTTCTAATAATTTGTATATGGTGGCATCGTGTGAAGCACGGTCAAAAGCTTTTTCGATATTCAACGAAATTGCAACAGTGCATCTCCGCTCGCATAAATTGCAAATTATGTCATTATGAAATTTAGTCAGAGCATGAACTGTTGAATGGCCCTTTTTGAATCCAAATTGGTGGTTTGGGATATATTGACTATCAATTTCGACATCAAGTTTATCGCGAATAATTTTCTCAAAAAGTTTTCCTAAATTGGACAAAAGAGAGATAGGTCGAATGTTATTAAAATCTGATAGGCCTTGTTTTTTTGTGTCTACAAATTTTCGCAATTTTCAATGCGGTTGGAAAATAGCTATTGTTAATGCAGTTGTTAAATATTATTGTGAGGAAATCTATAATTTTAGCTGGGAATTTTTTGATTAAAAAATTAGAAATGTTGTCGGAGCCTGAAGATTTTTTGGTATTTAGGAATTTTATATGCTTCAGCAAAGATTCGGAAGATGTCAATTTGGAGTTGTGATGAGGGTTTAACAAAGTAAAAGTATTAATGATGCATGCACGATTTGGTAAAGTATTTAATGATGCATGAATAAAACTGTTCACATTAGGACTAACATTAATGTTTGTAGGGCTCTTAAAAGTTTCCGTGAAACTATTTTTAAGAAGATTCGCTTTATCATTTGGGTTAGTAACTGGGACGCCATTTATAACAAATTCCGGAAGTGAACATTTCCTCTTTTTTCCTAGAATATTATATACTTGACGCAATGCTTTAGGTCCTGGAACTATGCGTTTAAGACGTTCGTGAAAGGCATTGCTCTGTTCAATTTGAACTTGCCTTGTGATAATTATTTGCAGCAGTTGTACTTGTTTCGCTAACAGTTTATAATCATCGGCATTAAGATTTAAGGCTCTCCTATAAATATCTTTCAACCTTTTTTGCCAATCCTATTTAATTTTTAACAAATGTTTAATATTATCAGAAAGAAAAACTTTTTTGAAATTTAGAATTTGTCGAGAATGCCTGATTGAAACGAGGTTGAGTGTTGATGTAAGGTGCATAATATAATCATCAATTTCGCAATTAGAAAGGTTCCGATTTATAGGAGGAAAATGACGCAAAACATCATGTTCCAAATCGTGTTGAAAATTTATCCAGTTTGTATTTTTAAAGGAAGGGAATTTTTTGGGAGGCCGCAAAATAAAGTCAGCCTCATTTAGTTCAATTTTAATGTGAATGGAGAAATGGTCTGAAAAAGAAGGTTCCAATGATACTTTGAAATTTTGGTCTATAAGATTTACAATATTAGAGCTGATTAGGAAATGGTCCAAAAAGGAGGAACCATTGGGGAAAGAGGGTGTTTGGTCGCAAATTCTGACGAAATCAAGAGAATTGTCTTGCAACCAATGATACAATGCGTTCCCATCGCTATTATAAGAAGTATCTCTCGTCTGTTTACAACATCAACTTCGGACTTACGAAGAAGAATGAATTTTTTGTAGAAAGGACAGCCTCTCCAATTTGCCGGATGACCGCTTTGACTACAGTTCACACAGAAAGGGACTGTATTCGAATTGGAGCTTGATTTCGGAAATTCCCATGTGACTACTTGGTTTAACAGGTATTTTATATTGGTTTTTTGGGAAGCACTTTTCCCTGAAAGCAAAGTAACTAAAAATAAGCCAGTATCTATTTTAGATTTTTTTGAGAAAAGTGTTTGAAATTTTGACAAACAGAGTCAATCACATCTGGTGCAATGTTGGAAATTTCAGCTTTAATGTCCGAAAGTTCCGTTTTGTAATAGAGCCCTTTCAATACTAAGCTCCTCTTTTTTAATTGCTTCGGAGTAAACGAATATAATTCCACTCCTTTCTGCCGTAGTAGCTCCATCATCTCAGAATGTGCCGCAACGTCCCTTAAGTGTAATTTACTTTTGCGGCGACTTTTGTTAACTATTTTAAAATCAACATTTTTTGATTTCAATTGGTCGATTAAACATTTAACATCTAAATTAAATAGGAATATAGGAGGACAAAATCCTTCCCTTTCTTTCGGGTTACCGCTCATATTTTTGTTATTATCTCTACTATTGGTATTATTATTAAGACTATTAACTACATCAACGCTACTTATTATATTTGTAATATTGTTACTTGAGGAAACAACATTAGTATTTAGTCTTGAATCATTTTCCAGCTGGAGATCTATCTCACCCAGAATGGCAAATCGATTGCCGACAAGAGTTGTCGGCAACATCAAAAGGTTTGCTCCTTTTGATGTTTCAGGTTTTCCTGGTCCAGTTTTCACAGCACCCGCATTGCTCCTTTTAGCTTTTTTAATTTGAAGAGTCTCAACGACTCCTTCTAAAATATATTCAGAAAAATCCATTCGAGCTGGCATGGTACGAATGTTACTGAGATTTTCCAATGAGTTGGAATTACCAACATTAAGCCCGAAGACAGCTGATTTGAGAGCCCCGCCGAAAACAGACTTGCCGGGAGGTACCTTCTTTATGTCAGGTTGATTCGGATTTTCCATTTCTTAGAGGTTTCGCAGTAGTCAAGATTTTTGATTTTCAACAGGAACTTAGTTATATTTTGATAATTCCCAGAGGGAAGAGAAAAAAATTTTTTTTTCTTTGAGAAAAGATTTAAAAGTTTATTTTTAATAAAATTTAGAAACACAAAAAACAGAGTGCGGAATTGCTCACGAGCGAGCAGCTCATTTCAGCTCGCGCTCGCTCATGAGCGAGCCAACCAATTTCAAATAGCTCGCAGCTCACGAGCGAGAGCCGACCAAAATCTTTTTCAGCTCACGCTCATGAGCTGTGAGCAAATCAGATAGCTCGCGCTCGTGAGCCGTGAGCCGAAGAAAAACTTCAGCCAGCTTGCACTCGTGAGCTGAGCAACATCGTTCAGCTCACAGCTCAGAGCGTGAGCTGAAAGTACAGCTCATGAGCGCTCGTGAGCAGACTGAAGGAATATGTATGTATTGGTAAGCGTTGATATGTAAAATAGCAACTCGTTAAATGGTGTCGCTGGGAAGTGGGCGGTGGTGATAAGCTACGTGTTCACAAAAGGGTTTTTAACAAATTTTTTTATTGCACCAAAAGATATCAAATGTTATGAAACAGATTTGGAAGATGGTCTAAAGTGGGCGTGGACACTAAAAAGGGGCGGAAGGGGCGTTTTTTACCAAAAAAACCACTTAGCGCTAATCGATAGCAAATATCATGAAACGGATTTGGAAGATGGTCTGAAATGGGCGTGGGCACTAAAAAGGGGCGTTTTTTATCAAAAAACCACTTTGCGCTAATCGATAGCAAATATCATGAAACGGATTTGGGACATGGTGGAACGGTGCGTGGACTCCCCAAAAGGGACGGAAGATCCATTTTGCAAGACCCAAGTATTAAGTATTTTTGTTATGAATGTTCAAAAGAACGTCACTCATTTTTTCTGATCTCTTCTGCCTTTTTTCTGTCTATCCTTTTTCCGCTATTTCGATGGATGCGTATGTTCATTTATATGACATGCAGTCTATTATGTATATGTGCCGATTTGTTTATTGAAGATTGGAAGTATGGTTTTCGGAAGAATGCTTACGACAGTGCCAACGATCTTTAATTACCTCTCATCAACTAGTTTCGCAACAGATCAACTTGTTGTCTGAAGCAGCGAATCATTTTTTCTTTTATTTTAATAATTTAATTGCATTCACAAACGGTGACAATGTATACAGAGGGTAATAAATGCCCGCTCTTAGCTCCTATGAATATGAAGTGTTCATCGTGAAAATTAAACCCTTTCATCTGATAAAAGGACGGGCAGACGCATACGCAGGTAAATATGAGGTCCTTGTTGAAATGTATCGGATCCTATAATTGTTGAAAAACTGCATGCAGAGAAAGCCTCATGCTGAATGTAATAATTTCATACAACAAAGGTAATTAAAGATCGTTGGCACTGTCGTAAGCATTCCTCCGAAAACCATACTTCCAATCTTCAATAAACAAATCGGCACATATACATAATAGACTGCATGTCATATAAATGAACATACTGAAAGCGGAGTAAATAAGCAACCCTGGGAAGCTGTCAAAAAGAAAGAAGAAAACGAGAAGAAAATGTCAGTCAGAAGAAGAAACGTAATTTGCCTTCGAGTGGTACGAAAGCCGAGTTAATTAATCGTCTTATTGACGCCGAAGGCGCGGACGAAATTCAATTTGAAGAATCGCGGCAAATTTCGGAAAAAAAATTTCAGTGTCCTGTCTCAAATAAATGAGCTACGCACCATGATAGGAAATTTATATTTTGATATTTTGAAAGTTATATTTTGATAATTCCCAGAGGGAAGAGAAAAAAAATTTTTTTTCTTTGAGAAAAGATTTAAAAGTTTATTTTTAATAAAATTTAGAAACACAAAAAACAGAGTGCGGAATTGCTCACGAGCGAGCAGCTCATTTCAGCTCGCGCTCGCTCATGAGCGAGCCAACCAATTTCAAATAGCTCGCAGCTCACGAGCGAGAGCCGACCAAAATCTTTTTCAGCTCACGCTCATGAGCTGTGAGCAAATCAGATAGCTCGCGCTCGTGAGCCGTGAGCCGAAGAAAAACTTCAGCCAGCTTGCACTCGTGAGCTGAGCAACATCGTTCAGCTCACAGCTCAGAGCGTGAGCTGAAAGTACAGCTCATGAGCGCTCGTGAGCAGACTGAAGGAATATGTATGTATTGGTAAGCGTTGATATGTAAAATAGCAACTCGTTAAATGGTGTCGCTGGGAAGTGGGCGGTGGTGATAAGCTACGTGTTCACAAAAGGGTTTTTAACAAATTTTTTTATTGCACCAAAAGATATCAAATGTTATGAAACAGATTTGGAAGATGGTCTAAAGTGGGCGTGGACACTAAAAAGGGGCGGAAGGGGCGTTTTTTACCAAAAAAACCACTTAGCGCTAATCGATAGCAAATATCATGAAACGGATTTGGAAGATGGTCTGAAATGGGCGTGGGCACTAAAAAGGGGCGTTTTTTATCAAAAAACCACTTTGCGCTAATCGATAGCAAATATCATGAAACGGATTTGGGACATGGTGGAACGGTGCGTGGACTCCCCAAAAGGGACGGAAGATCCATTTTGCAAGACCCAAGTATTAAGTATTTTTGTTATGAATGTTCAAAAGATCGTCACTCATTTTTTCTGATCTCTTCTGCCTTTTTTCTGTCTATCCTTTTTCCGCTATTTCGATGGATGCGTATGTTCATTTATATGACATGCAGTCTATTATGTATATGTGCCGATTTGTTTATTGAAGATTGGAAGTATGGTTTTCGGAAGAATGCTTACGACAGTGCCAACGATCTTTAATTACCTCTCATCAACTAGTTTCGCAACAGATCAACTTGTTGTCTGAAGCAGCGAATCATTTTTTCTTTTATTTTAATAATTTAATTGCATTCACAAACGGTGACAATGTATACAGAGGGTAATAAATGCCCGCACTTAGCTCCTATGAATATGAAGTGTTCATCGTGAAAATTAAACCCTTTCATCTGATAAAAGGACGGGCAGACGCATACGCAGGTAAATATGAGGTCCTTGTTGAAATGTATCGGATCCTATAATTGTTGAAAAACTGCATGCAGAGAAAGCCCCATGCTGAATGTAATAATTTCATACAACAAAGGTAATTAAAGATCGTTGGCACTGTCGTAAGCATTCCTCCGAAAACCATACTTCCAATCTTCAATAAACAAATCGGCACATATACATAATAGACTGCATGTCATATAAATGAACATACTGAAAGCGGAGTAAATAAGCAACCCTGGGAAGCTGTCAAAAAGAAAGAAGAAAACGAGAAGAAAATGTCAGTCAGAAGAAGAAACGTAATTTGCCTTCGAGTGGTACGAAAGCCGAGTTAATTAATCGTCTTATTGACGCCGAAGGCGCGGACGAAATTCAATTTGAAGAATCGCGGCAAATTTCGGAAAAAAAATTTCAGTGTCCTGTCTCAAATAAATGAGCTACGCACCATGATAGGAAATGTTATGACTATCGTGCAACAACAACAAACGAATACAAATATACAAAGACCCGAACAATCGCGTATCGACAGAATAGAACAACAACCGACGGCATCGCCGCCAAGGCAGCGCAAAATGTACAGTGTGAAGGAGATTGCTGATACTCTTCCGGAATATGATCTAACAAAAGATGCAATCTTCAGCGTCGATCAATTTATCAGCGCCGTTGAGAAGTCGATGCGAGTGTACAATTGGGAAGAGGATTGTCTAATGTTGGCTGCTTATAGTAGATTAAAAGGATCAGCTAAGCTATGGCTAGACGCATCTGCAGATCTTCACGTAGCGTGGCGCGAATTCGCAACTGCATTAAAGGAGGAGTTTGGTACTACACCAGATGAAGCCGACATACATTTTAAGATGTTAAATTCAACACGTCAAAATGGTGAGCAAATAAGCGAATATTGTTTTAGAATGAGTGCTTTGGGCAAACGACATAATTTGAGCGAAGCAGCTATTATAAAATACACTCGAGAGGGATTGATACATCGCGAACTACAGGTGGCAATTTCTACAGCCCGCTTTAAATCTATGAAAGAAATGCGTGAGGCGGTGGAACAATATTTTTCGAATACGGCCAGTTGCTCTACCAATAGTAAAATGACGACAGTATCTAAACGAAACGATTACGGTAATAAAAACGTAAATAAAAATTCCGAAAAAGAGTTCAAATCAACCGCCGAAGGGAAACAATTATTTGAAAGATCGTTGACACTGTCGTAAGCATTCGTCCGAAAACCATACTTCCAATCTTCAATAAACAAATCGGCACATATACATAATAGACTGCATGTCATATAAATGAACATACTGAAAGCGGAGTAAATAAGCAACCCTGGGAAGCTGTCAAAAAGAAAGAAGAAAACGGGAAGAAAATGTCAGTCAGAAGAAGAAACGTAATTTGCCATCGAGTGGTACGAAAGCCGAGTTAATTAATCGTCTTATTGACGCCGAAGGCGCGGACGAAATTCAATTTGAAGAATCGCGGCAAATTTCGGAAAAAAAATTTCAGTGTCCTGTCTCAAATAAATGAGCTACGCACCATGATAGGAAATGTTATGACTATCGTGCAACAACAACAAACGAATACAAATATACAAAGACCCGAACAATCGCGTATCGACAGAATAGAACAACAACCGACGGCATCGCCGCCAAGGCAGCGCAAAATGTACAGTGTGAAGGAGATTGCTGATACTCTTCCGGAATATGATCTAACAAAAGATGCAATCTTCAGCGTCGATCAATTTATCAGCGCCGTTGAGAAGTCGATGCGAGTGTACAATTGGGAAGAGGATAGTCTAATGTTGGCTGTTTATAGTAGATTAAAAGGACCAGCTAAGCTATGGCTAGACGCATCTGCAGATCTTCACGTAGCGTGGCGCGAATTCGCAACTGCATTAAAGGAGGAGTTTGGTACTACACCAGATGAAGCCGACATACATTTTAAGATGTTAAATTCAACACGTCAAAATGGTGAGCAAATAAGCGAATATTGTTTTAGAATGAGTGCTTTGGGCAAACGACATAATTTGAGCGAAGCAGCTATTATAAAATACACTCGAGAGGGATTGATACATCGCGAACTACAGGTGGCAATTTCTACAGCCCGCTTTAAATCTATGAAAGAAATGCGTGAGGCGGTGGAACAATATTTTTCGAATATGGCCAGTTGCTCTACCAATAGTAAAATGACGACAGTATCTAAACGAAACGATTACGGTAATAAAAACGTAAATAAAAATTCCGAAAAAGAGTTCAAATCAACCGCCGAAGGGAAACAATTATTTGTTTTAACTGTTCCGAACAAGGTCACATATCCAGCGCGTGTCCGAAACCCCAACGACGACCGAGGTGTAAAGACTGCCAAAAAGTTCATCCAAAGGGATCACCAATCAATTGCGGTAAGGCGATAGTACAGAATACAAATAGCGTCAAGAAACAATCTAGCGACAAAAAGGTTTTAGTTCATGGCATACCAATGTA
This sequence comes from Physocephala rufipes, assembly GCA_963966595.1. Taxonomy (NCBI): domain Eukaryota; kingdom Metazoa; phylum Arthropoda; class Insecta; order Diptera; family Conopidae; genus Physocephala; species Physocephala rufipes. The sequence continues at coordinate 39,410,799 of OZ016501.1, forward strand.
CGCGTTAATCGATACAGGTATTGAATGCAGTTTGATAAAGAGATCAAAGGCAGCCGAAATTGATACGGCCAGAAAAGCATGCAGTGTGCGTATTAGCGGAGTTGGTGGTGGTACGCGAAATATAAACGAACTTATAACAGTGAAATTATTTATTGATGACGTCGAACTCTCGGCAGACTTGCATATCGTGGATGACGATGTATTTTCGTCGGATATAATAATAGATAACGACATTTTCACGAATGATAACGTACAACTTATTTGCAAAAATAATTGTCAAAAATTTGATTATTTGCACGAAGAAAAAAACAAAATCATTAATAATTCGTCCAACAAAATAACCGAAATTAAACACGGTGAAATCGATAAAGCAACCCAATCAAATTTATTTAATTTAATTGACGAATATCGTAGGGTTTTCGGTAAAGAACTTAGTGAAATCGGTTGTACGGGCGTTATTCAAATGGAGATCAAATTAACAAGCGACGAACCGGTCGTAACAAAACCATATCGTGTTCCCGAAATGAAAAAAGAACTTGTGCGAAAAATTATTAATGAACTTTTAGAAAATGACATCATAAAAAGGTCCAAGTCGGAGTATGCGAGCCCTATAGTACTCGTAAAAAAAAGATGGTAGCGATCGTCTATGGGTTGATTACCGACGCTTAAATCAACTTACGGCCAAGGAAATTTTTCCGACTCCAAACATCGAGGAACGTTTGCAAGAGGTAATGAAATTTAATTATTTTTCCGTCTTAGACCTGAACAACGGTTTTTATCAAATACCGATTGAAAGCAATAGCCAGAAATTTACTGCGTTCATGACACCGGATGGGACATACGAATTTAAGCGCATGCCATTTGGTTTGAAGAATGCGCCGGCGGTGTTCCAACGATTAATGGCGTTAATTCAAGACAAGACAGAAGACGGCGACATCGTTCATTATATGGATGACATCGTTGTTGGCAACGACGAGTTTTTGATGTATTGCGCGGCCTAAATCTAACGCTCAACGTCAAGAAATGTAAGTTTTTCGAGGAATCAGTAGAATTTTTAGGACATCGAATTCATAGTGGAGGTATGAGTCCAGGAGCAGCCAAAACAAACGCAATTAAAGAATTTCCGACTCCATCGAGTGTACGAGAGGTAAGACAATTTCTTGGCCTAAGTGGATATTTTCGTAAATTCGTACCAGGTTATGCGTTGATCTCTGAACCTTTACGGACTTTATTAAATAAAGATATGCAGTTCCAGTGGAAAGACGAAGAAGCCAAGGCTTTTCAAGCACTAAAAACAAGTCTCACTACTATCCCGGTAATAGTCGGTTATAGAACCAATGCGGAACACCAAATACATACGGATGCAAGCTCAATAGGCCTGGCAGGTGTTTTATTGCAGAACGAATCGAACGAATGGAAGCCAGTAGCATTCTTTAGCAGATCAACCACTAACGGTGAACGCAAGTAGCACAACTATGAATTGGAAACTCTGGCGATTGTTGAAACACTGGAGAGATTTCGCTATTATATTTATGGAAAAAACATAACGGTTATCACCGATTGCGCCGCAATTAGAACGGCGATGGAGAAAAGGGAATTGATACCAAGAATAGCGAGATGGTGGCTACGAATACAAGATTTTGACATTAAAATTGAGCACCGGTCGGGGCAACGAATGCCGCATGTGGATGCTTTAAGTCGAGCTCCATACGAACAGCCACGAGATCCAGAAACGGCGTCTTTACGTATCGCTAAAACGACGGTAAACGAAAGTGATTTCCTATTCACCATGCAACTAAAAGATCCAAAAATTTGTGAAATCATCGATGGAGTAAAATCTGGCAAGAAAGATATATGCAAGGACTACCTAATCAAAGACAACAGGCTCCACCGCAAGTTAAAGGATAAACATACATGGGTGGTTCCAAAATCGCTTAGGTGGCGCATAATACAGGAACAGCACGACAATGCGGGACATCTGGGAGTGGAGAAAACTTTACTCGGGATACAGAGGTATTATTGGTTCCCTCGAATGAGAAACGCCGTAAAGTCACATATAATGTCATGCATAGAATGTGCTTATAACAAGTCGTTAGGAGAAAAACACGAGGGTCAGTACCACTACGATACAATAAATCCCATACCATTTCATACGGTTCATATGGATCACTTGGGCCCGTTCCCGAATAGTACTAGACGTAACGAACATATCCTGGTTGTGGTTGACTCTTTCACCAAATTCACCATCGTAAGAGCGGTAAAGAGTACTGCGAGTAAACACGTAGTCAGCACTTTAAATGAAATCAGCGAATATTTCGGTGTGTCCACACGAATCATTACCAACCGCGGAACGGCATTTAGGTCCCACGAATTTCAACGCTACTGCAAAGCCAATGATATAAAACACGTTTTAAATGCCGTGCGAACACCAAGAGCTAACGGTCAAGCAGAACGAACCAATCGAACAATTTTAGGAATGCTGTTACCCTCCACCAAAGAAGACAATTCGATGCTCAATTCGATGAAGAACAAAACGACCGGAAAATCGCCTCAAGAACTTTTATTTGCATTTAAACCAAGAGATATCTTACAAAACAAAATTGTCCTCGTCTTACACAACAGCGAAACAACAAACAGTGAGAGTTTACAGGAATTGCGGCTCAAGACAGCTCAAAAGATTGACGCTCAGCGCGAAATTGCCAAATAACGATATGACAAACGACATGCTCCACTGAAGAAATACGGCATGGGTGATTTGATATTAATTCAAAATGAAGCAACAGCAACGGGCATGTCAAGAAAACTTGAGCCACTCTACAAGGGCCCCTTCATAGTCTCCAAAGTTCTCGACAAGGATCGCTATGTCATCGAAGATCTACCAGGATCCGGCCGAACCCGACGACATTATAAATCCATACATGCCTCCGACAAAATCAGACCATGGTGTGCCCTGCCGATAGAAATTGACGACGACTCGTTGAGTGCAGACGAGGAAGGTGACCAGGAGTGAATCCACCATCAATCGAGGTCGATTGTTAGACAGGATGGTCGACTGAAAGCGGAGTAAATAAGCAACCCTGGGAAGCTGTCAAAAAGAAAGAAGAAAACGAGAAGAAAATGTCAGTCAGAAGAAGAACAGGCAACGACACACGTGCGAACAAAATCAGTTAACGAATATTGAATAAACGTTCATATTTAATATTAAAATTAATCTCTCTAAATCTTTTAATCTAAACCTTTCAATACGCATTAATCGAAATAGCGGAAAAAAGATAGACAGAAAAAAGACAGAAGAGATCCGAAAGAATGAGTGACGATCTTTTGAACATTCATAACAAAAATACTTAATACTTGGGTCTTGCAAAATGCCTCTTCCGTCCCTTTTGGGGAGTCCACGCACCGTTCCACCATGTCCCAAATCCGTTCCATGATATTTGCTATCGATTAGCGCAAAGTGGTTTTTTGGTAAAAACGCCCCTTTTTAGTGCCCACGCCCATTTCAGACCATCTTCCAAATCCGTTTCATGATATTTGCTATCGATTAGCGCTAAGTGTTTTTTTTTGGTAAAAAACGCCCCTTCCGCTCCTTTTTAGTGTCCACGCCCACATAAGACCATCTTCCAAATCCGTTTCATGATATTTGCTATCGATTAGCGCTAAGTGGTTTTTTGGTATAAAACGCCCCTTCCGCCTCTTTTTAGTGTCCACGCCCACTTTAGACCATCTTCCAAATTTGTTTCATAACATTTGATAGATATCAAATGGTGCAATAAAAAGATTTGTTATAAACCCTTTTGTGAACACGTAGCTTATCACCACCACCCACTTCCCAGCGACACCATTTAACGAATTGCTATTTTACATATCAACGCTTACCAATACATACATATTCCTTCAGTCTGCTCACGAGCGCTCATGAGCTGTACTTTCAGCTCACGCTCTGAGCTGTGAGCTGAACGATGTTGCTCAGCTCACGAGTGCAAGCTGGCTGAAGTTTTTCTTCGGCTCACGGCTCACGAGCGCGAGCTATCTGATTTGCTCACAGCTCATGAGCGTGAGCTGAAAAAGATTTTGGTCGGCTCTCGCTCGTGAGCTGCGAGCTATTTGAAATTGGTTGGCTCGCTCATGAGCGAGCGCGAGCTGAAATGAGCTGCTCGCTCGTGAGCAATTCCGCACTCTGTTTTTTGTGTTTCTAAATTTTATTAAAAATAAACTTTTAAATCTTTTCTCAAAGAAAAAAATTTTTTTCTCTTCCCTCTGGGAATTATCAAAATATAACTAAGTTCCTGTTGAAAATAAAAAATCTTGACTACTGCGAAACCTCTAAGAAATGGAAAATCCGAATCAACCTGACATAAAGAAGGTACCTCCCGGCAAGTCTGTTTTCGGCGGGGCTCTCAAATCAGCTGTCTTCGGGCTTAATGTTGGTAATTCCAACTCATTGGAAAATCTCAGTAACATTCGTACCATGCCAGCTCGAATGGATTTTTCTGAATATATTTTAGAAGGAGTCGTTGAGACTCTTCAAATTAAAAAAGCTAAAAGGAGCAATGCGGGTGCTGTGAAAACTGGACCAGGAAAACCTGAAACATCAAAAGGAGCAAACCTTTTGATGTTGCCGACAACTCTTGTCGGCAATCGATTTGCCATTCTGGGTGAGATAGATCTCCAGCTGGAAAATGATTCAAGACTAAATACTAATGTTGTTTCCTCAAGTAACAATATTACAAATATAATAAGTAGCGTTGATGTAGTTAATAGTCTTAATAATAATACCAATAGTAGAGATAATAACAAAAATATGAGCGGTAACCCGAAAGAAAGGGAAGGATTTTGTCCTCCTATATTCCTATTTAATTTAGATGTTAAATGTTTAATCGACCAATTGAAATCAAAAAATGTTGATTTTAAAATAGTTAACAAAAGTCGCCGCAAAAGTAAATTACACTTAAGGGACGTTGCGGCACATTCTGAGATGATGGAGCTACTACGGCAGAAAGGAGTGGAATTATATTCGTTTACTCCGAAGCAATTAAAAAAGAGGAGCTTAGTATTGAAAGGGCTCTATTATAAAACGGAACTTTCGGACATTAAAGCTGAAATTTCCTACATTGCACCAGATGTGATTGACTCTGTTTGTCAAAATTTCAAACACTTTTCTCAAAAAAATCTAAAATAGATACTGGCTTATTTTTAGTTACTTTGCTTTCAGGGAAAAGTGCTTCCCAAAAAACCAATATAAAATACCTGTTAAACCAAGTAGTCACATGGGAATTTCCGAAATCAAGCTCCAATTCGAATACAGTCCCTTTCTGTGTGAACTGTAGTCAAAGCGGTCATCCGGCAAATTGGAGAGGCTGTCCTTTCTACAAAAAATTCATTCTTCTTCGTAAGTCCGAAGTTGATGTTGTAAACAGACGAGAGATACTTCTTATAATAGCGATGGGAACGCATTGTATCATTGGTTGCAAGACAAATTCTCTTGATTTCGTCAGAATTTGCGACCAAACACCCTCTTTCCCCAATGGTTCCTCCTTTTTGGACCATTTCCTAATCAGCTCTAATATTGTAAATCTTATAGACCAAAATTTCAAAGTATCATTGGAACCTTCTTTTTCAGACCATTTCCCCATTCACATTAAAATTGAACTAAATGAGGCTGACTTTATTTTGCGGCCTCCCAAAAAATTCCCTTCCTTTAAAAATACAAACTGGATAAATTTTCAACACGATTTGGAACATGATGTTTTGCGTCATTTTCCTCCTATAAATCGGAACATTTCTAATTGCGAAATTGATGATTATATTATGCACCTTACATCAACACTCAACCTCGTTTCAATCAGGCATTCTCGACAAATTCTAAATTTCAAAAAAGTTTTTCTTTCTGATAATATTAAACATTTGTTAAAAATTAAATAGGATTGGCAAAAAAGGTTGAAAGATATTTATAGGAGAGCCTTAAATCTTAATGCCGATGATTATAAACTGTTAGCGAAACAAGTACAACTGCTGCAAATAATTATCACAAGGCAAGTTCAAATTGAACAGAGCAATGCCTTTCACGAACGTCTTAAACGCATAGTTCCAGGACCTAAAGCATTGCGTCAAGTATATAATATTCTAGGAAAAAAGAGGAAATGTTCACTTCCGGAATTTGTTATAAATGGCGTCCCAGTTACTAACCCAAATGATAAAGCGAATCTTCTTAAAAATAGTTTCACGGAAACTTTTAAGAGCCCTACAAACATTAATGTTAGTCCTAATGTGAACAGTTTTATTCATGCATCATTAAATACTTTACCAAATCGTGCATGCATCATTAATACTTTTACTTTGTTAAACCCTCATCACAACTCCAAATTGACATCTTCCGAATCTTTGCTGAAGCATATAAAATTCCTAAATACCAAAAAATCTTCAGGCTCCGACAACATTTCTAATTTTTTAATCAAAAAATTCCCAGCTAAAATTATAGATTTCCTCACAATAATATTTAACAACTGCATTAACAATAGCTATTTTCCAACCGCATTGAAAATTGCGAAAATTTGTAGACACAAAAAAACAAGGCCTATCAGATTTTAATAACATTCGACCTATCTCTCTTTTGTCCAATTTAGGAAAACTTTTTGAGAAAATTATTCGCGATAAACTTGATGTCGAAATTGATAGTCAATATATCCCAAACCACCAATTTGGATTCAAAAAGGGCCATTCAACAGTTCATGCTCTGACTAAATTTCATAATGACATAATTTGCAATTTATGCGAGCGGAGATGCACTGTTGCAATTTCGTTGAATATCGAAAAAGCTTTTGACCGTGCTTCACACGATGCCACCATATACAAATTATTACAACTGGATTTTAATCCCTTTATGGTACAACTTTTCAAAAGCTTTTTTGAAGACAGAAAATTCTTTGTTAGGGTTGATGACTTCGACTCAGATTTCGGAGATGTTTTATGCGGGGTTCCGCAGGGTTCAATTCTTTCTCCACATTTATTTAATATTTTAATGTACGATTTCTTCCATCTGTCTTCTAATTCAAAATCAATTTTATACGCTGACGATTCGCTACTGTATGCCCATGATGAATCTCCCAAGAGGGCATTATTTCATGTTTCGAGACACCTAAACATTGTAGATGAGTTTTATAGGAAATGGGGTATGGTGATTAATTCCTCAAAATCTAAAGCAATTTGCATCAGAAATGCTTCGGGAAATGTCGGCGGTTTGTGGTTCCAGAAAGTAAAAGCTTGAAGCTATTTCTAAATGAGACTGAAATTCCATTTGTAGACAAGTTCAAATATCTTGGAATTGAGTTTAATAAATTACTTAAATTCAATGACCACAACAAGATAATATTAAAGAAAGTTAACGGAATTAGAAACTGCTTTGGAAGGCTACTCTGTAACCACAACTTGCCTGTTAAAACAAAGTTTTTGATTTATAAAGTCTGTCTGAGGCCAGTGCTAGTGTATGGCTATCCGGCTTGGTTTACTGTGTCTCCAACTATAGTGGCCGATATGGAGATTTTAGAAATAAAAGTGCTAAGAAATTGTGTTGGAAAACATTTTTAATCTTCCTGCAAAAGGTTTTCTAATAAAATCATTTATCAAAATTCTAATTTGATTCCACTCTCCTTTTATTGTACCAATAGTTTAAAAAGATTTCGGGTTAAAGCAGATGACCACTATAATCCTTTGATCGCAGGCATGGCTGCAGACCAATGTAACTTCGGGTGGTCTAATGTTACTTATCTTTCGCCATTCCGAATTCTAAAGGAGGACATCCCTTCCATTTCTTCTTTCTATTCACTATTGGATTTTTATAAAAAGGTTACACCATCCACCCATAGGGGCTAATTCATTTCCTATTTAGCCATTTATTTATATAAATTAAGACAGTGTATTTTAATTTTAGTTTTCAAGCATTTTAGTTTTTAAGCACACTCCCACTTTAAGTAATTTTTAATTTAGTATTAAGTCCCTAGTTCTTAGTACCACCACTTCGACTATGATAGTGCCGGGAGCAAGCACGTTTTTACTAATATTTACTTTAAAAATAAGCTTTAAATAGAAGAACACGATGTTTTTATTAAAAAAATTGTCATTAGAATAATACATTATAGTTTTAAGTTTTTCCTGACTATGTTTAATGAAATTTTTGTTCTTTTTTTTAATAATTTAATGTAAATTTCTTTAAGACTCAATAAAATTAACTTAACTTAATTATTCAGCCTTCGCCACAACCTTTGTATTACTGCCTGAAATCATGCAGTGAAAATTATTATAATTTAACAAATGGACCATTGCATGGACTGCACGGCAAAAGAACTACCAATATTTTAAATTTTAAAACCAATAATAAAGCATTAATAGCATCGCAATTGTAAATATTCGAGCTCTTATTACGGTAACTCTTTCGGAAAATATATCCAGTTAAAACGTTCTGCGATTTGTGGTTTTTTATGGCTCCATTTTTTGAAGCCATCTTTTGAAGTATTGCGTATATTCAAACGTTCATAAAAAATGCCCAACGTGTCGATTTTAACAAATTGTAGTTTATTTAATTCACGAGACTGTTGCCTCTTTCATAAAATATATCTCGTTAAAACTTTTTGGGATTTGAGGTTTTTTTATGGCTCCTTCTTTTGAAGCCTTTAGAATCATTATTACGTATATTCAAACGTTCATAAAAAAATTCCCAACGTGTCGATTTTAACAAATTTTATTTTATTTAATTCAGGAGACTGTTAGCTCTTTCTTAAAATATATCTCGTTAAAACTTCTGCAATTTGAGATTTTTTTATGGCTCCTTCTTTTGAAGCCTTTAGAATCAGTATTACGAATATACGTAATACTGTTTCTAAAGGCTTCAAAAGAAGGAGCCATAAAAAACGTTCATAAAAAATTCCCAACGTGTCGATTTTAACAAATTGTATTTTATTTAATTCACGGGACCGTTATCTCTTTCTTAAAATGTATTTCGTTAAAACTTTTTGTGATTTGAAGTTTTTGTGAACCCTTTAATGAACCATAACGCTTCCCCTCTCTACGGCTTGGCAGCAATTATCTGAGACAGGAAAAGTGTACGGAACTGCTTTTAGTATCATTTTCTTCTAACTAAAGTGTTTATGTTTTATTTTACATATGTTTTTATTAAGTAATTTATAGTTTTTGATATGAAAATTTAATCCCCAAAAGCATGCAGCGGAATTTTTCATGAAAATAAGGGCTTTCGCGAGTTCGCCCTATGCTGAATTCGCCCTATGCCAACTTCTCACCTCGTTTCTGTGACTGAATCGAAAAGTTTTTCGATTCCCGTGACGTCAGTTCGATTCGATTGAAAGTTTTCGATTATGAAATGTTTACTGTTTCTGTAACAACAAATCGAAAAGAAGGCTGTTACGATTTGGTAATGGTAAAATATTAATCGAAAAGAAACAAATGGAATATGAAACAACTGTCAACTTTAAAAATAAATTTTATAATTTAAAAAACAAAATTTTTAAGATCAATAAGATCTTTTGAATAATTTGAATAATTTTGTGAATTTTGAAGAAGGATGGATAAAATATTGCTTTATTTGTATGCAGTTGAACATGATAGGCGTAGTGTGCTGAGAATCCGGCGAAGGCATTTAAGTGATTCTTCAGATCCTTTTCAAATTCCTGAATCTCGATTTGTGGAGCTCTTCAGACTTTCCAAAGAAGCAGCAAGTCATTTGCTCAATGAGATCTCTCCTTTTTTATATAAGGGAATAAGGAGAACGTTTATTCCGAATTCGTTGCGACTTTGTGCAGTGCTACATTTTTATGCGACCGGCAGTTTTCTGCGAGATATAGGCCAAGACTTTTTGTGCCCAATGAGCAAAACTATGATTTGTCGCATAATTCGCATAAATACATACGATTTCCACACTCGCCAGAAATTAAACGGAACATTCAGAGGAGGTTCATTTAAAATGCTACAAATAGATTTCAATCGTTAATTAACGCATAATCTCTACAGGTTCTTTACAACTTCAGGTTTTCCTGGTGTAATAGGTGCCATTGATTGCACCCATATTAAAATAAAGAAGCCTTCTCTCAATGTGGAATATTCCTATATAAATCGCAAAGGATACTTTTCAAAAAACGTCCAAATAATATGCGATTATGACCTAGAAATATTAGGATGCAATGCTGGGTATGGAGGCAGTACACACGACGCCTTTATTTGGGAAAGCAGCATGATAAAATCATTTCTCCACCGGGAGTATAATGAACACCGATCCGACGGTTGATTAATTGGTGATTCTGGCTATCCTCTACAACCATGGCTAATGACTCCATATCGTACTGTGGAAAATGCTGGTCATGGTGCATTTAACGATGCCCACAGTAAGGCCAGAAATTGCGTAGAGCGTTTAAATGGAGTTTTAAAAAAGGTTTTCGGCTGTCTGTCACATGAACGTGGACTAATGATGGGCCCTGCTTTCGCCGGCTCAAATGCCTTATAAATGCCTGCTGTACACTGCATAATTTTAGAAAGAGGTATAACTTAGTAAATCCTGAGGGAGTAGTAGGCACTGAGAGCTTTTCCAATGAACATATCGATGAAACATCAGTACTTAACGAAGCAAGGACAGCGCGTGAAATAATAACTCGTAACTATTTTCAAACATGATATTATGAATGCAATAATATAAAATTCTAATATTCCTTAATATTTGCATTTTACTTACTTTAAGGGCCGTTTTCACAATGTTTGGTTAAGTGCTAACTGGGACTTTAACCGGAGGTTAGAAAAAATTTCGTTTTCACAATGTCCGGTTAAGCGAATCTTCTGGTTAAAGTCTCAGTTAACTTAACCGACACCTGGGGTTCCGTTTAACCTAAAGATTTCATTGAATTTGTCAGCTGATACTGTATGAAGGTTTTCATTCTTGTAAAAAAAGTCAACAATATTTTCGTCTTAAAAAAATTGCAATAAGTTCAGAATAGGGGTAGGAAACCATTTGTTAGGAATATTTTTTACCCTTATTTTTCGCTATCAGAAACATAATAAACTAAAAATTTTGTTGAGATGGCCCGCCCTTTTGGATTGCAGCCAAAGCACCAAACTTTCATTATATATAGCATTATATCTCGGTAACCAATCGTGATATCATGCCGGCAGAAATATCATTTTGAAGGTATTTCTATTGCCTACCTTCGTGGAACAGGTCTACGAACTGTAGCGTACGATATACTGGAAATGGTAGGAGTTGTTCTACCCTCTTACAACTCTAATTTTGTTCCTTCTTTATTTAGATGTACCATCTGAAAATATTACTCCTTACATATTTAATTAAGTAAACTATATAAACTAAAGCAATAAGTATATCATGCAATACATCGATTGAAAGGAAAAAGGTTGGACTTCTTATAAAAGGGAATTTTTTAGTACCTAAATGTATTTGTTTAGGAGAGAAAAATAGTTTTTTTATACAAAGAAAGTACATATTTTTACAAAAATTGAAATAACTCTGTAACGGGATTTAAACCGACAAAGAGGTAAAATGGTATATCTGCCAGTGTTCTATCTCGATCGGTTGTAGAGATATAACGTTTTGTTTTTTAATGTTTAAGTGCTCCTAAATCCAAAATGGCGGGCGACCTCAAAAAAATTTTTAGTTGATTAGGTTTTTAAAGGTGAAGTGTAACGATGCACCAAAAATAAAACAAATCGAAGCCGGGCCCCTACTCTGCACTTATACCAATAACTTAAAATGCAACGATTTACAATTTTTTTTTTCAAATGTAATAGAGCAAACGTCACAATCTATTACAACTAGTAATTGACCGAAGGTTTGTTAACCGAAGGTTGGTGAAAACGAAAATTGTTAACCGAAGGATAAGTTCCGAACCTCTCGTCAACTATAACCATCAGTTAACCACAAGTTTAACCGAACATTGTGAAAACGGCCCTAAAAAGGGTCGTATTATAATAATAAATATTAATCAAAAGTCATTTTATTTTTATTTTTAATTTATTTTTTTAATTCATCAAAAATATTTTTTAATAGGAAATTCATGGTGCCTAAAGCGGCCATGACTTCCCTATGCCTTGCTTCGCATTTCTTTTCAACATCCTCAACAAGACTTTTGCTGGTAGAGGGTGCAGCAGATTTGGTTGGAGCCTGAATTGCTTGGAATTCGTATGCGACGTCTTCTTCGCTTTTACTGGCTCCAACCTCTATGATATTTGCAGTATCCTATAAACAAATTTTTTAATTGTTTCAGTAAACTATTTGCTTTGAACATGTCAATACTTCTTGGGATCCCATTCCAGCCTCAGGCGTGGTACCATCTCCATCTACCACGACTTTACCGAAGAATTCCAGTACTTTGGTGTCAAGGGGGTCTAGTGGCTTCGGTCCATCTGTCGCTGGCAAATTACCCGTGCGGTTGCGGAACGCCCGGTGTTTGCCGTACAGATTTTTGGCGTACCCCTTTCAATCAACCCACGTCTAAAATTAAGGAAAAGCAAAAATTATCGCATAATAATGCATAAACTGTACAATAATACTAATATTACTTACTTTTTTCCACTGCTCCGCATTCTTGCAGCATCCACCCAGAGAATTAAGCTCCTCGGCAATTGCTTCCCAGCTTCCCTCCTGTGCCTGGCGCGCATTTCGGCACACAAATTGCCCGGTGCCTAAGAAGCGGTGTTGCTTCATAAGCTCCTGAAGCCTATGTTTTTGCGGCTTGGTAAAGCGTCCTCTTTGCTAAATATACAATATAATAATTAAATTTGCAAAAATTATTATAAAATACTTTCTAAAATATTAATATTTATATATTACCTTAATTTGTTTGTTGTTCATTTTTCGTTTCCGTCGTTTGTTTTCGAAATTCAAATGAAAAGTGAATAGTCAAATCAAATCTTTTCGATTCGTTTTTTTTACAGAAACGGTCATTTCGATCCATTCCTACGACAGTGGAATTGGAACGACTATCTGTAGAAAACTTTGACAGCAGTCAAAATTTATTCAATTATTCTATTTTCGATTCATTTTTTATAGAAACATTATCAATGAAAATGACGTCACAGTGACGTAGAATCGAAAAAATGAATCGAAAAGCTAGGTGAAAACTAGTTACAGAAACGAGCTACAGTTAGATAGGAATAATTCTAATTTACGTATTAAACTATACATTTTTTATAATAAAATGAGCAATAAATGGATTTAAAAAACATCTTTGGTTCAGACTCTTGAGACTGCATTTCAAAGAATGCGATGCAAATCAAATAATATGGTGTGCCTTTTGGTCTTTTCGACGTCGATGCATGAATAAGCGGATTATACATATGTAAATCAAGACTACTGAATTTTTTCAATACGAAATTGTGGAAATCGAGATAACTATCTCGAGATGATAATAGTATTGATAATGACTGTTGAATTTGCCTTCTATTAATATTTCCTGTTTAGATTAATGTGAAGCTAAAATTTAAAGAATCGAATAGACCGAGCATGAAGAATCGATTAATTGGATATGGACTGCACCGAATGATCTTGTACGGATAGTTATACAAACCCCCGCATATGCGTAAAATTCCCATAAGAATTATTAAACTGAATAGAATTCCGCGAATTACGTAGGCTAAAATCTTTGATAATATACATTTTCAAACACGTACGACAGCTCACAAAAAATTGTGTTGTCTTAATTGAGCCTACATATTATTGTTATTCTGACCAAAACAAAATATTAAACTGATGGTTTGTTTAAAGAGGTCAACGAGTCTGCTAAGTGTCACGGCATGGTGATGAATTGGGTTGAGAATTGGGGAAAATACAAGGCGGAACGTGTACTAAAATCCTCCCAAAATCCGCGGTATGGAAAAAGTCGATAAATAAAAATCTTCAAAAGGTGCAAGAGCCCTTAGTTCAGATTTTTCTTGCTATTTCAGGAGTTGAATAAATTCAGATTACGAGCACCGCAACAGGCGAAGATAATAATGATGTGATGGGCCTTCTAAACATTCTACTTTTTACATGTTGCAATCCTCCGTAATAAATAGGTTGCGAAAATTGTTGCACTGTTAACCGACACATAACGAACTGTGTGGCTGATGGAAAGGACACATCAGGGTGCGCCAGCATACCAAAGGGTGTTCGTATCTTGTCGTCAAAGATTGTGGAAATTCTAGCAACACATCACATTGCCATCGGCGGCTCGCAATCAGTTGAGGTGCGGCACTCATCTCGCGCGGTTCGGTGTTCTTGTAAACGAAATAATAAAATTGGCTCAATAGAGAATAAACATATTTAAGGAACAATTGAAGTTAAACATTTTATCAAATTTTTTTAAAGGATTCTTCCTTGCACGGAGTAATTTTCCTTATAAAAGAAAATGTAACAAACGAATTATTTCAAAAAATTATTTTATAAAGATATAAATAACAAAAATTGCAACATTTTCCTGATTCCTTAGGCGCCTAAATCCGTGTCGAATACCCATTCTGTGCCATTTACGTTAGGGCCAGTTTTATATCTCTACCGGACCTCATTCGTTGTAAGCCGATAACTTCGTGCCTCTATTAATTATATTTTAACTTTTGTGAGTTTCCCTTAATATTTGTGCTTGTTGGCTCTGTTTTATTTGTTGGCTCTGTTTTCCTTGTTGGGCTTACAGTCTTTTTAGTTGTTCGTATTAAATTTTTATAAATAAGAAAGCAATCACCGAAAAATTACTATAAAGTTATGTAACTGAAGAACGTTGACTATTTTTTCTCTTATAACATTGTTAATATATGTATAATAAATCGGTTATGCATATATAAATTTATATAAAAAATTTATATATAAAATTATATAATTTATATTTACAACGTTTACAAAAAATTATTTAAAATCAGTTCGTTTTTCGAAATTATTCCAAAACAATTCAATTACTTTTATGACATCGAGAAGTGTATAAAACGTAGTCCTCTTAAATACAAATGTAAGCTTAATATAATATCAAAATTTCAGTCGAAGTAGCGCGATTAGTAATCATAAAACGATTTCTTTCCAAAAAATTTTTTACCTTGAAATTCTACATAAAATTTGAAATAAATTTTTTAAATTAATTTTTTACTTTCAACTTCGTTTTTAATATTGTTTACTCTTTGAAACATGGGATTCAATACAATTTTTAATACTATCTAAGAAATTGTTTTGAATAAGTTGACCGAGTCTCTATAATAACCAAATATATTTACTATAAAATTATATAGGTTTTCTTCGAAGTTCAGAGTTAAATTTGAAAATGATTTTCTAGAAAGTTTACTATAGTGCAATATGACTATTTTTAAATCAAGAATTCAGTGAATTTAAAAATAAGTGAGAACGCTAACTTCGGTATCGCCGAGCTTAAACACCTTTCACCAACAATATACATCTACAGTCGGACCTTAATCATCAGCGCGTAGTGCACGCCCCTTTTAATATTGTGTTTCTCTTTTCTTGATTAGTTTATATATATTATCTCATCCTCAATATGACCTTTGCCAAAAAAGACCATTCGTTGTAAATGGGGCGTGTCCCGTCCTATTTTTGGAGTGATAATATCTAATACCCACATCTCGATTCTGAAATTCCAGTTTGGAAGTTTATGTATAAACTGAGACATTGCGCTTTAAAAGGGGACTACGTATAAAAGGTAGAAGTGTCCTTGGTCTTATTTACCCCATTATCAATATCAAGAAGCCCATGATTGCAATGAATATTCGTGCCAAACTTCATGTCGATATTTCGCTCCGTTCGACGGCAATCGTGATTTACACAGACAGGAAGACCTACAGACTGACAGATGGACGAACAGCGCTATATCGAGGAGGTTATGGTGAGCAGGAATATATATACTTTTAAAATAAAAGCAACTGTAGTTAAGATTGAAGATACAACAGACACGGTCGCAATCGCCGCATGATTGATAATTGATGAAGGGAAACTAATGAAAAAGTATACGAATTATAATCGGCCGCAGAGCAGGAAAATCACCAGCACGACCACCAGCAATATAAAGTAGGATTCAATAAATTCAATTTACTATACCCTACACCCGAAGGAATAGCGTATTGTCACTTACTTCTTCCGTTTGTAACGCATTAAAGGAGGCAGGTATATGCCAGCGCTACAAACGGAGAAAGTATGTGAACATACTATATCCTTTCGGGTATAGCGTATATTAAAGTGAATTTAATGAATCCTACGTTATATTGCTGATGGTCGTGCTGGTGATTTTCCTGCTCTGCGACCAATTATAATTCGCATACTTTGTTCATTAGTTTCCCTTCATCAATTATCAATCATGCGGCGATTGCGACCGTGTCTGTTGTATCTTCAATCTTAACTACAGTTGCTTTTGTGTAAGAGACATCTACTGCCACATCCGCTCTCCTCATCACATTAACATCAAAAACAGCGACGTTAATAGAAACAATCAATTGCTTGGTAAATTCAATAACGTTAAGTAATCAATTTATAATCAACGATTACAACAACAACAACATCAAGAGCTAACTTACTGATGGCAATATCGAGATCAGTGAGACTAATATGAATAGTAGAAGTAGCAGCAGTAGCAATTCCTTTAACGAAGACTTTCCGAAAGACACTGCTGGGCCTCAGCCGCCGAGTTCGATAACATGTCAAATCTGAGCATCGAAATCGATATTCAACTATTGACGTATGGATACATAGAGACAACGACGGTAAGTTAAACGAACAGAAATGGTGGACTGTGTACTTGTAGTGAGCAAAAATTATTCATGAAGAAATAAGTCAGATTAAGTGTCTATCGGAGACCCTTCCGCATAATTTTTATAATAAAATTTTCCCATTCATATAGCTTGTTCACATAAAACCAGTTTACTTAGGTTTCGGGTCTGAAGCCAAACCCAATCACGAACCCAGGTTTGCTCGATAAAAATTGTTCTGAGTCTTTCATAAATCTGCCCAGACTTTTGGGTCAGTTCACATTCCTACTTCAAAAATTAGTTTTCAAAAATCAAAAAATTAGTTTTTCGCATCCAAACAATTCCGTACGATAAAGTATTTGAGCTCTCGGGATTTCAAATGGCGATTAACCGTTCTTATGGACTATATAGACACCCACAGCAATAACGTTATATTAAAGTCAACGTAAAAAGTTTCCGATAAACAAAACTTTTGATCACGATAGTAACTTTTTATGTTATCTTTCAATGAAATTTAACCTATCTAGAGTTATGTAATAAAAAATCTCATTATTATTTACCTTTCTAAGATGCTTTCAACTTTCTTCTACCTTCCATAAACTTTGAAATGAATGATCCAACATGGATTTGTTTTTAATGCTCCTGTTCTTACCTTTCTTCTTATTTTATTCATTCAATCATATATTCAATCGAATTTTATTCAATCACTACTGTATCCTGCATAACGAAACAATAACAACGACATGCTCAGTTCAATAAAGTTCAGCTCAATTGAGTTCAGTTGAGTTAAATTCAGTGTTCAGTTCGGCCGGGTTCAATTTGATTTAGTGCTTTCGCATTCATTGAGTTCGACCCATTTTAATTTTACCCAGCAGAATTGGTTAAACTAACCGCGTATATGGATAAAGTTTCCAGATTTTACGATTGACCGCCTAAATGTTTTATAACGTTTGCAAAGCTGTTTTTGCCGCAATTGCCATATTACACCTGTATGTAATTCGTTTGTCATTCATTGAAGTAGTATGCTTTGAGGCCTATTTTTAATTTTTTTTTCTAGTATTTTTGTACGTCCTGAGAAAATATTTTTTGTGATTGCTTCATGGATTCATGGTTTCATTTTTTGTACGCTATTGACATGATCTTGATTCTTAGCATACATAGCAATATTTTCAAAAACTTTTATTAATTAATACTTACGGCTAGGTATAAAGTACGTCATATAGGACTTTTAGTGTTTTTGATTTTTGACTCATTTACGCCTCATTTTGGGTTTTAAAAAGTTTTTCCTCATGTTAAGCTTTATTTCCGTTTAAACTATTATCATGACGTCAGCTGCGCTGACAATTGCTTCCACTAGGCCCTCACTCCTTTTTCCGGTTGTTAAAAGACTTGTGTTCAGCCGTTATTTTGAAAAATTCGTTCATCAAGGAATTTAGTAAATAATTCAATTTCTATAATTGAATACATGACTATATTTTAGAATTGATATGCTGGTATATTGGTCAATACACACATCTAATATTATTAACGTCTTTTTCAATTTTATCAAACACAAAGGAAAATAATAACTTTCCGTTTCACTTTCAATCGTTGCTAAAATGTGTCCGCTACAAGAATTATGAGAAACTCTTCAGTTCCAGGGAAACCATAAGACCGGAAATAATACAGATTAAATAATCCTCATCCCTCGGATGATAATTTGACAGGTGGAGTGTGAAGGATATTAACCTCGCTAGAAACATATACGGGCGGCAAACTTCGTTACATTTCTTTCACTCAGGCCTAATAAATCTGTGTTGGTTATTTATAAAAAACACAAAAACCACCCCACGCCAATTCCAATCTCTCTCTCATTCCACGCCTTAAAATGGTACAACATATACACATGTGCACATGCATACACACCGACGCACGCACATATCCATGTACATACCACATGCTGTTTTATAATTAAATCCCAAAACCTGGGTCATACATGGCAATATGGCGATTCCGCCGAAACTTGTAGTAAATGTTTTGAACTCACTGAAAATGACAGGGAATTAATTTTAAATTTTTTTGCTTTTAGAAGAGTTTGTGTAGCTGTATTATTATGAAGATAAGAGTTTGTGTAACTGTATTATTGTATGATATTCAATAAGACGAGCTTTCAACAACATTTACATACTCTTTATATTTAATTTGCCATATTCTGAATATATTAAAAAATTTTAAATATTAGCATCTCAAAAAATAATATGGGTTTATATCTTAGGCTGGATGTAAATAACTTTGATGTAAGTTTTCTCTTAATTTCAGTAATTAAGACTGTGCCGAAGCTAGTCAACTGTTATTACTGTTACTTATCTTCAGCGATATAAAAAAGACTGATATTCTTGAAGATGATAATAATTAAAGATCGATAATAATAAGAACAGTTGTCAAAGAAGTGGGCAAAAACTTTTTAATTGTTATATTTTAGATTCCGAAAAATAACATTAACAAATTGCAAGACATCAACACATCTCTTTTGTTTATTGGGATTATAATTTTCTTCTGATGATATGACAAATCCGAGCAAAAAGTTATCCCAAATGAAATTCTTGA
>OZ016501.1:39430306-39491632 GCA_963966595.1 Physocephala rufipes
ATATATATATATATATATATATATATATATATTATATATATATATATATATATATATATATATATATATATATATATATATATATATATATATAATATATATATATATATATATATATATATATATATATATATATATATATATATATATATATATATATATATATATATATATATATATATATATATATATATATATATATATATATATATATATATATATATATATATATATATATATATATATATATATATATATTATATATATATATATATATATATATATATATATATATATATATATATATATATATATATATATATATATATATATATATATATATATATATATATATATATATATATATATATATATATATATATATATATATATATATATAATATATATATATATATATATATATATATTATATATATATATATATATATATATATATATATATATTATATATATATATATATATATATATATATATATATATATATATATATATATATATATATATATATATATATATATATATATATATATATATATTATATATATATATATATATATATATATATATATATATATATATATATATATATATATATATATATATATATATATATATATATATATATATATATATATATATATATAATATATATATATATATATATATATATATATATATATTATATATATATATATATATATATATATATATATATATATATATATATATATATATATATATATATATATATATATATATATATATATATATATATATATATATATATATATATATATATATATATATATATATATATATATATATATATATATATATATATATATATATATATATATATATATATATATATATATATATATATATATATATATATATATATATATATATATATATATATATATTATATATATATATATATATATATATATATATATATATATATATATATATATATATATATATATATATATATATATATATATATTATATATATATATATATATATATATATATATATATATATATATATATATATATATATATATATATATATATATATATATATTATATATATATATATATATATATATATATATATATATATATATATATATATAATATATATATATATATATATATATATATATATATATATATATATATATATATATAGTATATATATATATATATATATATATATATATATATATATATATATATATATATATATATATATATATATATATATATATATATATATATATATATATATATAATATATATATATATATATATATATATATATATATATATATATATATATATATATATATATATATATATATATATATATATATATATATATATATATATATATATATATATATATATATATATATATATATATATATATATATATATATAATATATATATATATATATATATATATATATATATATATATATATATATATATATATATATATATATATATATATATATATATATATATATATATATATATATATATATATATATATATATATATATATATATATATATATATATATATATATATATATATATATATATATATATATATATATATATATATATATATATATATATATATATATATATATATATATATATATATATATATATATATATATATATATATATATATATATATATATATATATATATATATATATATATATATATATATATATATATATATATATATATATATATATATATATATATATATATATATATATATATATATATATATATATATATATATATATATATATATATATATATATATATATATATATATATATATATATATATATATATATATATATATATATATATATATATATATATATATATATATATATATATATATATATATATATATATATATATATATATTATATATATATATATATATATATATATATATATATATATATATATATATATATATATATATATATATATATATATATATATATATATATATATATATATATATATATATATATATATATATATATATATATATATATATATATATATATATATATATATATATATATATATATATATATATATATATATATATATATATATATATATATATATATATATATATATATATATATATATATATATATATATATATATATATATATATATATATATATATATATATATATATATATATATATATATATATATATATATATATATATATATATATATATATATATATATATATATATATATATATATATATATATATATATATATATATATATATATATATATATATATATATATATATATACCACAGAATTTTTTATATTTTGGCTATGTTAAAAAATCCTTATGGCGTGTAAATTTTATGGGATACTTGTATTTTTGTTTTAAGTTCCTTATTATTGTTTTATTTAAAAATATTTTATTCTTAGAACTAAATAACTTAAAGTTAAAACTTTTTGTTGAATTATATGAAAATTAATATAGTGTTTCTTTGCTTCAAATTCTCTCTTGGATTCACCCATTC
Source organism: Physocephala rufipes (assembly GCA_963966595.1). Classification (NCBI taxonomy): domain Eukaryota; kingdom Metazoa; phylum Arthropoda; class Insecta; order Diptera; family Conopidae; genus Physocephala; species Physocephala rufipes. The sequence goes on from OZ016501.1 coordinate 39,432,928, forward strand.
ACCCCAAATTAATACGGTAAAGCGTTTTGAATTATATTAAAAAATTTTTCATATTATAGCGAACTGTGGCTTTTTTCATGTTTTCTGTTTTTCGTTACATTAAGGATGAACAGTTTAAGTGCCCTGTGATAGGTTTTTCCAATGGACTGAACAAAGTGTTCGTATATTATATACTTTTTTTCGTATATTATGTACTCAATTTGAAATCTTATTTCCTCCTTTCTCGAAAAGCGAAATTACTCAATAGTAAAATGACTCCACAAAAATGGATGTTACGAGTATAGAAACAACAATTTCAATTCCCAAACAAAGTTGCCCCTTTTCTTTAGGATGTAAACAAGAATACTCGGTTCAAGGTATCCAAAAGAATTTCGGGGGAGTGAGAGGAGGATACGCACTTGGCGTAGGCTCATTTTTAATTTTTAGAACCAGGACTTAGGATTTAGAACAAAATTAATAAATTTTTATTTTCCGCTGTGATTCTATAATTACATAAATAATATCGTTTGCTGAATGTACTACATCTCTAAACCAATTGCCATCCTATTTCTCACTAATCGTCAGTAATGTCCCAGAGGAAAATCACCGATACTACAGGGATACTAGTCCCTACAGGGACGATACTACAGGGATTAGGTATCCATAAAGACGGGCTTGTGTGCATATACTAACTCAATCGGTCTTGAACGTCCTAATTATTGAGCAAGGTAATTTATTAATGAATTAATTTGCAGTGAATTCATTCATTACTTATGTCATATAACTTTCTTTAAAATGTTGATATTAATTTTGCTCTTGTAATTAATTATCTTATAATATCGAATTCTTGTGGGTATGGATTAATACCTAATGATGCATATTTTACGATTTTTTAATTTCCAAATTTTTCAAATAATGTGCTTCGTTTTCATTGCTTTTCTTTATATCGTAAAACAGATAAAGTTTTTTGATTGCTCATTCTTCTTTCTTAGTCTTCTTTCCCAACTTAATATTTATTTATTTATTTACGTATAATAATACCTATGTTTTTATGTTATGATGAAAGTGGCAATAATTTTTGATGAAATTTTAGGTGGTGCTAATTCAAAATTTAATTAAAAATACAGAACCTTTATATTTTATGTACAATTTTTTATTAATAATAGCAGTTAGATTAAATATGATCTTCTAACTCTCAGCTCAATTTATTTCGGGCTGCGAGACTAGAATCCACAGTATACGTTTCACGTTTAACTTTACATAAGTGCTCTTATAGTGTTTCTCATGTAACTGGTAAAGAAAGCTTATTCTTATTGATAAGGTTTAGTATCAATATATAATTAATAAAGAAAAAATAGGATTCATAAGAAACAAGAAATAATGATTTTGGAGATCCGAAAAATCAATAAGAAATAAGAAATAGTTTGATAATGAAAGCTTTTTTAATGGGGTGAAACAGATTCGGTTCTCGATATTTAGATCATTCTAGACCTTTCCAGTGTAACCTTTGATGTTAATATTTATGATATCGGGATACTTCTAAAATAAAGGTCTATTTGTTTTAGTATCCCTTCAATAATTAAAACAAGGGTTAATTACAGAAACAAACGCACCCTTAATTGATCAAAGCATTTCGTGTAGAAGTGAAAGTCATGCCCAAATAGCTTTGCCCAAACATTAATGAGAAATAAAACGAGTTTTTTTAAATAAATGGATAAATGAATAAATAAATAAATAAATAAATACTTTAAAGGATTAAAATTTCCTCTCTCACCATTTTTCACTCTTCAAATTCTTTAAAATTTCAAATGTTATGATCTTGAAACGATTATTTCCAATAAAGACCTTTCATGGCATAATTTTAATAATAATCGAAAATCGGATCAAGGTTTGTAATTCATTTCTGAATCAGTCTTTTAGCTTTGAAATTTTAATTAATAGCATATCCTTCCATCAACACAACTCATCCACAATCCATCAGTACAACAACAAAAAACCCTGACATATTATTCAGAATCGAGAATGAGACAAGGTTTTCCAGTCGAGACGAGAATTGGGAATGAGGTTGTCTGTCTTGTGGCTATTGCCACCAGTCCTTCTTCCTCTTGACGTTATTTGTTAATTTTTAGTAAAATTTTAAAAATATCTTGCCAACGTATTAAAGTCAACAACTCCTCTTATTTTTTATTAAAGCTGGAAATATTTTAATTATGTTTAAATTAATTTGAGGCGGTAAAAACTGTTTCTTGTTTTCGGTATCCAGTGAAGTAGAAGATTTCACACCTGGTACTATTTCACAAATTAATAGTCTACTCCTCTTTCTGCGACTTTTCTTTCTGCTGATTTGATTCAGGTTTATGTTGTTGAAGCCAAACTTTTTGACTTTCGTATTCAAAACAATAAGATCCCGGAAAAGAATTTAGTTTAGTGGTTATAACTTGTCAAGGGATTTGTGAGTTTGTGATATCTTAAATTTGTAACGAGTTCCGTTTTTCGGCTGAGCTATGCGCAGACGATTTAGCGTTCAGTGTGGAGATATCAACAAGAAAAAGCTTTACTTTTTCAAAATTACACACGACTCGATAAGTCAAATCGATCTTTTCACTGACTACTGCCAGCTCGGTCGAAATGAAACGTTTATTGCGGGTTTTCCCACTAATATTATTTATTTAGTTAACTTTGCTTCAAATACAATTCAGGTTATTTATCTCTACTTAAAATGAGGCAATTAATATTAAAACTATTTTAGAATAGATTACAATCTACAAAATGAAAACAGGCAGATTGTTTGGCAACGACAACTTGCTTACAAAATTACACGTTACATGCGCTAAAATCTTGTTCCCATATGCTTGTTCTCCACATAGAAAAATGTTGAAACAATCTGCCGAAACCCGACCTGGTTCTGACTAGAAAATATTTCTGGGAACTGCCAAAAGTCGACCAGTTCCCGTCTCAAATATATGTAGAAAGAATCTGCCAAAAGCCGGCTCTACCTTTTATATTCTTCAGCATGCAAGCAAAAGAACCACGATCCTAAATTTGACCTTTCTTAAGTCGATTTTATTTTTAATCTATATGAAAATTGTTGCTCGATTTTAGTTTGATTTTATATCAGACTTTGAGCTGGGGATAACAGTGCATTGATATGCTTGTGCATTGATATGCACTATATATTTCATTTACTTCCCGAAGCTTGAAAAAAGCATGAATGTGATACATCAGAAATATCTTGTTTTTTGCCACAAAAGATTTAAGAAAGGAGTAGAGACTGCAGTGGACTCAGAAAATAGTAAATTTTAAGAGATCACTAATTTTTTAAGACTGAAAAATTGTATTCATTTCCTTGGAGTTTTTGACAAGAGTTATGACATTTTCGAAACTTAATTGATGGTCAATTAATTAACCTAGAAAATAACCGGCATTAATGACATGGCAGCAAAAAGAATAAATGCTTCTGCTTACACGATGGTTTTATATAACGAAAATGTAGAACAAGGTTGGGTGTGGTTCGTTTTGGTTGAGTATCAAATCCGGTGAATGGAGCAAATGGGTGAGGGGTATGTTTTGCAATATTAATTATACGAATGTGTGTGTGTGGGTTTGTGTATGCGTGGGTGTATGTATGTGCATATACCAAGTGTTTTATAACAAATTTATAAAATTTTTTAGCGATTTTCAAATTTTTTAGGGATTTTATATAACAAAAAACCTAAACAAAATTCAATTCGTTGTTTTTGTTTGAAATTCAATTGTGACAATAAGAAATTACAGTGTTATTCATAAACAAAATTAAATTTCTTAATACTATGTTACCACTAGGCCGAAATTACGAAATTTCGTTGCTTAACTCAATTTCGGGTAAAATTGAGAATAGTTATTCAATTTCGTCATAAAAAAAGTGTCAAATGAAATTCAGATAGCAATTAATATACTTCAATTTCGACGAAATTGAGAAAGAAATTGGCTACAAAATTAAAATCAACCATGATTATTTACTAAAATGTGTATTATATTCGAATTAGTTTGGCAACGCTAACTTATTTTGACATTTTCTGACATTATTTAAATTGGTATTTTTCTGAATTTTTTTGAACTTTTCAAATATTTGAATATGGATAAAAGGAAATACAAGAAAGGGCACTTCGCGAAGCGAACATTATTTGTAAAAGTTTCTCCGAAGCAGATTAAAAGAAATCGGTCGTAATTATTCAACACAAAACACTAAACAAAACAATCAAATGCTTATTTAATAAGGTCCTTAGGTTTCGTCGTTCCCGAGTTCATATCAAGTACGCCCTTTTATTGAATGTACATATATTTTAAAACACTTCTTTGACCTACCATTCCACCAATTCTCTTGAAAACTTTTTCGCTAGACGGCACAATCTTAAATACAATTCCATCTTAAAATTTGGTAATTTGATTTGAGGGATCGAGTTATAAGTGCATACCATAATTTTTCTAAAAAAGGCATGGAGGTGATTTAATTTCTGTCATTATCCACACTTGATGGTCCTAGGGTCTGGCCTAGGGTCAGAAAGTATATACAAAAAACTCTCGACTCCCTTTTAAAGCTTGTCGATCTACAACTCTCTTTCAGCTTTCTATGCCAAAAATTTAGGAATAAAATGTAACCCCATAAAATGTAGGAATCACCATTAGAGTTCACAACTTAATTTCAATCAGGGATAACGGAACGTTCATAATCGGCGTCGTGCTCACGGAATTTGTGGAAACGTCAAACTGTAGATTTTTAAATTAAACATGTTTCTTTGGATTTCACTGCGGGGGAACGATTAGAAAATTTAGGAAGAAAGGATGCCCCGGAAACGTATTCATTCGTTCGTCACCTCCTTATTTTTGTACACAGAAATCCGTCGGAGTAAAAAGCCGTAAAGAATGTCCGTCACTTTAATTTCCGCTTCCGTTTGGAATTTTTTGTTTGCTGCTTTGTGTTGTTTGTTTTTTGAAAATGCTCATGATAAAACAATTATTTATGTGGAAATAACAAGAAACTGGGAGGAGAAACATATAAGAGAAGGCGGAGAAGAATTTAAGCGGTTTGGATGAACATGTTGGACCTTGAGAGATATGTTACCAGTTATGAATAAAATATATTTAATCCGTATTTTTTGCATGAAATATAATTAAACAACAGGTCGGGTATATATTGTTCACGCTGAGTGTTTGGTTGTCGCTTTCGTTGCTGCTTTTGGGCGTGTATTAAATTAACTTTTAATTAAAATGCATTACATCGTCATTCATACAAAAATAACAGTGACGCCCAATGTAACAGAAGCAATAGCAGTAAAATGGAAGCAAAATCGAACCGCAAATAACAATAACAATAACATCGTAAAATTAAGATCCTAAATATCAAACAGGTGTTACCTGGGGTTCGGTACGTGAACATTAAATGAGTTCACACTGCGGGATTGGTTCAGGGACGCAATTAATATTTATTCCTTATGGAGTTCTTTCCACGTTCATATTTCATTATTAAAAATAAAATTGTATTTAATAATATTTTACAACACAACAAACCTTTTCACAACAAACAATTTATTGACAGCTAAACATCGACCGTTTGTTAAGGTGATTTTAATTAAATTTTTCGTCTATTAGAAAATAACGCAAAAGCGTTTGTAAAATCAAACATATTGCTGAAGACCTTTGATAACGGAAACACCAAATCGACATCGTAATGTATTAAACCGTTGAATATTTTAGTCGTTTGATTAAACAAAGAATTTAATTCTTTCGATTCTTTCAAATCCTCGAAATACCAACCACCCCAAGCTAATTTCAAACATCCCACCTGTCGTCATGAAAGGACATTAGCCTATCTCAAACGCAAATCTCATCGCCAGCAGCCATTCCCAATTTTTCCATTATTCTTCGTCATCTGTTAAGAGAAATAAGAAGAAGAAAGAGGAGAAACAAAAGCAACAACAAAGAAGTAAATTTCGTATTTCCATGCCCGCCCTCTGCACCCTATGCTTAACTTTATTTCATTTCGTCGTTTATTAGGTCGATTGCATAAGATTTGATTGGCAATTGTATTCAAATTGATTCAAAATTATTTCACTGAAGATTTTATTTTTGTAATTATAGAAACAATGAATGTTGCTTCTGATGACACTTTTATTTTTCTTATTCCTCCATGTTCTTCTTATATTTAATTTGTTTTATAAGGATTTACTCTATTTGAATAATGTTAATTTTCAATGAGACAATTTATCAATATATTCATTTTATTTAACAATTGATTTAAATAATTTTTTGTTTAATTCAGTTATTGTTTTCGGAGGAATTGATACTGAGAATAGACTTTAAACCGTGTGTAGACATGGATTAATTTCTTCACAAAAATTGTTTAATTGTTCTTTTTTTTTGCTTTAATGAATGTTATTCAGATTACACGATTTCGCTCTTGCACAGTTTTAAAATCATAGAAGTTTTTTTGCTCTTGTGATAATAGTTATGCGCATTCCATTCGCTTTACGTAATGCATTGCAATATCACATTGATGGACGTAATATTTTAGAAGCTCAACCAAATTTACCGAACGACATTGTAACATTGTCCGTCCCTTTTGTGGGGCTTGTTGCTTGTGTAGACTTCTTTTATAAAACGAAGAACAAGAAATTCCAAGGTGATTTATTCTGATTGAATACTTCTAACAGGTGGAAAATGAAACCTTTTAGTTTTAGTAAATAATATATAATTTAATAAATAAAATATAAATAATGTATAATTTCGTAATAGTGTTTCAATATTACCAGCGTCCTAAAATGTCAAAGTGGAAAATTCTAAGAATTCCTTATTCTAAGGAATAAAATCAGTTTGGGAAAAATAATTATATTTTAGACAATCCAAAATGTTGTAAATTGATGTTCGCATTTCCAACTTTTCCAACTTTTGATTAATAAACCAATCCTCCTTTTATTCATTAATTTTTATCTCTTTTTTTACGATTATAATCAACATATCCTTGCATTTTCTCCATTTCCTTGAAATCTGTTATTTATAGACGGTTCTCTGGTTAAATTAGCATGAATCCCTTCTTTTGATAAAATCTATGTCTCGCTGTACATAGATCAGTTTTGCGAAATTTTTGGAAGAATGTATGTAGCGATCTTCACGAAGGTATCCATGAAAGTATCTTCAAGGTATCCATGAAAATTAAAGGATTGGAATGGACTGTCAGAATGATTGGTTGATTAACAGAATGAAAGGCTAGTTCACTTTAGGTGCAGTTTACCTCACGTAATTAAGTATTGTATTTCGGAGAATTAAAATAACTATTCTCAGATCACAAAATTTATGAAATTAATTTGAAAGGAATGCGAATCATATAAAAATTTCTACATATATCATATAGACAGATTAGTTTATATATAGTTTATTCTTATATATTTGATATACTTTATTAGTTTATTTATCAGATTTTTCCTGAATTCAGCCTGATTTTAACACTAAGAAGCTTCAATAAATTTGTCTTTTTGAATGCAATATTAAATGTTATTACAGAAAAAGTTCCAGAATTTTTTTCATCTAAAAATTATTCTAGGTGTGTTGTTTTCATTTAAATATTCGCTGCAATTTTGTCCGTATATTAGCAGGGTCAGCAAACTGGCAACGACATTATTGAACGGCATCGGTAAATGTTTAGCATCACTCGAGCCAGTGGTACGCTGACGTTCCACTACTGGCATAACATCTAAATCAATGAAATTGTTCAATGCGTTGCTTTCTAACTCTGTTGAATATATGCCATTTACCGCACAGACTGTCCTGATCATAACTAATTGTATTATTATATAAACTCCGGAATTATTAATAATTATTTATTCATTATTCAATAATTCTTCCAGAAAACTCTAGCATTTTCACCCAACACGACGACTTTCAGGTCACATTCGGATCAAAAATCGAATTTTGCATTTTTGATAAGAAAACCTAGAATCAGTTTAAGTACTCGATTTAGGCTTTGAACTTTTAACACTAATATCGATAATTGACAATAAAAATAAGTTAGATCGGTAACTTCAACCTGACAGAAGGTTATATACCCATACGTAATATAAATTTATAGTTTAATCCTAATAACTTTCCTGGTTAATTTAAATTTATTAACTAACTAACAACACAAATTTCAAAAATATCCACTTATGCGTGCCACGTCATAAAATAAGATTTCAAAATTTTATTTCAAAAAAATTAGGTATAACACATGACCAACTTCGCCCATTTTCAGTTCCGAAAGATTTATGATAATATTCGTGTCGTATTTCGTGGCAATTCCTTCACACGTTCACCTGAGATGAGCATTTCTTTATAATTGTGGTTCTGCTGAACGGAACACAGAATAATTTAGTATTCGTGGATGAGTTCGAAGATAAAATTTTGCCATCCAAATCCGCATACGTTGAATCTGAATTACACAAGCAGACACCGAGTTAGACTGGCAGACATACAGTTAGTCCTGACCCCGAATATACAAACTTTTCCATAGCTGCCACGCCTCCTATAATGTGTTACAAAGCCAGATTTAGGATAAGATTAAGGATATATATGCGTATACAATAGGAATTAAACATATACGACTCTAATCATTTTTCTATGTGTTTATCTTTCGGAATCGATGCACGTAGATAGAATTATGAATATAATTATAAATATGAAACTTAATAAATGTAAATTAAGTTGTAAATTAAGTAAATTAAGTTTTTATTAAAAAAATGTCCATTCAAAGCCTTTCAAAATTTTGATTTAATGCTACACAAATAAAATTTAACATGAAATCAAAGTGATTTGAAGACTGCTCTCATTAAATTCGAGGCCTAAAATGTATTTATTGCCTAATGTATGTATGTATAAAATGGAATAGGCTCCTCAATGAATCGAATCGAAAGAAAAAGAAAAAGGCATTTTCAGCATTTACCATTCATTTAAAAGGATATCCACAGGATTCACAACAGATATTCCCGAAAGCCGGAATGAAAAAAATAGGCAGAAGTATTGTTATTTTGGCGCAGTATTGCCAGTAATGCTTCTTTGTTTTTTTCCATTAAAAATCCAAAACCAATTCTTTATGGTTTATTAAAAATAGTTATCGATTTACAATTTTTTGAAAAAAAATTGAGAGCGATCGAGCGGTGAGGGTGGTGATGAACCGAGGAAAAGGGAACCAACACAATAAATAATCCGCTTCCTCTCGAGCATGAAGAAAACCAGCCACAGTGACAAGCAACTAATAAGGCAAAAGTCACTAAAAGCAAATGTTTATTTAGTTTAAGACTTAAAGGCTATTAAGATGTTATCGCCATTGATAAATATGCAGTTCAAGATGAAGTTTACTGGGGGCGATTCTCTAAAATTTTTCTATTCAGCAACTATATTAAAAGCATCGTCAAAAAGAGTAAGAAACAATCAGAAGAACCTTAAATGATGTCACTAATTTTTAAAATGGAATATTTTTGTTTTTTATTTAAATAGGACTATAGGATAGGATAGAATTTATTAATAAAAAGGCAATAAGGCATAAATGTCAATGTGAAATAAATGGAGACTACTTCCAATAAGTTTTTACATTATTACATTCTACACCAAAAGGATGAAGAGTTAAAGGAGGCGTGGCAGGAATGAAAGAGTATATATATTCTGGATCACAATTATCACCTGAGCCGATTTATCCCTATACATCCGAAGAGAAACTACGATTACAGAAGAATGAAAACAAGCGAAATCGGATAAGAAGAACGGCCAGTTCCAATACGCGCAGCTCACTTTCAACATTTGCCGACGGAATTTAATGACCAAATTTTATCTTCGAGCTCACTCATGAATATTAAACTTTTTTGCGAAAAATCTCCTTGCCTTCCAAAACCAAATTTAATTAGTAAGAACGTTATCTTCGGCCTGGCCGAAGCTTATATATCCTATTCCCGAATCTCTTGATAACAACGTCCAAATAAAATGTCGGCGGTTTAAATAAATATATTTATATAATTATATTATATATTTAAATTTAAATTGATGCAGCCTGTGGTGATGAGAATATTCGTATCAAATTGCAAGCTTTATATGTTCTTTTGAACGCTCATTTTTCGTGAAACAGTTTTAATTGAGGCGTGGGCGTGGCAGGTTTCGGATTTCACCCACCTTCAGCGCCACCATGATGACAGGGAATATTTATACCAAATTTCATACCAATATCTCTATTTTTACGCTTGTACGCCTGTACGAATTTTATTTCTAGTAGGCGGACCACGCGCATTTTTTGCATTATATTTTCAAATTAGGTAGTATACTCGCATATACAATTTCACCTTTAAGTTCGTAATCGGAGCTGAGAAATTGATCTCTAAACACGAGTTAAATCACGTTAAATACCAAAAGTAGTGGATTTGCGAGGAAAGCATACGAAATCTTTTGGAAATCACTGATTCAGACAGGAATAGGAAAATCTTCAATATAATGATGAAAACCGCTCCAAATATAATAATAATGGATGTTTGGTCTGCAAATGGCAGGACACTATTGATCAGCAATTGCCATACTGAAAATATATCACAAGTTGGAGAAATATAGAAGTGGAAAAAGGAAATATTGAAGCGGAGAACTTTGTAAAATTCCACGTCCTGAGGCAGTTGCCATTTCTAACTAATATATGGGCGGAGTGGATCTTTCGGATTAATTTTCATCGCTTCACGATCCAAACAGGCAATCCGGAAAATTTCCGTTTCTAATTCTCTCATTTTCAAGAAACTAAGCATACGCAGCTACCATTAATTAACTGTCTCACTAAATTAGCGGAGCAACTGTTCGAACATGGAATGGAGAAATCAAAAGTCAAACGTATGGAGAAAACGGGGATTTAAAGAGTTGTCAGGAATTGGAGAACACTTTCCAACCGAGAAAGCCACGCGTCGCAGTTGCAGAAGATGTGCGGATCAAAAAATAGAGCGACGTACCAAGCAATTTTTCATTTTATGCAATATTCCTTTATGGAACCTGTGCTTCACTAAGTATCACATAAATTAATTTACTTCTTTATATTTTATGATAGGAATTCAAACAATAAATAACATTTTGGACTCAGAATTTGGTGTAATTATATTTTGTTTATCTTTTATTAAGGTACTGTTGGAACATCTACGTCCCAGGACCTTTCTCCTCTTCTAGATATCCTTTCCCAAAATGTCCAACAATATGGACTATTTAGACCATAATCAATTAATACCCATCAAAAAAGTTTTTATCTTTAAAAATCGATTCGGATCGAAAGGATTAAAACAAATTAATTAACAACTCTTCTAAATTAAATTTTGACATATCAGGTTTTGAACTTAACACATCTCGAATTTCATATACCCTGATTCTTGGTTAATTTAGGTAATTCATCTTGAATTGTCTCAATTATCTCAAAAGGCTTACACGTGGGCATGACACACTCATCTCCGTTTATAATGGTTCAACAGCGGGCATGACACACTCATTTCTTGTGGATTTATAATGTTCAACATTGCTTTCTCCACCATAAAATTTCAGCTTCTAAAATCCAATAGTATCTGCATTTTTGAAAATGGGGCTTTATGATTATATTTCACAAATAACTAAGCATGACACGGGGTCAACTCTGTTCATCTTAAATACCCTGTAATGACAGAATATCCATGATAAATTTCATAAGAAGACCTCGACGAACTGATAACACTGAATCTGCTTAGGAAATAATAGCTGCCGCGACTCCCTTTATGCTTAGCAAAGGGAGGAACAAACATAATATACCCACGGTTGTAGGTTAATAGAATAGCATTTTCCTATTTGTTATTACAGTTTGTTGCTGCTGCTAAGTTCATGTTTCGTATAATATTATGTTGAATGGCTAACCTTTCCCTTCAAGTCAAACGCATAAATGAAATAAATAAATGGAATGAACGAAAGAAGAAATAAACGAAAAGCTTGGAAAAAATGAATTCAAACTAATAGTGCGTTTACACCAACTCTAAATTCGAATCTGTAATCACGCTATTGAAAACCGTTTGCATCGCCTTGTTCTCTTTCTGTTTGTCTGTTTAATTGACTCCAAAAATCTTGCATTTGTGTAACAATAAACATGAGAATTTTGCATATGCAAAATTTAGAGGTAATGCACAGTTGCAGATATCGGAAATTTAGTGGGAGTTTTCAATTCTGGAACTTTCGTGGAGTTCTCCATATCCAGATATGCTGTCAGGGTCGAAATTAGAGTTGGGCATTCTAGTTCCCGATAGGGAGCGATCTTTATAGTTCATTTCGAACTTGTGAACTAGTTCGTTCTTTTAGTTCTTTTAGTTCGTTCTGCTTCTTCTTAATACAACATACGTTTTATTCGTTTTTCTCTAAAGAACAGTGTTCTGGTGTCTTCCCACTCGTATATAAAATAAAAGAAAGCAGCTCGTGCAAAGATATTAAATGCACGGATAAATTTTTGTTATAACTAATATAGTAAATAAAACATTAAATTTGGGTTCAAACTTTTATTAAATATTTTTTTCAAATACAGTAGTTTAAGCAATAAGTTCTAATTATTCTATGGGTATGCTAATATAAAAATATATATAATTATATATAATATATATGTTCTATTATATATTAAAGAGGTAGGGAGGAAATATGGAAATCAAACTTATTTCTGGATCTCCATAAAATCGCATGTAAACACAAAGTCTCAATTGAGTCGTATACTTCTTACCGTAGCGTGTTTTGCTTGCTCTGCCGCTCTTTTTATATATATTTCAACATATAGTTCTTCATATACTTCTAGTTCTTTACATAGTTCTTTTAGTTCTTTAAATAGTTCAGTTTAGTTCGTTCGTTCGTTCTAGTTCATTGGAAAATGTGTTTTGTTCTTTCTTACATTCAGGTGGTAAATTCAGTGGTGTCATCATACTCGTGCTAGCTCGCTCTTTACCTCAATACATAGTTCTTTACATAGTTCTTTTAGTTCTTTACATAGTTCAGTTTAGTTCGTTCGTTCGTTCTAGTTCATTGGAAAATGTGTTTTGTTCTTTCTTACATTCACGTGGTAAATTCAGTGGTGTCATCATACTCGTGCTAGCTCGCTCTTTACCTCAATACATAGTTCTTTACATAGTTCATTTAGTTCGTTCACATAGTTCGTTCTTTAGTTCGTTCTTTAGTTCGTTCACATAGTTCAATCCGATATAGTTCTTTAGTTCGTTCATTTCTGAGGTCGGTAACGGACGTGTTGCTGCGAACTAAAAGAACTAAAAAGAGGGAGGGAGACGAACTAGTTCTTATAGTTCGCAAGTGGGAATAGTTCGAATGAACTAGTTCGTTCGCGAACGACACAACTCTAGTCGAAATATGCTTCTGTGAATTTCTGTGAAAAATTTGCCTGCTTCTTGTTTTCCGTTTGACAATTTTTGGTTGTTCGAGGCATCATTTTAGGCGTAAATTTTGGAAAAGCTGTGCTATTCGCTTTTGCTTCGCCTTTGCCCGAAATTCGAACAAGTTCCGAATGCGTGATTCGAAAGTTTAAATGGGGTTATAGTACGTTTACACCGTCTCAAAATCACGCATTTCGACTTCAATTCCCAAATGCGAATTCGAATGAAAACAACAACAAATCCATGCAAACCTTCAAATCACATAGAATGCGAATCGTTCGCATCTCGGGCGAAAACGAAGCAAATGCGAACAATACACTGTTTTTTATTATGGCCTGATTATGCTGCTTTAAGGGCTACTTTAGAATTGTCAAAACGCTATCATATGGTATTCGTGTGTGTGTCGCTGCAAAACACGACACTTGACTTGAACCTCAACCAAAATGTCAATCCGAATTTGATACTCTCTCAAGTAGCGTCAACTGACAGTTCAATCGTGCTGCCACATCACATCTCTTCAAAATCCGATTGCGCAATGTAGCCATATCTTTAAGAAATTGTTCTTTAGCATAATAAACGTTCAAGGGATTGGTCGTAATTCAGACTTTTACCATGAAACTCAATCTGGCACCAATTTGAACATTTGGAAACTATTTTGCATAAAATTTATAGTAAACCAGAGTTCGGAAATCGAGCACCGAGTGCAGCACACTCCGCGATCAACTCCGCTTATTTCATTGTGTCCTCTCACTGGCACCATCTCCGCAAATGTGTTTCTCCAAAATTTCTCTTCACATTAGCGATGCCTGTGTTTGATCGGACGGAATTTCTCTGTGTTATGTGACGATAACCGATCACCAAACACAGGAACAGTGTGAAGCACTTCAACTCCCGCGAAGTGTGCTCTCACTTTTTTCACCAGCCGAATTAATTGCACACAAATTTCTCCGAAATGGTGATAAAAATTGTGAACGTCGTGTGCTTTTGGTCGGTGCAGCTGGTGCTGCTGGATTTCACACTGGGATTTTAATACTGGTAGGTAGCAGAAGCAAGACTAAGCGGAGTATCTGGGACTACGTTTTCAATAGACAGAAAAAAGAAGGATGACAAATTATGTTTGTATATAATTGCAGTACTGCTCTAATGGGTAGACGACTTTGCTATTATTCTTTTCTTGTAATTAAGCTATGATTTACAAAATTTATTAATAATTAAGGTTAATAAACACATATTCAAAAATGTCCATATATAAATGTAGAATATATTATAATACAGATAAAGAGGAAAAATAAAAAACAATTATAAAAGTAATATACAACGAAGTAATATTTTTATATTTTTTTTAAATAGTATGAGGCTAAAAACTGTCTTTAGAACTTTTTTGAGAGCTTTGTAACAGATACACCGATTCACCCTTATTCTTTCTGTCTACCGTTAAAACAATCCCCAAGTGTGAAATCCAGCAGCACCGGCTGCACCGACCAAAAGCACACGACGTTCACAATTTTTATCACCATTTCGGAGAAATTTGTGTGCAATTAATTTGGCAGGAGAAAAAAGTGAGAGCACACATCGCGGGAGTTTAAGTGCTTCACACTGTTTCTGTGTTTGGTGATCGATTATCCTCACAAAACACAGAGAGGCGTCGGCAGAGCAGCACATTTCTCAGAGGAAGTCGTCGTATGTGCTCACCGAAAACTGTGAACACATATGATGTGTTTTCGCACGGTGCTGAACGAAAAGAGACTGGTGCATTTAAGAGAGCACATTTCCGAACTCTGTAGTAAACAATAGAAATATTTGTTATTTGCTAACATGAATGAGGAAAAACTCATAAATCTAGTCCAGGTGAATCTGGTTCTATACAAAAAAACGCTCCATCGTCTGTTTCTCCTCCTTCGCAACCACTGTGCACATTTGTATAAATTCCAGAAAAATGCACCACTCTCTGATTCTATACTTGGACAGTATTGTTTAGTCCATAATTTTTTATTTAAATATTTAGTATTTTAATTAGTGTTAGGAACTATCAAATAAAAACCATCGAGTTATTCGATAGTTGTTCATTATTCATTCATTCGATAGATTTTGGTAATCCAAACATCATTCAACGAGGCGAATTTGTCTCCAAGAATTCGTAGTTAGCAGAAACAATCGAATAATTCATTCGATAAACAATAATTATTAATAATTCAAAAATCTTTCAGAGAGTAAAAGCCGATACCCATATAATTAAAGACGAGAAACGAGTCAGTTGATTATGTTGTCACCACATGAGCTGAACGCGCATTGGTCGTGTAAATGAATGGATGAATGAATGAGAAAATCAGTCGATGGTACCCAACACTAATTTTAATATTAATGTATTATTTTCGTAACCACAAATTAGCACAGACACGAGGTAACATAAAGTAAAAGAAGTATATCGAATCAGTAATCAACATGAAATGTCCCTTACTTGACAGCACGTGGCCTGTCAGAAAATGTCCAAATATATTTAATTTATGAAACGGAATCAAATTATTAGGTCTATTAACAAAATATGTTCAACTTATGGATGGAAGAAAAGAAGTATGCATATTATATAATACCAGCATAAATTTAGGGCCTTAATACGGAATACAAAACAATAGCAAGAGACCATTCGCTTCGGACACTTTATCTAAGGAAGCTGACTAAAGTTTGGCATACTACAAAAATTTGGAGCTTTTCGTCAAAGCCAGCGTCGCTGTTTCTCCAATCATTACTTTTTCCGTAATAAGGCCCTTAATGTGTAATGTTTTTAAAGCACCGATTTGACTATTAAATACTTCGAGATTGTAATACAATACTTTTATTGGTTTTATATTTTATTGGAAAATATAAAATAATACTTTTATTGGTTATAAAAACAGGTATGGTAACGGGGAAATAAAGTGCGTTAAATGAGTTAATGTGTACCAATATTGCACCAATATAGCCAAAATAATTTGATAATATCCAAACATAAATGTTTGATTCATGCTAGTGGCAACGCTCGAAAAAATGGTAAACAAACACGAAATAGTGTTCGGATATCTCATTTCCCCGTTTTTATAAATTTCTCTTGCTCAGGCAAGTTCGTGTAAAGGCAGCATAATCAGACCATTACACGTAACTTTTATTAGGCCTGAAATCATGCCTCGAACTGTCTAAAATTAATCGTGTTTCTTTTGTCGCGCGTATACGCTTATTTTTGCTGTTACATATAAAACGATATCCGTGTTTGCAAACATTACGCGCAAAACTGGCAGCATTGTAATAAATATTATAACAAATCCCCTCTGTCAAAAGAGGGAAATGGACAAGCCCCATATTACATTACAAACTTCCGCGTGATATTGTTTTTTTGTAATTGTGGCCCCAAAAACTTAAACACATCCATAGCAGCTGGCAGCTAGCGGCTCCTGGATTCGCCGTTAAAATCCAGTGATTAAATTAAACAATAACAGCTGGCAGCTAGCAGCAAGTGTCAGGAAAGACAACAAAATAAATTAAGTCGGAAGCAATTGCTTGTCGCAATTGTCATAAAAAAACAAAAAAGAGAAGGAAGGAAGAAGAATACGTTAGCTGTTACGAAAAATTAGAAAAATCTCGACGGTTGGCAGCTAGCGGCGTAGCAGTAGCGTGGCGTAAACTGGAAATAAAACTTTTTTCTCGATCCCCATAAGAGTCTATGTAATTTTGACAAACTGACCCGGTGCCGGCTGCCAGCTGCTATGGAAGTGCTTAAGCTTTAACGCTGGCTTTTTCCCTTGTGTTGCCTCAAAATAATGAAAACGAAGCATTTTCACTCCCAACCACGAACACCACTTTATTTGCACGAAAAATAAATATTTTTATGCCAATTGGCTAAACAAATGTTTGTGATGTAATACGGCTATTATCTAGTTCTTTTCCCGATAAATAACGCAATAAAATTAAAGTTGTGTTTTGGCCGCATTCTGTTATATGTATTATATGTCGTGAATTATATGTGGATAACTATCTCTGCTTATTTAAGCGGCTATACGCATATGTTCCCATACAAAAGTTTCCAGAAGCGTATGCACGCGACAAAAGAAACACGGCTATTGTCATACATAAAATTAGAACCAGACAATTAAACTATTCCCAAAAATTCACAGAAGCATATTCCGACCCTGGCAGTAGATCTGGACATGGAGAATTCCAGAATTGAATATTGCCACAACATTTTCCGATTGTCCAATTTCACAATTGTGCGTTGCCCTATATTTTGTGCATGCATAATTCTCATGTTTATTGTTACACAAATGCAAGGTTTTTGTACTCAGTAAAACAGCTGTTCACTTAGCAAACCGAAAGCGAAATGGCAGGCAGTGTAAATGGTTTTCAAATGCATGATTACTGATTGGCATTTTGGGTCTGTATAAATGTACTATTATCGTTGTTTTAACTCGCATTCGCATTCGCATTTCGGACTTGTAATCGAAATGCGTGATTTTGGGTCGGTGTAAACGTACTATATATAGAACATTAGATTATTTGTGGTACAGAAGAGTAGAATGGAGCAGGGAGGAATCAAAATCTCCAGAACAGGATTAATGACATCGAATGATGATGAAAATATGGATCTCGCGACAGCTGAAGTACAACGAAATACTTTTAATACCATTGAAAAGTTAGACAAGCAAGAATGGCAAATAAAACAATACTGGCAACAAGGCCATTATCACAGTTGCAAATACCAAAAACAAATGTATAATTAGTTCCTACCACAAGGATTATGAAAATTTGAGCCGATAGGACAAGTGTGGTCATGAGAAAATATTCGGCTAGGGGTAAAGGGGAAGAGCGATGAGGTAACCTTATAATAAAGAGGAAATGTATAAAATTTATCCGCGTAAAAATTGAGTAATATTTTTATTTGTTTATTTATTTATTACGAATTTAATTTATTCGTTTATTTTATTTATTTATTACGATTTAAATTGATAAAATATTGTTTTGTAGCCTGTCAATAGATGGAAAAATGTAAAAGGAATAAACAATTTCAGGATTTGGACACAAAGTTTAAAATTTGCCACTTAGCCAATCAAACAGAATCAGAAGAACTTCATTACAGGAAATACTGAACAAAAGATCTGAGCGGCCAAAAAAATTATTTGTCTATTTGCGTCGCTTTTCTTAATGAGGGGCTCAATTAAAGTACAATAAGTTAGATCAACTTAAGTAAAATAATACAAGTTTATTGGCTTTTGATTTTTTTCTAAAACTAAAAATTCATAGGGAAAATTCGAGCGCAAATTTTATTATAAAAGGCTTTTCATTTGGAGCGTATTGATATTTGCAGCTTGCAGCGGCCACGTAGTTTTGGTTCTTCCTGATATTTTTTCACGTTCAAATATCGGCACGTTCAAATGAAATTTAGTTATCAAAATGAGTATTCGTTAGAAAACTTTGTGCGCATTGGACCCATTTTTCGGCGCCGTTCAAAATCGACACTTGAATATTTGGTGGCCAAATTAAAGATGAGTGATTCGGTAAACAATCAGTCAACGACCGTCCGCAGAGGAACGTCATATCGGGGAGAACACCGCCGCGGCCGATGAAAGTGTGTGGGAGAATCCGGGGCAATCAATTTCTTTCCGTCCACAAAAAATAGGCATTCCGCAGAGGGTTCATCTCGGCGAATTTTCTCTGGGGACTTGGGCCTACATCTGCAGAAGACTCCACAGACCCAGGAGCCCAAAATTAATGACCATAGATTGTGTCACTTACTCGCTAATTGGGCTAATTGCCCCAAAAACCATCTTTAGCGACGAAGCTAATTTTTTAGACGAATGGCTCCATGAACAAGTATAATTGCGTGATATGGGCCAACTTCAACCAACTTAAGATTTACGAGGTGCTATTTCCTCCGCAAAAAATTCACCGTTTGGTGGCGTTTTTGGGCCGGCGGCGTCATTGGTCCGCACTTTTTTGAAAAGAACAGGTGGGTGAGGCTATCAACGGCATGTACTACAAAGCGATGATATCAGACTTATTTTGTCCCATATTGAACGAAATGGTCGTAGGCGACATGTGGTTTTAGCACGACAACTTTAGGTGTCACATAGAAAATGCTGCGATCGAGGTTCTCAATTATCGTTTTGAGGTTGTGGTTATCTCTCGCTTAGGCTAAGTAGATTGGACGTCAAGATTATGCGATTTGAGCCCGCTGGACTTTTTTCTGAATATCCTGAAGGCCTACCGCAATGATCCACAGTTGTCCGATGCCATCAGGCCATCGCTGAAATGCTAAGCCAAAATGCATTTGAAATAAAAAGAAGTTTCATTAACACCTCAGACACAACTTATTTCATTCCAAAAATTTTCTAATAAAATTGAGTGAGTTTCAGTATTAGTTGATTACTCAATTTTTATTAAATTATAAAATTAAATTACTATTTATTATTTTAATATTGGAAAATAAGTATACTGTTTTGCAGAAAATTTAAATATTATAAGATGTAAAGGAGCTACAACCAGTGTCTCAAGACCTCAATTGTATAGGTAATATCTCATAAATTGCGCAATTTATTACAAAATCTACAGTTCAGTGATTTCTCAGGATGCACCGCATAATATCTATAAAATGTAGTGGTGTGTGGGTTCAGTTATTTCAATTTTTTTATTTTTTCATACTGATATATTTTCTTAGAAAATGAAACCAACTTAGTGATGTCAACTTCGTTTTTCCTGTCCCTAATTATTCCCGTAACGTTTAAAGGTTTATAGGTATATGAATGGGGAAAAATTTTCGAATGCAAATGAAAACAAGCAAGAACGCTATCTTCGATCTAATTGAAACTTATATACCCTACACTCGTAATATAAATTCATTGTTTGTCCTGATAACTAGATAACTACTGTGGATGGTATTTTCTTGGATAATATATATCTACTGACTGTAAATAACTAAAGGGATTGTTATGAAATGTTTCGCGAATATGGAGTGTGGGGTATTGAAAATTGGTAGTGTACATTTTTTCAGTTTCTCTTGAAATTTAGAAGCTGAATTTGCATGGCCGAGATGGCAGTGATGGATTTTATAAATCCACCATAAATTGGCGTAGCGCGAGTATTATACTATTTCACGTGTGGATATCTTTAAGGATTGCGTTGAAGATACAAATACTGAAGCCCGCACATGGAATAGTATAATACTCCCGCCACGCGAATTTCTTCCAAATTTCAAAAGAAATTGCTCAATACGGTCGGAAAACCACTCCTATTTTTTGCAAAACAATTATGCATTTTCAGTTGAGTTTAAAGATAAAATGTAGTCCAATTTTGTCTACAAACGTTAAAGGGTTTATTAATATTAGTTAATGGAAGTGGGCGCGATTATACCAAACAATACCATACAGTTATAACAATACAATACCAAACACCTTATAACACTTGAGAATATTAGTTATTTGTGCAAAATATATATTTATGCAAATTTCGTGATATGTCATTTAGTTCTCCTGCAATTGTGATTTCCTCAGATAGACAGACAGGCAAACAGACGGACGGGTGATTAGAGCAAATTCTTTGGAGATGTTTCTGAGCAAGAATATTTATACTTTTATATCTGGTTTAATGAACTACAAAAGGAGGAAAATCCTAAATATAGGGGTGTAGGTTATACAAAAAAATATTCTAATTCGCAAGAGGTTTAAGGGGCTGCGGTGCGTCTCTTATAGCTTCTCCAACCTTAATGTTACCCTTACCTTCTCGCGGCGAACCCTGTCTATTAATAACTAACAAGGCTCTGGCAACCGACTTGTGACGGGATACTCACTCAGGCTGTGGCGCCTTTGTTCACCACTACGGTGCTCAGTTTAGTGGGCCTGGAGGTGACATAAAAAGCCCCATTGGACATGACGGTGGCATGCCCCCCAACATAGAGTGGGTTCCGAGCCCATGTGTGGTTCGCATTCGAAGAGTATACCAGACTGTGTTTTAACGGACAACTCACTGATACCTTGGCGCCTCAGTGAGTAACGGTGCCCTTACTATGTTACTGGGTGCTATGACATGGCAGACATATTTCTGCCCCAAGATCGTGGGAACAAAATAGATCATTTAAAACTATAAGGGTCCGGTCCTCTTAAAAATCCGAAAACTGGAGGTGAAGCAATCTCCAAAAGAACAAGCGGAGGTGTCAAAACTACCGCTCATTTAAATAAGAGGGTGCCTCTAAACCCGAAGCCTGCTGGTGCAGTAGGACTGATTTGCTTTCAGTCCTACTGCACCAGCAGGCTTCGGGTTTAGAGGCACCCTCTTATTTAAATGAGCGGTAGTTTTGACACCTCCGCTAGTTCTTTTGGAGATTGCTTCACCTCCAGGTCTCGGGTTTTTAAGAGGACCGGACCCTTATAGTTTTAAATGATCTATTTTGATCCCACGATCTTGGGGCAGAAATATGTCTGCCATGTCATAGAACCCAGTAACATAGTAAGGGATACCGTGTCGACCTGCCGAGTTGTTGAACTACCATGCTCAATCAGGGAAGCAGCCTTAAAGGCAATAAATTCGGACAGGTTGTAGCAAAGGTTACGGCAGCACTGGCAAATAAAATTGCTGGGGCCCTAGGGGGATAAACTCCAAAGTGGCAAGCCGAAGTATATCCGACCGTCCCGGCAGCGGCATCAGGATCTACGCTCTGCTCAGAGACTGATTGCTCTGCTTAGTGAGACAGATCCCTCTTCCTTAACGGACCAACGGAGGGAGTCTCTCAATTGGGCAAAGGTTGTCACACCCGGCCCATTAAAAGTGGTCCAGAGGCGACCAAAAGAAACCGGTCCCCGGACGAAACCAGTCACCTACCGGTGTCAGGGCCCAAAAGAGTCAGGGTACCTAGTACCAAAGACACCATGGGTCCACTGGCACAATCCTACAGTGAGGTTGCGAAAACCTTACTGATTTTGGCGGCTAGCGACAGGGGAGACGGGGAAGGAAGTATCTCGAAGGATAACGAGGTGGGTCGAAAGCGCTTTAGCGTCGATCTTCTGCAGGCCTTAAAAGAGGCCATTTGTCGCGATGCCGGTTGCCGGTTCCCATCAGCTGAAAAGAAGCCATCCCATCAGCTTGGTGTTTACTAGAACTGAAAAGGA
Organism: Physocephala rufipes; assembly: GCA_963966595.1. NCBI lineage: Eukaryota > Metazoa > Arthropoda > Insecta > Diptera > Conopidae > Physocephala > Physocephala rufipes. The sequence goes on from OZ016501.1 coordinate 39,455,435, forward strand.
CCGGGGACTCTTGTAGGAAGGTCTTCAACAGGCCTAAATCCATTGGAGAATCCCAAGACTGGTACAATTACAAAGAACAACTTCGACACTACAAAAAATTAATTACAAGTGCGCAAAGGACCTCATAGCGGATCTTCTGCAGCAATGTAGAGCAAGCAGCGGAGGCCAACAGAATAAGGAAGGTCCTCGCCAGCAACCCTACAGTATGGGAAGCCTTAGGGACAAAGAAGGAAGGTGGACAACATCGAGCTTAAAATCGTTGAGCTTGCTGTTGAATACACACTTTCCGGACTGTGAAGAGACAGAACAGGAGCTAGAACCGGAAACGGCTGATTCCTCTCTTCATGTTATCATGTCGGTGATCTATAGAAACAAGATAATCTGGGCGGTTGGTAGTTTAAACCCCTACATGTCAGCCGGACCCGATGGGATCACCCCAACCAAAATCCAAAAAATTAAGGACCTCATCCTGCCCTGGTTGAAGATTATCTACATCTCCTCCTTAAAACTTTCTCATATTCCTTTAGCATGGCGAGATAATAAATTTATTTTTATCCCAAAAGCGGGTAAAATATCGCATACTGAGCCGAATGTCTATAGGCCAATCAGTCATACCTCGTTCCTGTTTAAAATTCTGGAACGCCCTCTGGACGATTACATAAGAGGCAAATTTGTTTACTCTACATACATGAAAAACCAACATGCCTATACCTAAGGGCATAGGTACATATCTAAGGTCGACTGAAACCGCCCTTCATGGGCTATTAGGCAACATGGAGAAATCTATATCACAAAAGGAATACACTCTTGTATCCTTTTTAGACATATAATTGGCTTTCAATAAGATAAACCCTTCTACTATTATGAATCCCCTGGTAAAACTGCACGTATATTTGTCTGTCATAAGGGGGATCATAACTCAATTGTTATGTAAGAGAAGAATCACATCCAAGTGGGGGACTTCTAACCTAACATGAATGGTAAATAGAGGCACCCCACATGGAGGGGTTCTCTCACCGCTGTTATGGAATCCGGCAGTAAATGACATACTGAACGTAATGTAATTTATAGGCTGTAGGGTGATTGCGTTTGCAGACTATGTGGCGATCACCGTGTCTGGAAAACTTCCATCAACCTTATGCGACATAATGCAACGCGCTCTTAATAAGCTTAGAAGATGGACTACCACATCAGGCCTATCAGTGAATCCCAGCAAAACGGAAGCAATTTTGTTTACCAGGAGATACAAACCCCCTGAAATGAAATTATTGACGCTAGATGGAGTCCAATTGGCCTATAACGAGAAGGTCAAATTTCTAGGACTCATACTGGGTAGGAAACATGACAACAAGCTTAGCATCACAGATACTCACACTCTATACTCTATACTCATACTCATACTCTATACTCATGAAAACACGCAATAGGTAAGAACTGCGGCTTCTCCCCCAAGGAAGGCTTTATTGTTTAAGCTTATTAATTATTTAAGCCTATTTTTAACACTTTTATTGTTGTTATAGAGTTCGAGTTCTGTAAGTGAAATCAATAAAGTACAGATGGTTGACGTCATTAGAGCAGATGAAGAGTGAAAATGATGTTTTGAGGAACAGAGAGAAAATATACAAGAGTATTGGGAATTTAAAAGTGGGAGTGCCATTTGCACCAAAAGGCTACACAAATTATCATTGATAGCCAGATACTGTCAAGAACTTTTGCGTTATCTTTCTTTTTGATTTTTAGTGAAGTTGTAACTACCGCGAAGTTATGCGACAATGTATTGAGCAACTGCATTATGGCCCTGACATGATGTGCCTGATTTAGAATAAAACATGTATTTCAGACAACTTCTGAAACTCAGATATTTCGTGAAAAAATTTCCTTTCCTTTCTATGAAATTAATAAAGTCTGTTCCAAATAAATGAAAAGACGGAGGGGACTGGGGAGCAAGTCAACACGAAAATTCTGACAAATTTTAATACTTGCCGGAATTGCGTACCATATTCCGACTACAATTTCTGGTTTCAAAACAGAGGGTTTAAAAAGTAATATAAGAAACGCTCTTGTGCTAAGTGGTAACAGATAACTATCTCTGTTTTTAGAAAATTTCACTTTTCAAATTAGCTTTAATATTATATTTACGCAGCTTTTCAAAGCTTTTCACATTACAGGTATATTTATTTGGTACGAAACAAATTAGAACGGGATTCATACGGAAAAATCGGAATGGAAAATTTAAAATCAACTTTAAAAAATATTCTCTAATTATGGTTGGAGGTAACATTTTAACAAATGTTTAGTATTCCATTATTCAAATTATTTTCTTTTGACCAAAAATATAATTGAATAATTTTTCGAAGGAGCGCGAACGAACCCGAAGGACCATTGAGCATATTTTTGAATAGGAGGTATTATATTGGTGTGATATAGAGCAATATAACATTTTATCTTAATAAAATAATAAAGGACTTTAGAGGGCTGCGAATAAATTTCATCATTATAAAAAATTATGAAATTATTCAGTGAAATTTTGACTGATTTATTTCTACTGGTGTGAACTTAGCATAGGGCGAATTCAGCATAGGACGAACTCACAAAAGCCCTTATTTTTATGGAAAAATTCCGCTGCATGCTTTTGCGGATTAAATTTTCATATCAAAAACTATAAATTACTTATTAAAAACATATGTAAAATAAAACAAAGACTTTAATTAGAAGAAAATGATACTAAGAGCAGCTCCGTACACTTTTCCTGTCTCAGATAATTGCTGCCCGGCCGTAGAGAGGGGAAGCATTATGGTTCATTAAAGGGTTCCAAAAACTTTAAATCACAAAAAGTTTTAACGAGACACATTTCAAGAAAGAGGCAACAGTCCCCTGAATTAAATAAAGTACAATTTATAAAAATCGACACGTTGGGAATTTTTTATGAACGTTTGAACGTATATTCAATACTGATTCTAATGGCTTCAAAAGATGGAACCATACAAAAACCTCAAATCGCAAAAAGTTTTAACGGGATATGTTTTAAGAGAAAGATAACAGTCCCGTGAATTAATTAAAGTACAATTTGTAAAAATCGACACGTTGGGAACTTTTTTATGATCGTTTGAATATGCGCAATACTGATTCTAAAGGCTTCAAAAGATGGAACCATACAAAAACCTCAACTCGCAAAAAGTTTTAACGGGATATGTTTTAGGAGAAAGATAACAGTCCCATGAATTAACTATAGTACAACTTGTAAAGATCGACACGTTGGGAATTTTTTATGAACGTTTGAATATGCGCAATACTGATTCTAAAGGCTTCAAAAGAAGGAACCATACAAAAACCTCAAATCGCAGAATGTTTCAACTGGATATATTTTCCGAAAGAGTTATCGTAATAAGAGTTCGAATATTTACAATTGCGATGCTATTAATGCTTTATTATTGGTTTTAAAATTTAAAGTATTGGTAGTTCTTTTGCCACGAATCATGTACTAATGGTCCATTTGTTAAATTATAATAATTTTCACTGCATAATTTCAGGCAGTAATAAAAATGTTGCGGCGAAGGCTGAATAATTAATTGGCTAGTTCTCCTTCACAACACTGGATAAAGTAGCCAAAAGGTATGCTTTGGTTGAACTTATTCATTTGTTGAGATTCTAATAACGCAAACAGACAAAATTCTATCGGCAAAAGCATAGTAAATCTCAAAACCCGAAGTTGCAGAACAAAAGTAATAATGTCGATGGAATACGAGAAAAAAATTCATAGTACGGTAAGCTCTAGATAAATAAAACAAATTAAGGTAAGTAAAATATTGAGTTGTTTATCGCAACGAAAATAATAACAATAACAGTGTTACTTTCGAGTTTCATGTTTATTTGCTATTATTAATGAGAACACTAAAATAATGAAACTTTTTAGAAAACTTAAAGTCCTCATGAATTTATATTTAATATAATATTTTATAAATATAATTTATATAGAACATTATAAGAATAAGTAAAACAAGTTAACACAGTATTATGTAGTTTGACGAAATAATATTTTAATTCAAGTTTTAATATATATATATATATATATATATATATATATATATATATATATATATATATATATATATATATATATATATATATATATATATATATATATATATATATATATATATATATATATATATATATATATATATATATATATATATATATATATATATATATATATATATATATATATATATATATATATATATATATATATATATATATATATATATATATATATATATATATATATATATATATATATATATATATATATATATATATATATATATATATATATATATATATATATATATATATATATATATATATATATATATATATATATATATATATATATATATATATATATATATATATATATATATATATATATATATATATATATATATATATATATATATATATATATATATATATATATATATATATATATATATATATATATATATATATATATATATATATATATATATATATATATATATATATATATATATATATATATATATATATATATATATATATATATATATATATATATATATATATATATATATATATATATATATATATATATATATATATATATATATATATATATATATATATATATATATATATATATATATATATATATATATATATATATATATATATATATATATATATATATATATATATATATATATATATATATATATATATATATATATATATATATATATATATATATATATATATATATATATATATATATATATATATATATATATATATATATATATATATATATATATATATATATATATATATATATATATATATATATATATATATATATATATATATATATATATATATATATATATATATATATATATATATATATATATATATATATATATATATATATATATATATATATATATATATATATATATATATATATATATATATATATATATATATATATATATATATATATATATATATATATATATATATATATATATATATATATATATATATATATATATATATATATATATATATATATATATATATATATATATATATATATATATATATATATATATATATATATATATATATATATATATATATATATATATATATATATATATATATATATATATATATATATATATATATATATATATATATATATATATATATATATATATATATATATATATATATATATATATATATATATATATATATATATATATATATATATATATATATATATATATATATATATATATATATATATATATATATATATATATATATATATATATATATATATATATATATATATATATATATATATATATATATATATATATATATATATATATATATATATATATATATATATATATATATATATATTAAAACTTGAATTAAAATATTATTTCGTCAAACTACATAATACTGTGTAACAACCACAATTGTTACAATGAGCTTAGCAGAGTAGTCTGCTAAAAACTCAACTATAGATCGTAGTAACTACCGACAGTAAATAGCATAGCGTATGACATCGCACACTCAGGTGCGAAAGTACGACGGTTCGAACCTCGAACTAAGCAAACATTTTTTCATAATTAAAATTAAGTTGACGAACATAACGACAAACCGGCAGACTAAAGACGGCCACACCGAAAAGTGATGTCACGATTTATCACAAACGTGTTTGTAGTGACATCACAAAACTAAAATAGGAAACTGAAAGTATTTAGCTTTTACCAACCACCACAGCTTATAATTCACAAGGTGTTTACGAAGATATATGCACATAAGCACACCGTTGACTCAATACAATCGAGCTCCGCAAGGGTAAATTATTACCTTAGAATTTTAGCATCAAGCTTTAACTTTGGTTGTTGACTGGCTACCACGTCACTTGTCGACTGGCCGTCAAGTAAACAACTCCTGTCTAAGCCTGAATTTGCTTCAGTTCTGATTTGCGCCACGTCATTTGTCGACAGGTTGCTGCTAAAGGAGTTCCACCTTAATACATTTCACCTTTTGATTTTTTTTCTGGTGGTCACGTAACCTGTCTACTGGCCGCCAGCAAAAAGGCTTTGCCTTAATTTTGATTTTTTTTTTTGGTGGTCACGTTACCTGTCTACTGGCCGCCAACAAAAAGCTTTGCTTGACTCTTGCTTTTTTTTTCTGGTGGTCACGTAACCTGTCTACTGGCCACCAGCAAAAGGGCTTTACCTTAATTCCGATTTTTTTTGGTGGTCACGTTACCTGTCTACTGGCCGCCAACAAAAAGCTTTGCTTGACTCTGGTTTTTTTTCTGGTGGTCACGTAACCTGTCTACTGGTCTCCAGTTTTTTTTTGCCGTCCTGGTTGCCATACTGGCCTCCAGTGAATCAACTCTTGTGGCAGTCTCATAACCTGAGACTTGCATAAACCCACTCGTGTATTTTAGGGAACCCTTCACCCCAGTTTGTAAGCAGCCTTCTGCTGTCAGGCATTAGACCTGCCTCTTTGTATTTTAGGCATTTCCCTGATCAACAGATTGTACGCAGCCTTCAGCTCTCTGGCATTTGGCCAGTCTTGGAATTTGTAAAGAGCTTTTCTGCTGTCAGGCAATTGGCCTGCTATTCATTTGTGAGCAACCTTCAGTTGCAAGGCACTTTGCCTTTATGATAATTTGTAATATTTATTAAGTATCAACTGCATCATCGACCGAGCTGAGCTACCTTTGGTAGCCAGTGAATAGACTGTTGTAACTCGACAGTCGTGCGAACCGTTCTAGGTTTAATTCTATTTTAAGCAAGAAATCAGGAGGTTTGCGAGGCCCTTCTGATATGGACCCTGGGGCCACTGAACTTACCCCAGCTGGAAAAGAAAACTCGTTACAAATGGCGCCCGAGCAGGGACCGCCTTCATCACAGGGCGGCTCCCACATAGAAGACACGAACAAGGAAGAAACCTTACCACAACACCTAAGCTTTATCTACAAACTAAAGAAAGAAGAGTTAGAAACGCAAATGGAATTGCTTGGTCTACCAACAGACGGCACCATGCGAGAAATGCGACAGTGTTTGAGTAATTTCCTAAAACTAAAACGGGAAGAAAAGAAAAGTCCAATACGTACATCGAGCCCGACACCAACCATGAGCATTATGGTACCGCAAACTACCACTTCATTTGCATACCCTACAACAGCAGCGTGCATACCGGCCATGACAACTACAGAAACGAATACAGCAGCAAATACACCGGCAATACCCGACCTAATGAACACCGTACGTAAGTGGAATGTTCATTTCAACGGCACCCGCTCCATTTTAGATTTCATTGAAAATATGGAAGAATTGGCCGATTGCTACCGTATACCGCACGACCAGCTCATACTACCACTCAATGAATTACTAAGAGAACGCGCCAAAGATTGGTGGCGCTATAAACGAGGAGAAGTTACGTCGTGGGAACAGTTCAAAGAAGCCGCATATAAATTCTTTCTTCCACCACGCCATCTTCAACGTCTAGAAGAAGATATTATACGACGACGACAAGGTGGTAGAGAGCGTGCTAAGGATTATATAATGAGCATGATGACCATGATACGTCAGCATCCGCGTTTGAAATATGAAAACCAAATTGATAGAATATATGAAGGTTTGCGTCCCGAATAGCGCCTTTACATCCGGCGTGGCGGTTTTAACAACCTCGACACATTAATGGCACAAACCGACGAATACGAACACATCCGTGGCGAGGAAGTCAAAACGCAATCGCGTCCACATGTCTCGAACTGGGTAGCCATGACACCCTACTCACGAGAAACGCATTGTTGGAAATGCAAACAGCCAGGACACACCAGAACTAATTGCAAAGGGACAAGAATTTTGTTCTGCTCGTTTTGCGGAGAAACTGGAATTATGACTCGCGATTGCCAGTGTCGCAACACACCGGCTGATGATTCAACCCACCGGCGGAGTAACACCAGCGGTTACGACTAGTACCGCGTCCAGTTAATCTGCAACAACCGACCACTGAGGGCCACCATTGATACGGGGGCCTCGCTGACGTTCATAAGCGACAACTTCAAGAATCTCGTACGGCAGGATACTCCGGTGGTCAAGGAGAGTAAAACACTTGCGTTGACCAACAACCAATTGATCACTACTACACAGAGCTACATCGTAACCATACAGATTGGCGCCTTGAAAGTACGGCATCCCGTGTACTTCCTACCAGGCCTACAGGAAGACATTATAATCGGCATGGACCTATTACCGAAGCTCAACTGCCAATTCATCATTGCCGGACAAGCCCTTACTCCACAGGTTGGCCAATCGAATTTGCCGCATCTCGAGACTCACCAAGCAAGACGTGGAAGATGCATATACAAGATGTCAAGAATTACACTGGCTCAAATACCTCAATGCCCGACACCACTCAACAGGTTTGTATCAAACGCAAAGATGAAGCGAGACCGACAGAAATCAAGAAAAGGAAAGACTACCACCACAAGTTCGCGAAAGCGCAGCACTACCAAAGACATACCGACCCCCTCCCCAACAAACACGGGTCGGCACTGCACGCCGCACTAAGGCGAAAGTTATAAGTATGGTACTTGGGGAAACGTTGCTCGCAATCCGCCGCGAGCTGAAGCCCGTCATCACCCCAGCACCCGTAAGACGGATCGCATCGCCTTTATTGAGACGTAACAATGCTGTGCTGAAAGCAAAAGCCCAGCAGCGCCGTAGGCCAGAAGAAGCATTGAAAACGAGTAGACATACCGGCCAGAAAATCGCCAGATACCAAACCTGCACCAACACCGTCTGAACCGCCTCCAACTCCATCAGCAGAATACGCCGCAAAGAATTCGTCGAAATACAGTTGGTACCGCAGCACATCAAGCGACGGCGAGAAATTACAACGTGCGAAACATCACGCGTCATTCCCATTAATGACAACCGATCGCCAGTACCACCGTAAACTAAATTATGTTATAATTAAATTATAACTTTGATTTAAATTATTTACAAAAAAAAAATTGAATTACCTACTTGAATTAAGCTACTTGCTTCAAAAAAACCCCAACTTTAACTACTTTAAGCTACTGTTAAGTAATTTTATATTCCTGAATTAACTTAAAGCTACTTATTAATTTTATATTATTAATTTTATTTATATTACCTAATTAATTTTATATTATTTTTTTTTATTGAATTATCCTGAGCTACTCAAGCTCCCACTACCGAACATGAAATTTAAATTACTTGAGCACAGCTTGCTCTTTTCCGCTTTCCTTACCAGAAGCAGAGGTAGACTGTAACAACCACAATTGTTACAATGAGCTTAGCAGAGTAGTCTGCTAAAAACTCAACTATAGATCATAGTAACTACCGACAGTAAATAGCATAGCGTATGACATCGCACACTCAGGTGCGAAAGTACGACGGTTCGAACCTCGAACTAAACAAACATTTTTTCATAATTAAAATTAAGTTGACGAACATAACGACAAACCGGCAGACAAAAGACGGCCACACCGAAAAGTGATGTCACGATTTATCACAAACGTGTTTGTAGTAATCACAAAACTAAAATAGGAAACTGAAAGTATTTAGCTTTTACCAACCACCACAGCTTATAATTCACATGGTGTTTAAACAAGTCAAGTAAACAACTCCTGTCTAAGCCTGAATTTGCTTCAGTTCTGATTTGCGCCACGTCATTTGTCGACTGGTTGCTGCTAAAGGAGTTCCACCTTAATACATTTCACCTTTTGATTTTTTTTTCTGGTGGTCACGTAACCTGTCTACTGGCCGCCAGCAAAAAGGCTTTGCCTTAATTTTGATTTTTTTTTTGTGGTCACGTTACCTGTCTACTGGCCGCCAACAAAAAGCTTTGCTTGACTCTTGTTTCTTTCTGGTGGTCACGTAACCTGTCTACTGGCCACCAGCAAAAGGGCTTTGCCTTAATTCCGATTTTTTTTTGGTGGTCACGTTACCTGTCTACTGGCCGCCAACAAAAAGCTTTGCTTGACTCTTGTTTTTTTTCTGGTGGTCACGCAACCTGTCTACTGGTCTCCAGCTTTTTTTGCCGTCCTGGTTGCCATACTGGCCTCCAGTGAATCAACTCTAGTGGCAATCTCATAACCTGAGACTTGCATAAACCCACTCGTGTATTTTAGGGAACCCTTCACCCCAGTTTGTAAGCAGCCTTCTGCTGTCATGCATTAGACCTGCCTCTTTGTATTTTAGGCATTTCCCTGATCAACAGATTGTACGCAGCCTTCAGCTCTCTGGCATTTGGCCAGTCTTGGAATTTGTAAAGAGCTTTTCTGCTGTCAGGCAATTGGCCTGCTATTCATTTGGGAGCAACCTTCAGTTGCAAGGCACTTTGCCTTTATGATAATTTGTAATATTTATTAAGTATCAACTGCATCATCGACCGAGCTGAGCTACCTTTGGTAGCCAGTGAATAGACTGTTGTAACTCGACAGTCGTGCGAACCGTTCTAGGTTTAATTCTATTTTAAGCAAGAAATAAGGAGGTTTGCGAGGCCCTTCTGATATGGACCCTGGGGCCACTGAACTTACCCCAGCTGGAAAAGAAAACTCGTTACAACTGTGTTAACTTGTTTTACTTATTCTTATAAAGTTCTATATAAATTATATTTATAAAATATTATATTAAATATAAATTCATGAGGACTTTAAGTTTTCTAAAAAGTTTCATTATTTTAGTGTTCTCATTAATAATAGCAAATAAACATGAAACTCGAAAGTAACACTGTTATTGTTATTATTTTCGTTGCGATAAACAACTCAATATTTTACTTACCTTAATTTGTTTTATTTATCTAGAGCTTACCGTACTATGAATTTTTTTCTCGTATTCCATCGACATTATTACTTTTGTTCTGCAACTTCGGGTTTTGAGATTTACTATGCTTTTGCCGATAGAATTTTGTCTGTTTGCGTTATTAGAATCTCAACAAATGAATAAGTTCAACCAAAGCATACCTTTTGGCTACTTTATCCAGTATTGTGAAAGAGAACACGCCATTTAATTATTCAGCCTTCGCCGCAACATTTTTATTACTGCCTGAAATCATGCAGTGAAAATTATTATAATTTAACAAATGGACCATTAGTACATGATTCGTACAAGAACTACCAATATTTTAAATTTTAATACCAATAATAAAGCATTAATAGCATCGCAATTGTAAATATTCGAACTCTTATTACGGTAACTCTTTCGGAAAATATATCCAGTTGAAACATTCTGCGATTTGAGGTTTTTGTATGTTTCCATCTTTTGAAGCCTTTAGAATCAGTATTGCGCATATTCAAACGTTCACAAAAAAATCCCAACGTGTCTATTTTTACAAATTGTACTTTAATTAATTCACGGGACTGTTATCTTTCTCTTAAAACATATCCCGTTAAAACTTTTTGCGATTTGAGGTTTTTGTATGGTTCCATCTTTTGAAGCCTTTAGAATCAGTATTGCGTATATTCAAACGTTCATAAAAAAATTCCCAACGTGTCGATTTTTACAAATTGTACTTTGTTTAATTCAGGGGACTGTTGCCTCTTTCTTGAAATGTGTCTTGTTAAAACTTTTTGTGATTTAAAAGTGATTTAAAGTTTTTGTGAACCCTTTAATGAACCATAATGCTTCCCCTCTCTACGGCCGGACAGCAATTATCTGAGACAGTAAAAGTGTACGGAGCTGCTCTTAGTATCATTTTCTTCTAATTAAAGTCTTTTTCTTTTATTTTACATATGTTTTTAATAAGTAATTTATAGTTTTTGATATGAAAATTTAATCCCCAAAAGCATGCAGCGGAATTTTTCCATAAAAATAAGGGCTTTTGTGAGTTCGCCCTATGCTGAATTCGCCCTATGCTAACTTCACAGCAGTTTTATTTCTTTATTTCTAAAAAGGGAACGTTGTAGGTCAAAGTTAAGTTAAGTTAATTTTATTGAGTCTTAAAGAAATTTACATTAGATTATTAAAAAAGAAAAAAAATTTCATTAAACATAGTCAGGAAAAACTTAAAACTATAATGTATTATTCTAATGACAATTTTTTTTTTGGATAAAAACATCATGTTCTTCTATTCAAAGCTTATTTTTAAAGTAAATAATAGTAAAAACGTGCTTGCTCCCGGCACTATCATTGTCGAAGTGGTGGTACTAAGAACTAGGGACTTAAAACTAAATTAAAGATTACTTAAATTGGGAGTGTGCTTAAAAACTAAAATGCTTGAAAACTAAAATTAAAATACACTGTCTTAATTTATATAAATGAATGGCTAAATAGGAAATGAATTAGCCCCTATGGGTGGATGGTGTAACCTTTTTATAAAAATCCAATAGTGAATAGAAAGGAGAAATGGGAGGGATGTCCTCTTTTAGAATTCCGAATGGCGAAAGATAAGTAACATTAGACCACTCGAAGTTACATTGGTCTGCAGCCATGCCTGCGATCAAAGGATTATAGTGGTCAGCTGCTTCAACCCGAAATCTTTTTAAACTATTGATACAATAAAAGGAGAGTGGAATCAAATTAGAATTTTGATAAATGATTTAATTAGAAAACCTTTTGCAGGAAGATTCAAAATGTTTTCCAACACAATTTCTTAGCACTTTTCTTTCTAAAATCTCCATATCGGCCACTATAGTTGGAGACACAGTAAACCAAGCCGGATAGCCATACACTAGCACTGGCCTCAGACAGACTTTATAAATCAAAAACTTTGTTTTAACAGGCAAGTTGTGGTTACAGAGTAGCCTTCCAAAGCAGTTTCTATTCCCGTTAACTTTCTTTAATATTATCTTGTTGTGGTCATTGAATTTAAGTAATTTGTTAAACTCAATTCCAAGATATTTGAACTTGTCTACAAATGGAATTTCATTTAGAAATAGCTTCAAGCTTTTACTTTCTGGAACCACAAACCGCCGACATTTCCCGAAGCATTTCTGATGCAAATTGCTTTAGATTTTGAGCAATTAATCACCATACCCCATTTCCTATAAAACTCATCTACAATGTTTAGGTGTCTCGAAACATGAAATAATGCCCTCTTGGGAGATTCATCATGGGCATACAGTAGCGAATCGTCAGCGTATAAATTTGATTTTGAATTAGAAGACAGATGGGGAAAATCGTACATTAAAATATTAAATAAATGTGGAGCAAGAATTGAACCCTGCGGAACCCCACATAAAACATCTCCGAAATCTGAGTCGAAGTCATCAACCCTAACAAAGAATTTTCTGTCTTCAAAAAAGCTTTTGAAAAGTTGTACCATAAAGGGATTAAAACCCAGTTGTAATAATTTGTATACGGTGGCATCGTGTGAAGCACGGTCAAAAGCTTTTTCGATATTCAACGAAATTGCAACAGTGCATCTCCGCTCGCATAAATTGCAAATTATGTCATTATGAAATTTAGTCAGAGCATGCACTGTTGAATGGCCCTTTTTGAATCCAAATTGGTGGTTTGGGATATATTGACTATCAATTTCGACATCAAGTTTATCGCGAACAACTTTCTCAAAAAGTTTTCCTAAATTGGACAAAAGAGATATAGGTCGAACGTTATTAAAATCTGATAGGCCTTGTTTTTTGCGACTGGACAAATTTTCGCAATTTTCCGGTGCGGTGGGAAAATAGCTATTGTTAATGCAGTTGTTAAATATTATTGTGAGGAAATCTATAATTTTAGCTGGGAATTTTTTGATTAAAAAATTAGAAATGTTGTCGGAGCCTGAAGATTTTTTGGTATTTAGGAATTTTATATGTTTCAGCAAAGATTCGGAAGATGTCAATTTGGAGTTGTGATGAGGGTTTAACAAAGTAAAAGTATTAATGATGCATGCACGATTTGGTAAAGTATTTAATGATGCATGAATAAAACTGTTCACATTAGGACTAACATTAATGTTTGTAGGGCTCTTAAAAGTTTCCGCGAAACTATTTTTAAGAAGATTCGCTTTATCATTTGGGTTAGTAACTGGGACGCCATTTATAACAAATTCCGGAAGTGAACATTTCCTCTTTTTTCCTAGAATATTATATACTTGACGCAATGCTTTAGGTCCTGGAACTATGCGTTTAAGACGTTCGTGAAAGGCATTGCTCTGTTCAATTTGAACTTGCCTTGTGATAATTATATGCAGCAGTTGTACTTGCTTCGCTAACAGTTTATAATCATCAGCATTAAGATTTAAGGCTCTCCTATAAATATCTCAACCTTTTTTGCCAATCCCATTTAATTTTTAACAAATGTTTAATATTATCAGAAAGAAAAACTTTTTTGAAATTTAGAATTTGTCGAGAATGCCTGATTGAAACGAGGTTGAGTGTTGATGTAAGGTGCATAATATAATCATCAATTTCGAAATTAGAAAGGTTCCGATTTATAGGAGGAAAATGACGCAAAACATCATGTTCCAAATCGTGTTGAAAATTTATCCAGTTTGTATTTTTAAAGGAAGGGAATTTTTTGGGAGGCCGCAAAATAAAGTCAGCCTCATTTAGTTCAATTTTAATGTGAATGGGGAAATGGTCTGAAAAAGAAGGTTCCAATGATACTTTGAAATTTTGGTCTATAAGATTTACAATATTAGAGCTGATTAGGAAATGGTCCAAAAAAGAGGGTGTTTGGTCGCAAATTCTGACGAAATCAAGAGAATTGTCTTGCAACTAATGATACAATGCGTTGCCATCGCTATTATTGGAAGTATCTCTCCAATTAAGCTTTTTCGCATTAAAATATCCGCCTATAAAAACCCCATCGTAAGGTCTGGAAAAATTTGGAATCGTTGTAAGGCCATTTTGAATAATTGAAGGGAGAGTATTACTGGGAAAATATATACAGCCAAATAGAAATTTTTTGTATGTACCTTCTATTAACATATCAACTTCTATAAAGATATTTGGAATGTGAAGTGCATCTATGTACACTTGAGAATACCGATAGGACTTTTTGATAGCCAAAGCCACACGTATTGAAGAAACGTCATTTAATAGATAATAATTTGCGAAACTATTCACATTACAAGTTCTTAAACGAGTTTCTTGAATAAAAGCTATATCTACATTGCAGCGTTCCAAAAGAATTTCTAACTGGATTTTCCTACTCTGATCAGTCAAGGATGGGACGTTAAAAGTAATTAAGCCTAGGGATTTACGGACCATATGCGTCTTGAACATCTTTCAATAAGCTCAGACATTCCGACTTAGCTTGAGCAATAGAAATATTTTTATAACTATTAAGAAACTTTTTAATTTTCCCTTCTAATGTTACTGTTTCTGGCTCACATAAAATTTTAGCGACCTGTATAAATTGCTCAATCAGCGAAGGTTTCGAATTGGAGCTTGGAGTCTTATTTGGCATAGTATTTTTAAAAAGATTAGCGAATGTTTTATCTGGAGAAATGAAACTCGAATTAAAAATTGCTTTCGAGACGTTGTTTGAGGCTAAAGAATTTCGTCTGTTTACAACATCAACTTCGGACTTACGAAGAAGAATGAATTTTTTGTAGAAAGGACAGCTTCTGCAATTTGCCGGATGACCGCTTTGACTACAGTTCACACAGAAAGGGACTGTATTCGAATTAGGCGCGACTTCGCAATTTTCTGGCTCATGCTTTTTATCGCACTTGACGCAGGAGAAAGGCCTGTTACAATATTTCGAGAAATGACCCCAATGCTGACAGCGCCAACATTGAATTTCCCTGGAGCTTGATTTCGGAAATTCTCATGTGACTACTTGGTTTAACAGGTATTTTATATTGGTTATTTGAGAAGCATTTTTCCCTGGAAGCAAAGTAACTAAAAATAAGCCAGTATCTATTTTAGATTTTTTTGAGAAAAGTGTTTGAAATTTTGAAACAGAGTCAATCACATCTGGTGCAATGTTGGAAATTTCAGCTTTAATGTCCGAAAGTTCCGTTTTGTAATAGAGCCCTTTCAAAACTAAGCTCCTCTTTTTTAATTGCTTCGGAGTAAACGAATAGGATTCCACTCCCTTCTTCCGTAGTAACTCCATCATCTCAGAATGTGCCGTAACGTCCCTTAAGTATAATTTACTTTTGCGGCGACTTTTGTTAACTATTTTAAAGTCAACATTTTTTGATTTCAATTGGTCGATTAAACATTTAATATCTAAATTAAATAGGAATATAGGAGGACAAAACCCTTCCCTTTTTTTCGGGTTAGCACTCATATTTTTGTTATTATCTCTACTATTGGTATTATTATTAAGACTATTAACTACATCAACGCTACTTATTATATTTGTAATATTGTTACTTGACGAAACAGCTTTAGTATTCAGTCTTGAATCATTTTCCAGCTGGAGATCTATCTCACCCAGAATGGCAAATCGATTGCCGACAAGAGTGGCTCTTTTTGATGTTTCAGGTTTTCCTGGTTCAGTTTTCACAGCACCCGTATTGCTCCTTTTAGCTTTTTTAATTTGAGGAGCTACGACTCCTTCTAAAATACATTCAGAACAATCCATTCGAGCCGGCATGGTACGAATGTTACTGAGATTTTCCAGTGAGCTGGAATTACCAACATTAAGCCCGAAGACAGCTGATTTAAGAGCCTCGCCTAAAACAGACTTGTCGGGAGGAACCTTCTTTATGTCAGGTTGATTGGGATTTTCCATTTCTTAGAGGTTTCGCAGTAGTCAAGATTTTTTATTTTCAACAGGAACTTAGTTATATTTTGATAATTCCCAGAGGGAAGAGAAAAAATTTTTTTTTCTTTTAGAAAAGATTTAAAATTTTATTTTTAATAAAATTTAGAAACACAAAAAACACGACCTACTACTATCTCAATAATTCAAATTTTTTCGTTGTAGGTCAAAATTAATGTTCCATCGCTGAGCATAGTTTTAGGCGTTCGTTTTAAAAAGAACGAGCGCTACCCAGATAAATGAAAATAACGCTAAAAAAATGACCCACATTAATTAAAAGGAACTAATGTAGCACAAGAATTCGAACAAGGTTTTCCGTGACCAGCAGGAAATAGCCATGGAACACATTGTGAGAAATCAAATTTGAATTAGCTGCATTTTTGTAAAAAAGGGGTCATGCAGTTTTAGCGTGTAGCTCAGCGATAACAAGATCGAACAATGGTTTTGACCAGCGGTCGATAATGTATATAATGAGGCAAAATATAATAAAGTAAGAGCAGTGCAATAAATCAGTGAAAATGTATCACGAGTTTTAAAAAGTTAAGTTGAGTGAAATCTGTCCGCCTAGTGAATAAAATAGTAAGAGTGAAAAAGAAGTAACAATAAAACTTGTTTTATTAAACAAAAAAAAAGGAAATAAGAACTAGAAAGGAACCACAACATTAGGACTATCCCAAAAAGAATACATAACATTATTGGCCCAGCCGCTTCCTGCGAACCAAGGATTTTAAGAATATATAACATTATTGGCGCAGCCGGTAGGATGCGAACCAAGGATCACTCAAATAATACACAACATGAAGCAACTTGTGAACATGATATGAGTCTATATAAAAATATTTTAATTATAAATTAAAATTAAAAATAAATTAATAATTCATATGTGATAAAGGTCTATATTTTAATTACCTAGAAGAGCAGAGAATAAAAAAATTATATAGGGGAAAAATTTAGATTTTACTGCACGGATTTCAATAATTATCTCGTAATCGAGATAGTCGTTAGCTCAAAATATACAACGCAATGTATAGACTAATACAGAAAAAAATTATAAACAACACCGACGAATTTTTTAATTTTATGAATTTTTGGTGATAGCTTTTTAATAATTTCGCACGAACATAAAAAAACGTATTGTTACAAAAGAAATTTAAGTATGATGTTATAAAAGAAAATTTATTTAGACTGCTTGCCATTATAATTTTTTATAGAAATTGTGCACACGAATTTAAATTTTCTGAAAATTTGCTACGACGAAATGAAAAGATTGTTAGCTAATAATGAACCAGTATGAAAACAAAGGCAGGGGTTAAAGTTGGCATATATTGTTAGAGAGTAGGTTTTTAATAACCTATGAATTTCTAATAAAAATTGAAATACTGCCGCAAATTAATAGTAATTTTTAGTATTTCATTAAAAAGCATTATTTTATAGCAGCTAAGATGGTAACCTTTTGAACCTTCACCGGTTGTATCATCAATTAGGAAGCATGCTGATATAGTAATCTAATTTGCCATCACTCTATCGTAATTTCTCTCATCCTTTGTTCCTCTAAATTATTGTTTTTGGTGGCAGTCTAAGCCTGCATCTAATATGAAGCCCTTTGGAAAGTGCGTTTTAAAACACTTCAGATGAAGACATTTCAGTTTAATAGGATATAATTATAATTATAGTAATAAGTGCTTAAAATATTTCCCTAAGTTTTTCTATTATTTTCTAGTAATACTTACTATTTTGTTGTTGTTGTGTGGGTGGTTTTTTTGAGAGATTTGCTTACTGTATTTAATTGAACTCAATTCATGTTCATTTCCTGCGAGTATCAATTTCTTTTATATTTTGATAGGAACTAAATAATTTCTTTGTTTTATTTTGTTTCATTAACGAAAAATAAAACAATGTTACAGGGAGAAATAAAGAGATAGGACACCCGTTGCTGTAAATCAGAAATTCGTTATAATGGTCATTTTTATAGTGCGTTGAATTCACGGACACAATGTGTTAGATCTCGTCCGATGTTTGTCTTATTTGATGTGCGTTTGCTAGCAAGTATAACGCCATATTTGTTATCGAGCGTGTTGAGAACATTTTGCCCACCTTCTATTTGTATATAATTTTCAACAAACATATACAATGGAGGTCTATTTTAAGAAAATCAATGAGGAACTACGAGGAAGAACGATCCCACAAATCAATGTGAAGTATATAATTCTCAAAATTTTAAAGAAAATTATGGATCTTCACCCGGATTCCAACATTCGCTTAGCTAAAGCTAAATATCCATCGCTGAAATGTTAAAAATAAATTGACAGAATAATATTGGAGATGCCTCTAAAATTCGATTCTGAGTCTTCTGTTGCTTAGCTAAAAAATTCGTTAGTTCTACACGCCCCGCGACGAGTTTTAGCGATGTGCCAGACTTTTGTTTACAACACTTTAATTTGAAACAGTGACTGGCTATTATTTGTTTTATTAGAATTATGTAAAAAAGGAAATAAAAGAGAAATATGTACAAATAAAATCTAATGAATTCCCGAACTTCCGTTCGTCGTCGCTCCCTCATTCTCTCGAACTCTGGAAGAATGAATAAATCGCCATTAAAGAGACGCAATCTGCGATGTTCCACGGATGTTTTCGATACGCCAGAGAGCAGTTTTGTCGAATTATTTAGGCTTCCCAAGGCTGTGGCAACGACGTTGTCCAGAAATTAACTCCTTTTATGAATCCAGGAAAAATCAGAAGCTAATATTTTTATTATTATTATCATTATTTTATATTGTTCTTTGAAAAAAATAAACAAAATTAATATTACATGAATTTTTTAACTATTGCTCGCCTAGGCTTTTCACGCCCGTGTCATTCATAAATTCAAAAGATCACGAAAAATGTTTATATTAATAGTTATATTAATTTCACCACTAAAATGTAAAAACTTTTTCTCCAAAAAAATAAAAAAAGTTAAAATTACCGAATTTAAGAGAAAATAAATGTCATACATATTTTAGTTAAGTTTGCGTTCAGTATCTAGGATTTTAGCTTTAGCGAAAAAAAATTAAGATCTCAAACATTAGTAATCACATTTGTAGCTAAATTCTGCTAAAATCGTTTTAGAGTTTTGGCGATGGAAATTGAGCATTGGGAAGTCTTAGAACCTAGCTGCTATATAATTGGTTTTAATATTTGATATTTACATCACCATATTTATTACAGTGAAATTCGCGTATCATTTTATACCGGAGATGTAATTGGTAATTCGAGTCTCCGCAAAATAGCGTGACGCGCGATGCTCGAAACTCTTTCTATGTTTATATGTTTTCCATTTCTTTATATGTTTTCCATACGAATTTAACGTCATAGAAGCGCGTGAAGCGGAGCTAATATTCTAAATCTAAATCGTGCTAAATCTATCCTATCTCGCTGCTTTCCCTGTCTTACTCTCTTGTTTTTGCTTACTCTCTGAAAAAATGTGTCTGAAAAATCTGAAAAAATTATCTGAAGGATTCCAAATTTTCCGCAGGATTTTCTGGAAGTACTGATGTACTGAAGTATGTACTGCCCATTCTGGAGGATCAAAAAATTATGCAGCACAATTGTTGTTCAAATTACTGTTTATATTTTTTGGAGCCGCTCCAAATTAAGGCACTAGCTATGCTTGAGGGATTTTCAGTTGTATACATTACGATATCAGTACTAACAAGAATTGGGTTATATCAAAACGCGAAGAAGTACACCAATACTTATTTTGTGACTATTTTTTGACGAAAACACCAGCAAAAAATTATTGAACCGAGGTTTTCGACACCCCTCGGACTCTAGGACACTGAACTTCAACTAGAAACAAAAACTCATTGCAACTTTGAGAATTATATATTTCACATAGATTTCGGGAACCTTTATCTCCGTGGCGGTCCACTTATTTGCATTAAGGAAAACACAACACAATTGCTTGGTGAAAATTTTGTATATAAAAATAGAAAGTGAGAGAAATGTTTTCAACATATTCCAAAATACTCTGACATTATATTTGCCAGCCAACTCATAGCAAGCAAGAACAACAGCTGACGAATTCACACAGATTGTGTACACGAAACCAATATTTTTTGCGGAAATTTATAACTTTGCGGATGTGCTAAATAAATTAGAACTAAGAAAAGAATTGAAGAGTCCATAAAAATGTCCATTCTAACGAATATTCATTTGCAACAACGAGTGTCCCGAAAAGTGTCCAAAAAGGTACAAGCTTCTTAGGAAATTGGTAAAAGTTTCACTGGAAATTTGTAGCCACGCGAACGGCACTTCCTCGTGCGTTTTCGTACTGGTGTCAATTCTAAGGGGGTTCCCAGTGAGAAGTGATAGAAAGTTTGCATGAATTCATTGGACGTAAATGGTATTATTTCTTATTTTTTAATCATTTGATAAATAAAATATTATGATTCAGTAAACAAAAACCCTAAATTAGTATAGTTAGCATTTATTTCATTATAATAAACGAGAAGCCGAACTACAAATCACATCTCCGATATAAAGTGATACGCGGGTAATCGTATTTCACTGTAATAAATTTGGTGACGTAAATAACAAATACCAAGCATCAATTATACAGATACACAATTTTCTGTAAGATTTTGAGAATTATATATTTCACATTGATTTGGGGAGTCGTCCATCTCCGCAGCTACCCATTGATTTTCTTAAAATAAAGCGTACCACTATAGTTTATGTTTGGTGAAAATTATATAGAAATAGAAGCCGGCAAAATGTTTTCAACATGCTCGATAACAAATATGGCGTTATACTCGCTAGCAAACGCACATCAAATAAGAACAACATCGGGCGGGTTATCTCACATTGTGCCCGTGAATTCAATAGACTATAAATGGACATTATAACGATTTAAAGTGACGAGTGTCCTATATTCTTATCTCTGGTACTAGTTCCCCAAATGTAGAACAACAGAATACTGAGCGCAACTAATGCCAGCGAACAACAATTCCGCTCTCAAAGTACAAAGTGCATAACATCCACTTTTATTTTTATGACTCAATTTTAAATAACTTCTGTTTCCATTTCTCCTGTCACTTCTGTCACAACCGCGACACTTTGCCGATCGCTTTGCCGATCTCACTGAATGTACGCAAGTGTAAATGTTGTGGAGGATGATCGAGTACAACACGTCAGTAACAATCGCGTGGACCGTTTTAGTCAAATTGCAGACACTTGCTCCAAATCAGCTGATGAACGTCCCGAATTCATTACAACTACATTCTTGACTGAATAATCAGTTACGTAACGGTCACTGTTACGTGGATGAATATTGCTAGTCTCTTGACAGCATGCATGACGTGTTGTCAGGATACGCTTAAATGCATCGCGAAATTCCTTATTAAATATAGAATAAATTATAGGATTAAAGACGGAATTCGAATAGCCGAGCCACGATAAGATCTTGAATGTTTGACCACCGATACATGTCTTACAAAATGCTGCAACGATGTTCACACAAAAAAAGGGTACCCAGCAGATAAGAAAAACACCCATAATAATTCCCACCGTAATGGCGGCTTTATGATCGGACACATGATATGGAGAATTGTGATGTAAATGGCGAACTTTGAATTTCTTTGGTGTACTCTTGGGTCGCCGGATACTGCGATAACGTTGTTTCTCAGCAATTTCGCCGGGGCGGTTGACAGCTTTTATCGATTTAACATGTTTTTGGGCATAACAATAAAGTCTGAAAAAGTAATAAGGATGGAAAAATTATGAGAAGGATAAAATTACAAAAGGCAATTGCAA
The DNA here is from genome assembly GCA_963966595.1 of Physocephala rufipes. Taxonomy (NCBI): domain Eukaryota; kingdom Metazoa; phylum Arthropoda; class Insecta; order Diptera; family Conopidae; genus Physocephala; species Physocephala rufipes. The sequence continues at coordinate 39,478,009 of OZ016501.1, forward strand.
AGTTGTGAGTATAATAGAAAAAGTTTAAGTATAAGTCCGCATATAAATAAAAAATGTAAAATATTTAAATCTTTAAAAATATCGTTAATTTACGATACTCTTCCCGCCTGTCTACGTTTCTGGGGAAAGGAGGGTTTCCAGTGAATATTTCACTTTCCCATACTTCTGAGAAAAGAAAAAAAAGGGATAGAAGTCTTGTGTCATAATGAGTTGCAAGTGGTTATAAGTACAGTCAAGACAATGTGTTTGTGGCTCGATTTCTCGGAAGGACTATTTTCTTATAAAGACCAAACCGGTAACAATGTTGCTATTTCTGCTGCTATTCGAATGGCTGTTGCCGACACTGTTGCTAAAATATGGGCATGCTGCTTTTGAAAAGATATGAGAACTAAGTGCTTACGGTCTTTGTGGAAACTGTACAGATTGAATGCTCAAAAGTGGAAGAAGTTGGTGTGAGGAGACAAAATGAACAATAGAAATTATTAAATATTGACAACCCGACGACATAATGCCACGATTTACATTGTTCTCGCTATTAAAATCTCTGTTTTACGAGCGGACGCCGCAAATGCTGAACTTCTTGCCTAAACATTACACACATACACATGAAAGGAACCGCGGTTCATGACCCTGAGGCTTTGATTTCTTTTGCCTTCGCCCTTTGCGTTAATGCCGTGGACCATCCCACTGCTTCGTGCTAACTACATTCAATACCCGCACTGAGAACTTTGGTGTTTTAATATAAGCAAAAACATTTTAATGCGTGTAAGTGTTAAGGAAAAATTTGAAAGAGTTTTTTATGGGTCATCATTATCATTGCATCATAACACAAGTCACACATAACCCACCTGCAATAAATTCCGATCATAACCACGCATGGAAAATAGAAACTAATACAACTCGATACGACAGCATATGTTGGTGTTAAGTCAAGGGCGCATGTCGGATACCTTCTGCCATTATCCTCAACAATTAAGGGTTGCTCTGGTCGGTGTAATCCCAATGAAATTGGCACAAATGAAACGAGTGCTGCTAAAAGCCAAATAGCGGCAATTGTAGCGACAGCAACGCGCCGCGTGACCCAGCGGCCGTATCTACAGCGGAAAGAATGGTAGCTATAATATCCCAAAAATTGGACGGGAATTGGAAAATGTGTAACATTTGTATAACATATATAAAATGTATAACATATATAATAATAATATCATATATCATTAGTCTTGGTAGGTGCCAAAGGTGAGTGGTACCAACTAGAAGTGAACAAGTGTCCAAAAACCATGATCCATTTCAACCAGTTAAGAACCAATATCTCTCTCTATAAGTATATAACCACTTGTTTTTTATTTAACTAAAGGTATCGTTTAGTTAGTTTAGTAGTAGTAGTATAAGTACTACTACTACTTTGTACTAGTAACTAGTACAATGAAACGTATCTTCTTTGGAAGTATCAAATTTGTTGGAAAGGGAAAATATTAAAAAGTGAGTAGAGAGAAAAAATTGTGAGAAAAAATAGCCTTTAAGGTTTCACCCTCTTCTTTTTAATAAAAAGATTTTTTTATATTTCTTACAATGTATTAAAATTATAAAAGGAATATTAGAAAATGAGCAAATATAATAAAAAAGTTGAGTTCAAGCCAATTATGATTAGTGAAATCCAATGTATCTCAAGAGAAAATATGTTTTTCAATAAAAACTTTTTTACTCGTATACATAAATAGAAAACATTAATGTTACAAGAAAGTTTTAATAAAAGTTTTATACAATTCGGTTTGATTGAGAAATTCCGAACTTGGTTGAAAATTGGTAAAATTCAGGAAAGTAAGAAAATTGAAAAAGTTAAAAATGCTCTTGTTGGTAAAAAAACAAAGAAAGGAATTTGAGATTTAAGCTATGGAGAAAGAAAGAAAGGCAGAGGAAGAGAGGCGAGGGATAGGATACAAATTAATTCTTTCAATACCTATAAGTAAAAATTAATAAATATTTAGTAATTCAGTTTTTATCTCTTTTATTATAAAAAAACATAAAAAATAAAAAAAGAATGCAAAACAGCAAGCGTTCGTTTTTATTATACATAAAAAATTTGTCCTAGGGAATTTTTCAACTGCATTGTAGAAGAAATATGGAAATAAATTTATATTCTCAAAAAAAAAACAGAACAGAAAAAGGACGTGGGGGATGATTGAAATACGCGAGATCATAATGTTTCTCTCCGAGTTGTTTTCTTTCCACGAGATTGTAATGCTTCATCCTTCTACGGAAAAAGCGAAACATTCGAGGCGAAGTATCGTATTCCCAAAATGAAATACTAACTATTTTTGTATTTTCTTCTCTTTGATTTTTCTTCAAAAAAAGCAAATATTACAAGTTTAAAAAACAATTATACCCGATTAAAATGGATAAGAATAACAAAAGAACACAATCAAAAAGGAAAACCACAAAAATTGTTACAAAGTGATTTTGGTTAATATTTTTTAATAATTCGATAACTTTATAAAATGCAAATATTTTTAATTTACACAACACACACACAGTAGAATGAACCGAATGCGAAGTTTGGAATCAAGTGAGAGAGCTTTTATCAAATATTTTCATCATCGTTTCAAAAAGGTATTAGGAAATAAGACAAAAAACAATGAAATTGTCGGAAAATCAATAAAGGATGTATACAGAAATGCGTGCAGGACGAAATAATAACGTCATACAGAGTCGTGAAAATTGGTTAACAACAACAATACAACGGTATGAGCTCTATTTCGCAGGTAGTGTTGTGTTGTTGAGGGTTTTCATGTAGTCTCAACCTGTCTTTGTAGTTGTGATTTTTGTTTTTGTGTGCCCATTTAACGAATCGTTAGTAGAGGTTAACAGTTGAAGAGAACTCTCAATTTGAACGATATTCGAGTACCGTTCTATTTTATTCGTTAATTCTTCTATTTTAACTAAAACCGGGCTAAAAGTGCAAAATAGGAAGATACCACCCCCCTTCGAGAGATTGGCCAATTAGCACATTTATCGTAACGGTGGAGCACATTAGTTCCTTTACGCGAAATTTTACACTTTCAGGATTTAAGACTAACGACGACGAATTTAAGGTAGATCAAACTTGAGGATATAAATAAATATCTGATGCTTAAATATTTCATATCGGAACTTTTTATGGTTATTTTATTTTAGGTACTTTTTATCATGGTTTTTTAAATCATTGTATGACCTTTTGAGATAACTTATGGGCGCAATTTTGCAGAATCCTCTCACACTCTTTTTTGCATATATTAAAAAAATATTTCGATGAATGACCAGGTTTTATGTTATCGCAATTAATTGATCGAACTTTAATTTACGCGGATTTCAGGATACACTTTACATTAAGAAAAAACAAAACGAATTAAATTCCCGCTACCGCCAGCAACTACAAATGGAATAAAGCGTAGAGTGGTGCGAATGGTAAACACAAACAGGCTTTTTTCGACATACTTACCGGCTGATAACTCTTGTAATCCTACCTGAGTGGGTCCTTTATGTGTATGTAACGGTCCATTGATATGGCGCATAAGTTTAAAATAGACGCCGTCGAGCACATTACATCGAAGGCGACCCAAGTATCACAAAACTTTGCCCCAAAAATCCAATACCCTAAAAAAGATAGGAGATAGGATGAGCCAGGTTTCAAAAGAGAGACAGGGAGAGGTATAGAGAAAAAGAGAAACGGGAAAAAGGAGTCATTCAGCATATGTTTTCTTGTATTATAAAAACAAAATATGATTTCAAAAATGTTATATTGTTTTGTTTAAAAAGGGTTATCCAATAAGATAGGGTCGATGTTGAAATGTAATAGAACAAGCTATGTGTGAGGTACTAAAGAAAAATTTTTATTTGAAATCTCCAGTAATGCCATTATGTATGGAATATGACGTTGTTCAAATGTCCGCTGCGGTTACGAACCGTGGAACGGACCTGAGAGCTCCAATTTTCAATGACGCTGCCGCATAGACCGGCTTGAATTTAAGGGATGGCCGGGGCTATGTTGCGGCTATGTTGCGGCTTCAGAAAACTCCACAAGGAAAAGTCTAGCAGAGTCAAATCGCAGGATCTTGGTGACCAATTCATGCCACTTCCGCGAGAGATAACCATACGCTCAAATCGTTCATTTGTATGCGGCTCGTAGCGCCGCCCTGCTGGAACCACATGTCGTCTACGTCCATATCGCTCAATTTGGGCTAAATGAAAATTGGTTATGATCGATCTGTAGCGCTCGCCTCGGGTGCCAGTCCCGTTGCAGTGTGATCCCATTACCACGGGTGATGCGCGATGTATAGGGTCTTCGGACCCCGCTAAAATAAAGCCCACGCAGATAGCGGATAGTGGGTAGGCTTCTCACATTGTGAGAGCTGCGTGGTGGCTGTGGTTGCCACCCAAAGAAACGCGGGTAGAGATCTTGAGTCTCCGCGATAGTTGCGCGAGGAGGCGGCCTCCGTCAACTCAATGCCGGTGAGGTCCCCACCGGCACAGGCCTTAGATAGTGCCGAAATAGCTACCTGCGAGGAATGTCCTGCCACACACAGGCTTCCACAGGTACATAACAAAGCTACGGTTGGCTACCATAAGCGAAATGGGTGCGGTTGCCGCCATATAATCATAAAAAGTACGTTCACAGAGTTCGTACTTGCAACCCCGTGCGGGATGGCCCGCCGTGGACTTAAACCAATCATGGTAGGCGTCCACGTTAAGCAACAGGCAGAAATCTGTAGCGCTCGACGTTGATGGTGATACCCTCACCAATGTCGTTTTGAAAAAAGCACGGACCAATGCCGCCGCCGACCCGAAATCCGAACCAAACACTAACTTCTTATGTATGCATTGCCACCTGGTGAACCTTATGTATATTGGTGTCGTCCCATATATGGTAATTTTGCTTGTTCACATAACAATTCATTCAGAAATGAGCCTTGTTGCTAAACATTACTGTTACTGTTACTGATTTTTCGGACTAAACTAGGTCGAAACGATCATTTGTTGTGATAATAACGTTTTATCATTTGGACGGTTCAATAGAGTAACACGCTAGTGTGATTTGGCATTACTGGCTGAATCGAAAGTATCAGATTTGCCAGACGCCAACTAAACAGTGTTACTGCTACAGACTGTCCACATCGACCCGCTCTTACTAGAAATCCTTTCAGATTTCAAAATGTGCAGGAGACCGAGATTTTATAGATCACTTATGTAAGGTTTTAATTTAATACATATAAATTTCTTTATCAGCATTTTGTCGTTAATCTAGAAGTGATTTATTCAGGCACTTCCAGTCGATATTTGTGCTATTTTGCGCTAACGTTTGCGCTAATTCCAATTTATGGGCAGAAACCCATATTGGCAGGAACCCCAAAATTCTCTCGGAAGTCATTTGGAAAAATGCTGAAAATATTTACATTAGTCACTAATGGAAAATTTGCAGCATTTTTAATTGAATATTAAGGAAATAGTTAAATCGCGTGCTTTTGTAGTATTTTTCGTAAGTGCCTATATGAGTGCGTGTAAGCATTTACTATCGTAATTTTCCGTTCGGCAACTGATACAAAACCGTTCATGCTGGGGGACATAAAACCCGTTTTGTTATGTTTCTCTCGTTAAAGTTATCGAAGTCTTCGACTCCGTAAAATCCGATGAGGAAAATACTTTATATGATTTATTAATTTTTCTTCCCCTACTCATTTCTCGTTATTCTTCTTTATGACTGTGATTATGACAGATTTCCCTATTTTACTTAGGTTACTTTAAATATGCTCTCATGGCGAAAATTATGCGTGCTTGTGGGTATGTGAACTTCTCGTACCATATCATTAATAATATGATATAACTTTTAGGTGGCTATATTATTTGAATATTACTTGTCATGAACGGCGCTAAAGCGTAGCTAAGCATTATATTCTTACGTCATCGAATGGAAACGTATAAGTAAATTAATAAAAATGTTTAAATATATTCATTTTTAAATATATTCAGATTTATTCAAACGCACTTGGATTTTTATTGTTTCGAGATTAGTGGCCTTCTCGATAGGACTTCTGCCTGCCGGGCAGATGGGATAACGTAGCTCCCGTCGACTAAAACTGGATAAGGGTGCGGTCCCTCGAATTAAAGAACAAAAATAGAGACTGGTATTGTTGCTAAACTTACGAAGGGGTCAGATCGGCTATTTTGAGAGTGAGCAAGCGGGTTCCCGGTAGTTGTTACGCAGCGACCGCAATACATTGAAGGTGATTTAACCATCAACGTAGATAACATTAGAAAATGAATTTGATAATATTTTTACTGAAGTTAGGGGGTGGCCGGGGATTCCTCACCCAGTAACAAATCAATGTGGACATCTTCAGTGACACATAAATAGACGCGGATATCACAGCTCGTGAGGGTTTACCCATTAAAAGAGGCATTGCGACAGAGGGCACACCCCTACGAAACTGTCGCAGCAAAACGCAAAGGCGGGCGATTGAAGAACTATCTGCGATTGTGGACTATACAATGAAAAGTACTCTACAATCCGAGCGGGAACAATTACAATGGCCACCCTATCAAACGAGTTCGGAAGAAGAATACCCTTACTGGTATAGGCAGCTTATAATTCGCGTCTACTGAATTAATCAGCTACCTATAAATCCCTACAAATCAGGGGCGCATGTAATGTAAAAATGGAGGCACGGCGGCTAAACGAATGGTTCCGTCAGATGCGGGTTTCATAAATGGAGCCATTTACTTGAACGCATCCAAAAAACATGGAAACATTAAGGTAATGAATGATCGAAGATTTTCGGCGTATGAAAATGCATCGAAAGTTTTCGACGGATTTTTAGAACGCTCTCCGTATGTGTTAGCCTTTGGTGACGAGAAAGGCCATCTTGGATCATCCTACGGGTCGCTGGACGAATCTCCCGATATAATTGTAAAACACTTAGGGATGCTAAACTTTGGCCTGAAAGTACATAGCTGACAAGTTTTTGGCACAAAGGACATGCCTGAAGGCGAACCTCTGATAATGACAATTTTAGCTCTGTAGGTCAAGACCAGGAGTCGAACATCCAAGGCGCAAAAAGATTATGGGGGCTGCCGGTTGTCCCAAAGCTGTATACGTAGGGGGGGGGGAGGAGAAACCGGTTTGCGGGGGAAAAAACACGGCGTTGCAGAGATCGAGGTGAAGGTATATGATAAAACATGTCCATTAAGGATCACGAAACACCATGAAAATGGGGCTTGGCTAACTTTCGATCTAATGGACTTGAGGTGTTATTCCCAAGGGCTATTCAACAAAGCGAAGAGGGTGAACATAGGTATCCATTGTGCCGCCAGAAATGGTGTATATATGAAGCACAAGGAAAACTACTGGAACACAAAAGATGCTCATTAAGGCCTTTCTCGTATTCTTTGAAGAAAATTGTTATCAGAAACTCACTCCAAATTAGGTTTTTTATCACGCTCGGGCAAAATTTCGGAAGAGTCCCTTCACAATCTCATGAACGAGTATTTTCAAAAGTGCTTTAATAAGTAGCCGTGCCGGAGAAGAGGCCGAATGGTGGCTGCAACTATTAGTGGTTATAAACCCTACAAGGCAGCGGGGACAGGCGATCTCTTCCCAGCACAACTTCAGTACTGCGAGGTATTGCTAAAACGTAAGCTAGCCAAGCTTACGCTTTTACATTTATAGCTACCTAGCCTACGCTTTTCTGTAACTCTCAGGTAATAGAGGCAAGCAAAAGGTTAAGTTTATAGGAAAACGGGTTACGTTGTACTATGGTCCATCTAATTCGTGTAGACCGATAAGTCCGACTTCCTTCTTATTAATGCTATGATGTATGGTGAGTTTGCCACGACAAAGTTAAATAAAAAATATGTATGGAGACCTTGACGTTTAAGCAGCATGCATACGTATATGGTAAACCAGATGATACGGCGCAACAAAAAGTAATTAGCTAATTGAATGTTTATTGGGCCAGAAGGAATACGCTCTCATCGTCTTTGTGAATATAAACAGCACTTTTGACAAAGTCCTCACAAGCACTCTCATTGGGTCCCTGGGTAATTTTCCTTTCTAGGCGGATAGAGCACATGCTCAGCACCAAGAGCATATTAGGATATTTGTGTAAAACAAACGGTACTGCAAGTCACACCACAGAGTAGTCTGTCCCTGGTTTTGTGGTTTGCTGTGGCACATTGCTGACGGACGTGAAAATCTAGGTGGTCGGTTATAGTGATATGACGAATATAACCGCGAAAAATTATCCAGAGTGATCAAAAGGTTTACCAGATGGATGGAGCGGATACTTGCTGCACCATAATCCGCTAGACATTTTCCATCACTTCTACAAAAGTATTGGAAGTAGTATTAACCCAATTAGTATCAACCAAAAGTAGTATTCGCCCAATTGACATACACGTAAAATATGAATCCGCAATCACAGCCCCAAGACGGGCAGTATTGTGCTCTTGTGATAAGAATAATCATACTGAGCATCACTCAATATTTAACCGTTTTCAGGTAAACCTAAGAAATCTGAGGTGCAACCAGATCAGCGGAACTGGTTCCAGGACCCTAGGCGAAAGCATCATGAAGGAGACGAACGATACTCGACTTTCTAAAGTGACGAGCAAATCATGATAATGTCGAGAATCATACATATTTATTTTTATCATCCATATTTTATTTTTATTAGGTTGAGTGATTCCAACATCGTTTTTTCATGCACAGGTAGTCAGAATCATGATAGCCCCACAATGGGATTTAATTAGCGGCTTTAATTGGTAATGCTGCAAAGTGATTTCAAACAGTAAACGGGATATATCACGTCATACGCAACGTAATAGCGGGAATAAAGAGATAGGACATTCGTTGCTGTAAATTAAAAATTCGTTATAATGACCATTTTTTATAATCTGTTGAATTCACAGCCCCAATATGTGAGAACTCGTCCGATGTTGTTCTCATTCACTGTTCGTTTGCTAACGAGTATAACGTCATATTTGACATCGAGCGTGTTGAAAACATTTTGCCAGCTTCTATTTCTATATAATTTTCACCAAATGTAAACAATAGTGGTGGCTTTATTTTAAGAAAATCAATGGGTGTCTACGGGGATGGAACGATCCCCCAAATCAATTTTGAAATATATAATTCATAAAATAATAAAGGAAATTATCTATATCTAAATCATAATTAGTATAATAGTATAATTAATTTTTAACATCAAGGCATAACCAAATTTATTACAGTAATATACAATCTGCCAAGTATCGTTTTATATCAGATAAGCCACTTTTAGTTCGGTTTCTCGTTTATTATAGTGAAATGAAGGCTAACTATATGAATTTAGTGTTTTTATTTATATATAAAATAATTAAAAAATAAGAAATAATCTTTTTTATGTTCAACGAATTCATAAAAATTTCCTATTGCTATTCACCTACAAACCCCTTAGAATCGATACCAGTGCAAAAACTCATACAAATTTCCAGTGAAACTTGTACAAATTTCCCATGAAACTTGTACCTTTTTGTGAATGTATTCAAGAAATGCGTATTGAATAGTGCGAGTGTCCTATCTCATTATCTCTGGTAATAGATCGCGTTAGATCGGTAGACTTTCTCGTGCCACGAAATGTGATATTATGTATAAGGTACATGCTCTACATCTTAGACCAGAGAACAACCTTATGTGTTGTAGGGTTACTAAAAAGCGTTGCGGAAATTTAATAAAGTCCAAAGAAAGAAAGTCCTCCAAAGTAGTGAAATAGACACTAGGGGCTTCTTGGAACACTTCCCCACTGTTCGCGGAAAGACGCTTGCAATCTATAGATCCTGTCAAGAAAATTTCAAATCCTTGTGACTTTGGTCAGGAAAGAAAGAAGAAGTGGATAGGTGGCAACTAAAAGCTTCGTTAATGTGAAAGGGCTTATAGGCAAGAGAATTATTATTGGATTCTTGATATTTGTTGAGTTTTCCGACAGGGTTGGATGTTGATAAAATTTAGAACGATTTTCCGTAATCCCTAGTCAAATTTGGTTTGTAGACAAACCGGTTTCGGCGATGTCCCATCTTCACTGTCTGTTTTCGTTCAGAATGAAAACAGACACTGAAGATGGCACATCGCCGAAACTGGTTTGTCTACAAACCAAATTTGACTAGGGATGACGGAAAATCGTTCCAAATTTTATCAATTATTATTGGCAAAATGGTTTCTACCTGCGGTCTGGGAAACAGGCCGTATAGCATAATGGTTCAATTAGTAAAGCCGCAGCGTAACGTAACGTGACATCTGCTTCAACCTACTTTACCGCGACCATTGCAAACGATTATTCAAGCCGTTGACGGCCGTACGAACCAACTGATATTTGGTTTCATTCCATCAGGCTACGGCCGTAATTCAGCAGCTATTTCTGCTCATTATACCGTCTATATGAACGTATGGAATAAAGATAAATAGCAACACGGTTTCCCAATCGTTTATTACAACAAATAAATTGCCTTCACTTTGTTTCGAATGATATTTAGAACTTTTGACAGCTTCACTAAATAGCCTCTCCGCACCGTCAGCGTACGTATACATCTAGACTAACGTCAACGTACATCTAGACTAACGTCAACGTATGTCTAGACTAACTGGACCATAATGTGATTACCTAATATCGGGCCGCGAGATGCACTTTCAAGTTAGGGCATAAGAAAAAGTTGGGCATTAAATTAATATAGCCGAGCAGCTTCTTCAAACAGCAGTTCAAATAAAATGTCAAGACAACGACAATTGTATAAACAAATATCGGAAAGAAAACCAGACCAGTTTTGCTGCTGTCAATATTAAGATTAGCTTGACTGCGGTAATAAATTTCTGGCGGCATATGGAAAGCAAAATTGGGCAAAATGGAAATTAAACTTTTTTTATCAATCTCCATAAGAGCCCATATAATTTTTAAAGTTGAAGACATGAAGTTGCATCCCGCTGCCCTCTATCTTAAGTGTATTTGATTTAAAGATTAATGGTTCCACTAGTCTAGACGCGTCGTTAGTTGCGCGTCGTAGCGTACGTTCTGCGACGGTGCGGAGGGGCGATTAGTGATGCAGACAAAAGTTCTAAATATCGTTCGAAACAAAGTAAAGGCAATTTATTTGTTGTAATACACGATTACGCAACCGTATTACTCTCTCGCTCTATTCTATACGTTTTATATAGGAAGTATAAAGAGCAGAAATACCTGTTTGAATTAAGGATGTAGCTTAACGGAGAGAAATCAAATTTCGGTAGGTTCGTGCGGCCGTTAACGTCTTGAGTAATCGTTTGTATTGAGCACGGTAAGGTAGGTTGAAGCGGCCGCCACGTTACGTTACGCTACGACTTGAGTAATTGAACCATAACATCTTGTTGTCCCCTATTCAACTACCTACTCCTCTTGAGAAATTTAGAACTTTATAAAACATTTCAATTAACTCTTTTATAAACAAGTTGTAACCAACTATAACCAACTAATTACCTTGCTTGGGAAATTTTAAACTTCTTAAAACATTTTAGTCCATTATTTAAAAAAACAACTTCTCAAAATATATAATTTCACAAATATTTCTACTTGAAAAATATTGCGAACATTCTTTCTAAACTTTGTTTACTTTCCCCAAATAAACAAACGAACTTTCATTTACTTTTATACACCATACCCGATGAAACCGGATATATTTATTTTGTGATTGCGCTTGTTTGCGCCCATTTAATACATTAATGGGGCGAGCGATAAGTATAGAAGAGTGTATATAATGCAATTCATGGTCGTGGAGTCTGTAAAATCACAATTACAAGAAAAGGAATGAAGATATTGTCTGTTTGTATTGTATTGTACTGTATTTTACTGTATGGTATGATCTGATTCTCTTCTTTTTTCAAATTTTGTATTGAAAATGGGCGAAATCGTACTGGTAGCGCGACTACATCCTAAAATTAATGTGGATTTTTCGTTTCCCAGACATCAGTTTATCTGCTAGTGAAGCAAATTTTCCGCTTAAATTTTATTTTAAAATCTACTGGCCAAGAATTTGTCTTCCCTATCTTAATTAATTTATCTTCCTTATCTTTTAAAATATTCACCTTATTTATCGAGATTCTTTTGTTTTTGTTTTCAGAACGAATTTCAATAAATTTACTTCAAAGAAATAAACAATACGTTTGAATGATATATTGGCGTTGTTCTTATTGTAGAAGAATTTTGTAAAAATTCGTGAAAATATAAACAATAGCACGAACGAATTATTAATTTATGTAATGCAGATTCTCAATCTGATGTTAAGTCAGATATACGTTAAGGTTAAATTGTAACTAAGGTGGTGACCCCGCCTCAAGATCACACCACACGTGCTAATTTACCTAGCAAATCGTTGGCACCGGCAAATGTCATAACCAGTGATGCAACAAATAAATCAGCTATCGCCAACGATGCCAAGAATAGGTTGCCAATGCGTCGCAGACTGCGTTCGGTGTAGATGGCAAGACAGACGAGAATGTTGCCAGCGATTGATAAAAATATCAATAGGACCAGAACGCCACCTAAAAAAATGATAGGTATAAGACAAGTTATTTAAACGAAATAACTGTCTAATAACTAAAATATGAGAAGAGTTAAATACAATTTAAAGTGGGCTAGTTCCATTTCTAATAGAAGTAATAAATTAGAAGCAAATGGAAATAAATAGAAATTAAATTGTATACAACTCTTGAATGTGCTAAGATGAATGGGGTGTAACCACATCAAATAATTAAGAAAATATGAAATATGAATGATAAAGTACCTGGAATAGAAAAAAGATTTGGGAGGGAAAGAGAAGAGTAATATACACGATGTTATTGAAGCCAGATGAAAAGGATATCAATTTGTAGATGTGGAATATTTGAATTTCCTTTTTAAATTAATTTTCTTTGTTTGAAGGACATTCTTCGACATTTACTTTACCAACAACTAATACGGATACAATCGACACCACTTGCTCATCCTCACCGGGCATGAATGTGTCACCGCCCTGCGGAATTTGCCAAGAAGTTTCATTCGAATATGACGTCACCTTAAAAAGAAAATATATAAAATTTAATTAATTTCTTTCAAATTTCATTTTGCTACTTCGGTTAGAATTCTCTAGATGCAATTTTCATTTTATTCTCTACATTTCATTTTATTCCTCTGAAATTAATTGAGTGCCTTGAGGCAAGTCGACGAACTTTCAGTTTGGATGTTGATTCTTCTCCCTCCCTCCTATCATCATTATTCCCTCATCAAAACTCTCCCGATTAAGTGCTTAACCGAATGCGTTATAAACTGAGCTAAGCAGTTTAATCACAAACACAGTGCACAAACTTCTGTTAATAACATTTTGTTTATCATTTTCATTAGTACGGCACAGTGGGATAAAGATGATGTTTTTTACTTTCTGGCAGTAAAACATCGGTGACTGGAATATATAATATATATATATATATATATATAATATATATATATATATTATATAATATATATATATTATATATATAATATATATATATATATATAATATATATATATATATATATATATACTATATATATATATATATATATATATATATATAT